>MQTX01000255.1:41855-94920 GCA_009735665.1 Angiostrongylus cantonensis | reverse complement strand
CCCCCTCCCCCTGTAATTCTTCCAGGACGGCAGCGATTCCTACTATTGACAGACCGGATTAATTAAAGCAGATAATTTGCCACGAATAAGTATATGAAAGTATGGGAATAAAACATCAACCGAACTCACAGATATACCAAGATGATTCTACCTATACAATGTGATAAATTTTACCAACCATTTTAGGTCATTTGAAATCCACGTTTTTCACTGTTTTCGCGTATGCTGCTCAATTTGGTGCTCACTACAACATCATCAGATTTCTCCGCTTCGTATGTTGACCTGAACAGTTGGATAACCACGATGTTTTACTCGTAAGTCACTTTTATTACACCAAAAAACGACAAACGACCTTTAAAAATGACCAAGCAGTCATCGTTATCTGAAAGCTAAAAAATATTATTTATGAAGTGATGTATTGAACTAAGCCTGTTCTCAATAGTTAATCTTTTCAAGCAAAAAAAAAAGACATGCAAAGGATGTTCATTCTCCAGTGGGGCCATCGAGGCATAGCTGTTCGGAAGCTGAGCAAACAGTAAATCTGTGCTGGAAATTTTTTCTCGATGACGATCAGGGAATTTTATGGTGTTAGTATTCCGCTAGTCTAGAAAAGAAAAAATGGCTATCCGCAGGATGCCAGCAAGGAGGAAGCTGTGTTGGAGTGCATACTGTTTGTGAAGATGATTCATTCAAAACAGAAACCACATACTTGTATTGTTTAGCGGGGAAGTAAAACGGCCATGTCTCGCTTTGAGATGCATTACTCGTTCTGGTGATATTTTTTCTATAAAGAAAAATTGTGGCGATAGAAACTCTTGTTTCCGTAAGTCGGGCTTCATGGTACCTAACCTCCAATCTTCGGTGTTATTAACAAGGCGGGTGGAGTCTGCTGTATGTTCACACGTGTCTTCTTTCTTCCCGTAAAAACACCGCATTAAAATATTAAGTGCTGGCCTATAACATAATAGAATTTTACTCGTACGACTGATATGCTTAAAATCTCAAGTCAGAAACTTACCTTAGTTGAGCCCTCATATCTTTGTTGAAGTAAAAGTATATAACAGGATTTACCATGTGCGTTGTAGAATAAAAAAAACTGTTAAACACCGTTGCAGCCGAGGAACGAAAATATCGACTGTAGTAAGAAACGTAATAAGCGGTCATGTACCCGTAAAATATAAGAGCAACAGCAGATATCTGAATTTCCAACGCTGGAAAAAGTGAGGAAAAAATGAACAGCATCCAGTAAAGTTGCGGTCCGGCTCACCTGGAGCAGAATTCGTTGCTGCTGTCGAGCAGCCCTCCTCAATGAAAGCTCTGCAACCTGTGATACAGCAAAAGATTTACTGCTTATTCTCATGGACATTTCCAATAGCATTGTGCTTGCTCTAAAACTCGTGTAGCTATAATATTCGAAAGAACATAACACGGTATCAGCAACAAAATCAGAACTTCTTCAGGAGTTTGGTGGCGGACTTCTACTTGCTAGAATGCTTCTTTACATTATTTAAAGACGAGTTATTTTCTTACTATAGCGTAGACTTTCGAGTAATTTAGACGGATGATCGTTGGTGGGTCTTTACTGTGTTAAATTTTAAGCAATGTTTTACTTTTTTAAAATAATGTCCTATTAAATTCTCGAAGAACTAAGTCGAACGTTTCTACATGATAATGACAGACAGGCATTGAACGTGTGTTGATATAGCACACTTTTTATACACACGTTTGCCAATCATAAGAACCAAAGTGTTTAAAGATTAGTTCTTGGTTTAAACATTGTTATCTTATAGAAATTTGTACAACTGCACATTCATGGTTTTTCTTGAGGAATTCACTACCTCTTAATCGCAATAATATTGCAATGTCTCAGAGGTTTGGAGTAAAATGTGGTCTAACGTTGACTAGATATGACATTGTAGACGTATTGATATGCTTATGGATTCATAGAATTCCTGATTGTATTGCGCCCTATTCACTCATAACGTACGTATTTTTGTAAATTTATCCATGAATACACTTGCGTCTTAAACGTCGGCACTGACTAAGACAGGGCGATAAGAGTTTTGGCCGTTCTAAGCTGCTTAAATCTGGAATAACTACGACAACATGCGTATATGCAAGGAGCGATCACTATTATCTTAGACTTCGAGGCAGCCAAGAATGTTGTGTCTTGTGACGGGAAGACGCCACCCATCGAACACCCTTTGTGAAGTCGGAGAACATACGATCATAGAGAAGAGGATGGCGCTAGGGACACCGTCAACACAACATTGACATGAACAACGACTGCAGTAAAATAAAACGACCTAAATCAGACGTTCGGGCTTGTAAGGATGTGAAGCAATTCAACCTTTGATAATCTTCGTTGGTACCCCATAGAATCATGCTGTGATGTGGTAGAGGTATGCTATGGTGACACAGGAAGGTTTGAAAAAGAAAATCACATTTTTGATAAATTTTCTACTGGTCACTTCCACGCTGTTGAGAAAAACGATTAAAAAGATCCGACAAGCGAGAAGCAGCAGGAGTGACCGCAGGTGGGGAAACATGGAAAAGCATCCACAACGCACGTTCAGCCTTTGCTGTTTACAAGACTAAGATGATCATCCCCAATACCTAATGAGAACTGCGACTTCGAGCGAAAGTGCAACAGAGTTAATCATCGAGCTCCATTATGCTTTGATTTCTTTGACACTCATCCACCTGCTGTATAAGGTAGCAGATATTTCTTTCAAAGCATTCTTTCTTCGAATGCCATTTCGCTCCTGCACAACATTGGAGGACTCGGTATGGACAGGATTAGAACGAAACGTGTGAGAATTGTACCGCTGACCCCTATCAACACACTTAATCGGCTCTTTAATACTGGTTAGGATCTAAAGTTTTCAAAGAAATCGACAAGATTCCGCGGAATCTTTCCAATCTGCCTTCTGCCTAAACGTTATTTAACTGAGTTGTCGATAACAAGAACTACAGAACATAAAAAGAAGGAAACCTGTGTGAGAAAGCAGAGTTTTGAGAAGAATCGGCCCAGGATTACATAAGCATGATAAGGAAAAGATTTTTACTATCATTTGAGCAGAAGACACCGCTTTTTGTCCTGTTCGTCGCTTTAAAAAGATTCTATCATTCAAAGGCCGATGTGAAAAATCTGAAGAACAAGACTTTCCTAGTCAGTGCGCAAAAATTCCTGATGAACCGAATAGCAACAAACAACGAGATTTTCACCATTCTGCAATGATACTGTCATTGAGTTAAGAAGATGGATCTAATAATGCGCTAATATTTTACCAAAATTGTTTCTTTCACTATGAAAAGGTTGCATGATTGTTGGAAAGGAATAAGACAGAAGTGAAACTTGATAGCCAAGAACAAAATCATATGCGCTTTACTAATGATTGTGTTATTTTAATCGTTATCCCTGGATTGCTTGCTCCACATGTAATCCAGGGACAACGACTGGTTCTGTAATATAATGGATTACTTTGGCAACACGAAAGCTGGGTGATTTCAAGTAGGAATTCGTCCTTTATCAGAATCTCAAGGAAACTATATTTATAAGAAAAGCCCCATTTTTCCTTCCTCCGTCCACGTCCAAGGGAAGGAATATTTTCGAAGGTTTCACCTACTTAAAATTTTATCGGAGTAGAAGGAAATAGACGGTTTGAAAACCTTGTAAGAGGCTTGGCGGTGTATTGAAGATGACAAAGAACAATTAACTACGTTTTTACCCATTCCTCAATTCTACTCTTCTTCCTGACTTTTGTACACCTCGGAGGCCTGGATGTGAAGCGAAAAAGGGCTGATCGGTTGGTATACTCGAATACATTACAATAAAATTGTTGCTTGGGATATCCTACATCACAGCATTCGACGTCCCCATCTTACATGAATGATCAAAGATTGTCGACGTTTCTGTCATAAATCTCGATGAACAGCTTAGTCATTCACAAACGTTAGCGCTAACAAGTGAACAAAGGCCGTTACGTTGGCTAAAAGGTCCCATGGGATATCAGGCACTCAGAAACAGATCTTCCATTTGATGGTCAGACTTTTCACGAGCGTTCTAGATGAAAAACGTGACCATTTCTGCACGCGTTCTATTAGAACAAGGTTTCAATGAATTCTATAAAGGCTATAATAACCTAGAATTCAACAGCTGATCCATGGGATTCGTAGGGTACTCGCAATGCGCTGTCTATTCCGAGGCAACTTAGACGATAAATAGATTTTTCAACGCGGAATTAGGTGACGATTTGTCGTCACCACTGCTGAGTTTCGGAAGAACGCGAGTCAATACCCGGCACTGAGGCGGAAAGCTTCCCCCACACATGGCGGACATCCTCTATGAGAGCGAAAATCTGCTTTCAAGTGGAAGAGTTATACAGCTTTAAGGTGACATGAAAAATGTTGATTAAACCATGTAGGCAAATCATTTGGCTACATGGCGTTAAGTAACACAGAAGTGGGTCATGCGTATAGTTCTACCATCTTGAACATTAGGACTTATTGAAATTATATAATAACCTTTTTCTTGAAAACCATGAGTTTTACTTAACTAGTAAAAGGAAATGTTTGGTTTTTTCACCGGTTTGTCTTACTCAAGACGTTCGAGGCAAGCTAAAATGTTAGTCACCTCTGCCAATGTGATCGCTGGTCACTCGGAAGACTAGAATTTGCGACACAACTCCGATTTGGTGATGTCTCCCTAAATGTGGATATTTGGTGACTATAAGAATTCGCTACATATCAGGATAAAAAGTGTCGCAAAAAAACCGAGTCTTTGAAGACTCCTTGTCAGCACTTTGCCAGAGCGTTGCTTCTGCTACTGATTTCTTTAACTTTACGAGGTTTTAAAAGTGCTTTTTAGGCATAAATTATTGCAAGTCTCATAAATTTCCTGGTTATAAGTAAAATAATAAGACAAGTGCTATAGCTATTGCTAGGAGGACCAAATCAAGGATACGTTTCTCTCGAACTCAGTTAAAGAAAGCACGTTATTCGGAGTCCAGCAAATCGATTCTCCACGATAAACAAAAATACAAAATAAAACACAAAGAATCGCTTTGTAACCAATTAGAGTAGACCGAAAAAAGAAAAAGTGTGCAAATTCAAATTTTCTTCATAATCAACCGAACACAACAACCTGAGATGATGGCGAGTGAGATGATAATATAAACATATGTAACTCACTGATTCATCGCAATTTTGCGTCGGTGCCTCCGATAAAGTTGAATGAGCGTTGTAGGATTACTTATCGAAAGTATGATTATTGTGATGATTTCTAATGGAGTGTATGTTATTATATAGACGTTCAGCACTTCTGCAAAAAGAAAAGCTCTGTAAATGGAGTATATCCGGGCCATTTAGTATTTTTTAAATAAAATGCATATAATTTCATCAGAACTATGTTTCATAATGTGAAGGAAGCAAGCAATAAAACCTCTCTTATCGTAGCGCTGATTACAGCTTCAATCGTCTACAAAACTGGTTTCTGGGAAAGAACCCCCTTAGTTAGAGTGTTCTTCATTTGTGCGTGAATTATAGTCCGCGATTTACAGCGTTATTAAGAACTAACTGCCTATTCTCGAATGTTTGCGGTTTCATCAATGTATTGTAACAATTTTCTTAAGTCTTTGTGTATGTTCCTTAATGTACTGGAGTTAAGTTTATTTTGCGAATCCCAAGAACAATTCTTTTTTAACCTCGTTATCCATCAAAAATGCAGTTTTCGTGATAAGCAAACTCGAGGTTGTTAACAGCAAGATTTATTCAGTAAAATGGTGCCTGACGTTTTAGCGGTTTCGCCTTCTTCGGACCCTGGAAGAGTCGTACTGACACGAAATCCACTCAGTAAAACACTTTTGTAATCTCAGAAGATAAAACTTAATTGATAAACGTTTATTCGCCTGGTGAACAGCTTCTCTTAAACACTCACTGTTTTGTCCTTCTTAAGTCGTGCGGTGGGGCGCGTGTGGTGCAGTGGTTGGAGGCGCCATTGCGACACACACGTGGAATAGATCCCTTCGCCCATGGCCCACAAAGCCTTCCATCGCTCCGAGGTCGGCAAATTGTTAGCAGACTTGTCTGGGAGGATAGCAGCACTAGCTCGATACATCGGCAGGCCACCGCGAGTCATTGTAAAGGCCAGATAAGCATTCAATCACTTCCAAACGATGCTCAATGAAGTTGAATGCATGGCGCATCTCTAAGGGATTGATCAACGCCAAGAGATTTATCCTTTATCCTTTAAGTCTTGCAGATCATATTGGAGATAAAAAGTACAGTCACTCATGGGTGAGAGATTTGCGTGACAGAATCAATCTGAGTTATGGGCTGAGAACTGAGAATGAAAAGAAAATGAAAAGTGAGATGAGAATTTGACTCTTCTACGTTCCAAAGAAGGCGAAACCGCTTCAAAGGCAGTCAGTATTGTGTCGAATAAACCCCGCTGTTAACACTGTTGTGTTTGCTCATGGAGAAGACCGTGTCCTATAAATTAATGCCATGGTTTTTTCACATCTTTAAAGCTTTTTAGGACTGCTGACATGGATGGACCTTACTCTTGTATAAGAGAATGCCCAGCTTGCGGCTTGCTACCAATACTGGAGATCCGTTGTTCAAGTGCACGGGTGACGGAAGTCATGCTTTCATGTACAAATTGATGAGATGACGATCAAGGATTATCACGCAAAATTCGCGGTTACATTTTCTGGGATTGGCAGTCGAAGAAATTGCTGCCCTTCAAATTCTAGTTGTTCGGAAGTAGAGAAAGTTGTTTAAGCAACGTTTGCTCATGGCTCAAAAAATGTGACCGCTTATCAGTGCTTAGAGAATTATTTTTTTTTATGCAAGATAGCGCTCTTTCACATTTTGCTATCGTTGTAGATGAGTGCCTGAATGTTGAGTTCCTTGGGAGATCCACGGGTAGTCGTCGCTTCACGAGTGTCAGGGAAGAAACCCTGGCTCAACACCTCCCATTTTTTCCCGTTAACATTGATTAATGGATCAACATTACAACGACTTCGAAAACACTTGAAGAAACTGCATAAGAACCTGTGTCTCCATTTCCTCCAGACTTCTTGATGAAATCAGTCAATGTGGGCTCAGGGTGGTTTGGGAAACAGGACGCCATTGCTGCTGTTCATAGAGAACTTTAAATAAAAATTCGTGCCACGTGTGTTTTTGCATATTTGCTGCTTACTTAGTTTTTTGGATGCTTAAAAGGCCTGTTTTCATAGGTGACGCAGGCCTAACCATAGTTTTCATTCGTTTTCGAGATCCATTACTATTTCCTAAAATCGCTTCAATGTGCGAATGTAGATGGTTGACGTCAACTACGAAGCCGCCCGAGCATCGTTTGGGTGGTCTTCTAAATGGACGCTTACACTCTGTGATCATTATGTTGTTCTTTCCGTCCTATTCTTCTAACTGTTTGACCGATCGGTGTGTTTCGTTATCGATATGTGCTCTACTAGGTCTTGAAGATAAGATCGATTTCGAAGATTAGAGATTCACACTCCTGCGAGATGTTGTGTGTGCTGATCACACTTCATAAGACATCGTTCATGCACTCTGTGGGTAGTGAGTAGATTTCTTGATATGCTTGAAGTATCGACACACGTCTCCGCAGCATAACAAAACGCTGAGAGGACCGGTAGAGTCGAACAGATGAGCGCAGAGTTTTGGGTCCGTTTGTTGGCCTTCCAGTTGCATATTTATCTCTCGCAATAATTGTAGTTAAAGAAAAACTTGTGAAGGTTTTACGATAGGAGGTTACTTTTCAAACACCGTTTTGATCCTGAATGCAAACACAGTGCAATGGATCAAACGAGCCGGGAAAGATTTTCTGTTAACAACAGTCCCGTAAACGAAAAAATCGAACATCAGTTGTATAGTACGACTCACTGTTCCTACTGTTTATGTCAAATATATAATAAGCATCTCTAGAATTTGCGAAACAAACACTATTATGGAGGCGTACATATCTATGCAGTGCATAATATTTAGTGCAAAGCCTTATCGATAAAAATGAGACAAGTTCCTGTTTCCATCTCATAACGGTGCTGCTTTTTCAGAGATTTGGGTCGTGCTACTAATGGAAAAACTTAAAGAGAAGGACAAGAAAATTATGCTCGCTGTAATGATTTGTCTATAATCGAATATCTAGGGGGGTAGCGCAGTGATTAATACTGCTGGTTAGTAAGCAAAGGTTGTAGTCGGGCCCCCTCTCCCCAACGGTGTTATCCAATTCACGTAAGAAGGCCTTAGACCGACTATCTCCAAGATTGCGAAAAAAAAATCTATCTGCACGAAAAGCGTTCCACGATATTCATAAAAGAGACGAAATCCACAAGCAGCAGCTGAAGTAACACGTGGAATTTTCGAAGTTCACTGTGAATGATGAATACGAGGAAAACGAATAGAATTGAATGAGTGCTGGGACCCGTACATAGAACGTGATGACGCGTCATGTAAAACTCTAAAGAAAAATGTTTAGCTTACATCCCACCTTTCTCAAGATATCCGAAACTGTAGTAACTTTGTGACTTTAGTGGACGAATCATACAGCATTGGTCGAGCGTAAAAAATGTCATATTCGTTCCGAAGAAAATTATCCAACAAATTATGCTGAAAGAGATTTAGTGGCGTTTAACCTCGGTACTTATCAAATGGAGTATGAAGAGGCTCAAGAACACCAATTCTAGTTCGGAGCAGTTTAACGAGTGGTATTCGTTTGGCTCTTCAGTCATATCCCGTGAAAAAATTGCACATTAAACATTTAATAAAATACGAGCCTTCATCTATCACCTGTAATTTCTCATTCGTGGAGTCGTTATTAGAACACTGTATCTATCGAACAGCATTATTGCTATCAGTCGATCAACGCAAATGGCAGACATGTGCCTGTAATATTTGTCTCTGTTTTCTCTATCTTCTCGATTTAGCGAATCCCATAAACTTCAACGTAAAGAATCCTCGGATGGACAAAACAAAACAATTTGAATTACGGATAAGACAAAGAAAATAATGAGGTCGTGGTAACCACTCACATTAGGTTGCTCGGAGACTAATGTTCGATCCTCACCTTAACTTTTCTTTTGTACATGTTTTGGCAACTTTTTCTTTTTGAATGCTGTGCGCTTTTATATGTTGCTCTTTATGCACTCTAGCTCTGTGTATTTAAACCATAACATAAATGGTGTTGTTGACAACTTTTCGATGTTAGAATGTCAGGTGACAAAGCAGCATTTTCGATTGGTTTTCTTTCACAAATTCAAACATGGACATAATGCAGCCAAAAGGCTCGAGACATTAATATTGGGTCAAGAAAGAGTTAGTGAAGCACAGTGCAATGCTGGTTCCAGAAATATTGTATAGGCCAACTTTTTCTCGAAAAGGAGGGCATTGCTGATGTGTTTCTTGTTTTGACGACGATGAATTGAAGGTTTCGTGGAAGCAAATGCGCACACAGCTGTACGAGAACATTGTCTAAGAACTCTGTGCAAGCATCTCAGCTTTTTCATAACATTTAAAAAATTGGAAAGTCGAACAATCTTAACAAATTGATACTGAACGAATTGAATGATAATCAAGAAGTCACTGTCTTCAATCCATTCTCAATCCAGTCACAACTCTATTTTGAAGGCAAATAGCCAAAAAGTTTTCAAGGTTTCCAAAATTTCATGTGACGAGTAGAAATCTAATAAACTTCATAGTGAGCTGAGCTATGCCAACCTTCATAGGTCGGAAAATTGCCACCGAAGTACTCCTAATTCACCAAAAACATTGACATGATTAACTTTTTATCTACGGCATATTATTTTTTATAGTAGGGCTTTGTGTGAAATATAACCACAGTGATGACGAGTTATTTGAGAAAATTGCACCCCAGAGCAGATTGGAACACGCGATTGCCCTTTCAGGGGACACGCGTGTTACCCACCCGAATCCGGCTTGAGGTGCAAGTTTTTCAAATATCTCAGCATCACTGTGGTTATACTCCACATAATGCCGTACCACAAGAAATAATATGCAGTAAATAAAAAGTTAGTCATGACTCAGCACTGCTGCAGTTGCACTTCACGTAATACGCTTAACTTTTTTTAAACTTGTAGTTCTAGCTTTTTTACCTAACCAACTTACTAGTCACTTTTCTTCTGATACCCCAACAAACCAGCCCATAACTAGCTGAGCCTTTAAAATTCGTTGGAAAACCCCTTGAACGGTTAAGCCTATAGAAACGTGAATACATGTCTACCGTTTCATTATAAACTAATCAATTAACATCTGTTGATCAGAATGCTCTTCTTCATGATAATGATGCCATGAACATATATGACACTTAAATAGATGATCCTTATAAAGAATTAGCTAAGCCATATTTCCTTATTTCCTAGATATCCGCCGTATCCCTTACTGAGTAAAATGTGTGCGTTTGCGACCCGAAAAGTGCCGCTGTGCTACAAGTGATTTCGAAGAGAGGAGTACTAGTGTGTTGCAAGGTTATCATCCAAGAATCACTTTAATTCCACTCCTAGAAATAATAAATAGATAAATAAAGCCCTCGGCATTGACCACTCTTTGAGGGATGCGCCTTGTATTTAGCTTCATTAAGCATCGTCATAGGTGATTGAATGCATATCTGGCCTCCACAATGACTCGCAGTGGCTTACCGATGTATCGAGCCAGTGCTGCTATCCTCCCAGACAAGTCTGGTACCAATTTTCCAACTCTGAGAAGACGAAAAGCTTGGTGAGTCTTGGTGCACGGGCGTAGATCCCATGTATGTTGCAGGGCGTCTCCGACCACTGCGCTACGTGCGCCCCAATTACACGGGTAGTCCTTCTGGAGCTGTGAAATCTGTGTTATGCGTAGCAATACGAAAGCTAAGTAACAGTCAGATGAGTCCTTCTTTTACGACTGTTTGTCCAACATTAAAGGAAAATGTTTAAGAAAAAGTATTGTTGAATAAATTTTCGAGTTAGGTTCATTGCACATTCTAATGTTAGGCAATCTGTTACAGACGAAGAGGGTTTTGCGGCTAACGAAATGTTCTTGGTCTTTGGGTGTGATTCAGAGTCTCAAAATCAGAAGTGAGAAAGCAAGCATCACTACCTGTCCGTTAACTGAGGACGACTTGACATCATTCTTTTTTGCAATACTCCTTTACGCTCAAGAATCATCGATTTTAGCTCCTAGCCAGAGCGATAGATATTTGACTGCGGAAGATACGTCTATATCTTTCTTATCCTTATTCCACCTTGTTCATATTTATTCTCATAAATTGTAAACTTTCCTTTGCATGCTCTAGTATCATTTATCTATGCAAAACTCACTTTATGCATTTTGGTTACGTTTTTCTTTTCGTTACTTCTTCCTCAGCTTGCTGAATCCGAATGACGGTGACGAAGAATATCCAAAAAGCGTCAAAATGCACCGAGTGCTTCAACGACTTCTGGCTTCATTGGCCAAAGGAAGACCAATCCTTCTCCACGATAATGCGCTGCCACATGTGGGATCAGCGACGCTTCAAAGGGTGAACGAGTCGGACTACGAGAATCCCTGATCTCATATACTCACTAGATCTCTCCTCTACCGATTAACCGAGCTGGACTACAAGACTCCGTCTGACTCCATATACACTCCAGACCTTTCGTCTACCGATTACTACTTCTTCATGTATCTCTATAAGAAATGCTTTAGAAACGAAATCATTGGCCAAACTGTCATTATCCACTCTGTCTTTAGCCATTTCATCGCCTCCAGATGTTTAGAATTTCATGCAATTGCTATAAATTAGTTGTTGTGCTTTTCTTGAGAAGTTTTCATTGAGAAGGATGTGTGACTCTAGCAATTTTTAATTCGATTAATAATGTTTACTTGAGTTATGATATACCACTATACAAATATAGGTTGAAATCGGTCATTAATCTAAGGTGAATCTAATACATCTATAGAAGGTCGGTAGGGCGCAGTGGCTGGAGGCGTCACTGCGACACGCACGTGGAATGCGCCCATGGCCGACCAAGCCTTCCATCCCTCCGGGGTCGGAAAATTGGTACCAGACTTGTCTGGGAGGATAGTAGCACTGGCTTGGTACATCGGCTGGCTACCGCGAATCACTGTAAAGGCCAGATATGCATTCAAACACCTCCAACGATACTTAATGAAGTCGAATGCATGGCGCATCCCTCAGGGATTGATCAACGCCGAGAGCTTTATCCTTTATCCTTTTATAGCTGTCTTAGCGGCCACTCCTGCAAAGCGGTTTTGACACCTATAGGTGTCACTGGTCGCAAGAGTGTTAAAGTAATCACTGTCTAACTTTGATATCTCCTTCATGCCTAAATCTAACTCTACTTTGTAGTTTTGCTGCGTTTAATTTCGCTTACAATAAATGCTCGCTTAGCGAAGTAATAAACTTAGAGGAAAAGGAGTCTGCAGATGTTTTAGGAGACATTTGAGGTTGAAAGAAATGCAAACATGTAAATAAATAAATATGACAGCGTTTTACTCACGTTAGCGTTATGGCCCAGGCAGTCCAATCGATAATGTTGAAAAGTCGAACGAACAACTCTCCCACATGAATTCGTTTCAAGATTATTGGTGGATAGAAATAGCATGTTGTTACTATTGCATGCATGACATCAGCGACCGCAAGATTGAAGATGAGGATGAAACTAAACTAGCTATTTTCTGTCATTTGGCTTGGGGATCCTTTTTTTTTTTAAAAAAAAACAAGATTTTTAACAGTAAAATTCTGTATTAAACTAGACGAGAACTTTTTGGTTAATATAATTTTTTCATGGCTACTTCACGAGTCATCTTAAAGCTTAAGATTTCCTTCTCCTTAATACACGTCTTTTCATTTGATCCTTATAATTTCGAACGTCCTAAGAAGTCAAAGGCATGGAACAAGGACTCATTCAAGTACTTTTCTAGTATAAATGGAGATGTGAGAGTTGCACTGGTTTCTGAAAGCATCAACACTGTATTTAGGTGCTATTTCACAGAGGCAGGAACCATTTCTAAGCAGACTGATTCATTAGATTCAACTGGGAGACCGAAAATATGCCACCAAGAAATTTTCATGCATTCGTTTCATCAAATTTCTCTAAAAACATTGCTGGAACGAAGCACCACTTTCGATTTTTGATGAATATTATGTTACAATCGATGATATTCACCGTTGTGATCGGGTGCTAATGCACAGCTAAGGTGCCCTCTATTCTGATTTTGCATATGAGGAAGATATTGGTCAGTTTCATGGATAACGGCCATCGTTATCCACCATAACCTTTCAAATTTTCATTGGTAAAAAATACATGGCCCTAAGATCAGAGCATTGCTCAGCCAATATTTTATCAGAAGAGAGCATTTATTAATGAAGAGGGAAGGACGATTCTTACCAATTACTTCACATGATATAAGAGGCTCAACTTAAGCCGAGCGATTAAGAATATGAGATCCTGACCAAAACCTAAATCGTTATGATGGTTGGCACTTTGATTTATGAAACTGAATTCAATCAGAGATCTCAGTACGTTGAACATGTTGTTCATATCACCATTCCTCATCGAACAAGCTAAGATTGTGCATATTTAGACAACATCATTCTTCAACCACTAATTCCTAATACAGCGCTTTTTTCTGAACAAGCCATATAAATTTTGTTGACACTTTGTTTAGAATGCATTAAGCAAATGGACAAACTGTCCACCGTGACAAATGATGGTAGATGAATTGGAGCGCTCACGTTGAACGATAAAACGCATGAGCAATGTCATTTCAGGAAAAACGGGAATCCAAGCAAAGAGCAATTTTTAAAGGAATCCTTGTAAGAACAGCTCTTACATGCTTATCTGTCATAGGCTTTTAGAGTTTCTATTTAATGCAAGCTTAACTTAAAATCGGATGAATGCTTCATTCGGTAAGCTAAAAACTGAAGAGTTCAGATAGCACATGAACGACTTCTCGCTCTCACTTATTCGTACCTTTTCGACTCATTGAATTGAGGAACGTGGTCATCTCGGATGATGGATTTGCTATTCACAACGCTATCTAGTACTTTTAAATTAGTAGATAACTAAAATTTGAGCGCTCTAGTGCTCTCTGCCCGTTAAAAGGTGAAATGTTTGTTGTTCCGTTTCGAGTATGTAGAACATATGGAAGCTGTTCGTGCGCTACTTTTCAGAATTTTCTACTGTTTGGACTTTCCAGTGGGAAACGCCAAGTACTCTTCTATGGTAGGACTAGATCACACTTTCAGGAACTGCGGAACAGAAAGTGACTGAAGTTAGGTACAAAACATAAACGTATTCACCATGATTTCCAGGCCTATTTTCTACGGATAATCATCAAATTGAACATCTGGAATTTTCCTTTAAGAGTGAACAAAATGTAGATTCAGCGAGTGCATGAACAAAAGGTGAATGAAAAATCTGTTTGTAACTGACAAACAAGAGATTTTTTTAAATAAAATCTAGCACGATTTTTGTGCGAATAAAGATGAAACGAAACATATGATACCGAATAGTGCAAGCATACCTTGCTTTGTTGAGATATTTGATGCGAATGAGCACGTATATCAATGAGATGTTGCCAATGATAGCTAATACTCCCAGTGACTCAAGACCAAAGAAGACAAGCAAATCGGTGGCTCTAACATCGTTACCCGGATTCACGTTCAAATCCATTGTCCTGGAAATTGGTACAAATGTCATGTTGTTAAAGAGTTCACGGTTTGGGCGATAATACCGAAAATTACGATAGACGTTCACCTTATAGCTTTAATGAAACGAAGAAGTTAGACCACATAGTGCAGTTCATCATTTTGTTTTGGTCGAAACTTCACAGATGTTAACAAAGGAAGTAAGAAGGATAACACTTATTTTCAAGGTTTCAATAGCTCTTTAATATTCTACATGCGCGGACTAATTGCAATGGCCAGACAATTCTTTTTACTTCATCGTCTCCTTGTCAAAATATGACTGATTGCATTAATTATGCCGACTTATCATTTTTTTTTTGTGCCGAGTGTAAGACTGACAACGAAAAGTGTGGTTTTTTCTTTATTCTATAAACTCAATATAAAGTTAAACCATATCGATACCTATATGGAAGGTTTCCTTTACGAATTATATGGGCCTTTGCATAAAACCCACTTAATTCCTATCCTTCTGTCTGATCGTTACTTTTTTCAGAACCTCGAGATATCCTAGTTAGAGTTTTTCTGATTGCCATAATAGGCAATCGTTCTTCTTTGTGCATCGGAGAGTGGATCATCATTTTGAGAGTAAGAAGGAATTCTCTAGAATAGCAGCGAAATGAGATTAGTTCGTCCAAGCTGGCTCTCAGATGAAAATCTCAAATTGCCTCCTCTTCTTAGCGTAGATCGCAAATCAACATCTACGATCACCTTCTCTCCTGGATAAACTGCTAGACCACGGGGGAAGATAATTTAATAGTTAGTTATGGCTATGGTGAAGAGCGGAATACGTAACAAAATTTGCGATGGATAACATGAGAGAGAAAACCGTTTTGACACTAATAGTTTTTCGTTTCAGGAAATAAAATTTCTGGAAGAATTACGGTAGCAGTTTTCTGAAATCTTGCTGTATTGTCGTCTATGGAAATACGAATTTAATAAAACGAATGCAGCGCTTTTCAGATACGTGAAAAAGTTCAGAAGTCGAAATCTGCTGCCAGTAAAAAACAACATCACGTCTGGTCAAATAAAAGCCTAACTAGGAGGCAGCAACATGTTATAAATTTGCTAACGATACACTTGATTGATACGCAAGTTGGAAAAGAATTGAGATCCCTAAATGATTTGGCTGCAGAGAAATCGGCCACATGAACGAACAACAGAGAATTATCGCTATATCTCACTCTAGTGTATAAAAGTGTTATAGTTGAATGGAAGTAAAATCGTAACATGTTTGAGGCAATTGACTTCCACAGTAAATAAACAAAGCGGCTTTTAATAAGAAAAATATGCCTGAAAAATACTTATACGTTAACAAATGCGACATTGGTCGCGTATGTAGTTCTTGTAACGAGTTAACAAACGTGAAGTATTATGAGATGTGCGACCATTTTTCTATGAGTGCAGCCTGTAAGAGCTTGAAAGATGCCACGGCTCAGTAGGTTTCATGAAACGATGTCATTCTTCGACGGTTTCAGAGCTATATAGAAGGCTTTATTGGATAGGATAGTGCAGCTTTGATGCCTGGCTAGGCGGCGTCTTCTCCGGCATACGTTTAGAGATGTGGTTTTGTCTCACTAGCTAGTCAATTCGTGATTGCCAGTAGTGTTTTGTTCCGCTGCATGCCGTGCGATTCCAGCATGCCATGTCATCTCTTGTTAGTCAAACTCTGATTTACAATTAAATGAAAGTATAAGAGAAGGCAATAGTCTGCCTCAACTTCAGAACATAAAGAGAGAAACAGCAAGTGGTGCTTCAAATTTGAGTTATACAAGCTCTACGCTCCGTAATTAGTGCAGTAGCTTAAGCTATGCAGCAGTGCATTCATTCTCATTGTTTGGCGATTTATTTCTTCTATTATTAGCGATTAAATATACCCTATCAACTATAAATACTGTGGGAAACTGCATGACACTGAAGCACTCTGATGACAACAGATCACTTTAGAACGGCTTTCCATAACATAAGCAATGTACGTTTTTAGACTGGTTGTTAAGCGAGAGTTCAACAAGGGCTCGCACATTTATTTTCTTCCACAATGGAACCATCCTCAACTGATGTCAGCGATCACGCAGGATTTTTATGTGCTATTTGGAGACCGACCTCCATTTAACTTCAATTTTGATAACCAAATTTGGCAAATAAATTTTTGTAAGTTCTTCGTGTTGGCTGTCATTGAAAGAAAGTGCTTTTAAGAGTGACATGAACTACAGAAAAAGAAGTAGCCAACATCACTACGTTGACCAGTCTGAAAGTGGGAGACCTGTGTTCATGAAAGCTAAAACCATTGTAATATTACCTCTTCAAATTTCGATTGCATAATTTGATAAGTAAGTCCATAGCCTCTCGTTTAGTTTGAATCGTATTTTAGAGCATGCTATTCACAAATCATTATGTAATCAAGTTTAGCCGAGAATGATTTTTCCATTGAAAGTAACCAATAAGAATATTGAAATTTTTTTCAATAGTAAATCGAACCTCAGACAAACACTTCTAGTTGCTGAGACTAAGCAGTAGCTAGAGTTTTTTCTATCGTTTTTTGTTGGCTTCTTTTCGATTCTTATTCTGCAGTTTTACCGAAAATTTCACAATGCTTTCGTACTTCTAGCAACACACCAGCAAATGCTAGAAGTGCATCGAATTGAATCGTTATGCTGCTTAAGCACCAGACTGCTATATTTGAAAGTCTCTATGCGTTGGTAATCTTTCTATTTCCCTAGGGATTCAGCTTTTGTTTTCGTTTTTTCGCTGCAATGTTTCGATGAAGCACACGCATTCTCACTAGAATGGAAACAGCTGTTCTTTCGTTCGCGACTGACACATGTAGCTAAACAATGGAAATGTGTAAAGTCGAAATGTCAGTTTGAAAGAATGGCCAATTCATTCTGTTGAAAAGTATTTCTATAATGTTTTTTTGCTGGTATATGAAGCGTTTCAGTTTGCACGCAGAGACAGATGTGCATACTCGATAATCGTTGGAACCAAGGTCTGCAATTCTCAAGGCGGCTCCTCCTATGGATCTTCTTCATTTCAATCTGGGCATGTTGTCCGCAAAAATATCGACTAAACACAATTTAGTAGAATAAAGTAGAAACGTTTTATTTAGTTTTCCATACGCACTGCTTTAATCGACGAAATGACGGTGTGGAAGTTTTTCATAATTAGCTTATAGAATAAACGAGTGATGATGTTATACACATAATGTCTAGTGTTACAGTTTGAAAGATAAATGTGGAGTTGGATAGGTTTCTAATCAAATACAAGGTTAAGAGATTGCTGATTTTGGCCTTCAGCATTCTTCACAACACATTTGTATTTCGCCTCGTCGTCCTTTCGTGGTCCATGAATTTCCAACAAGAACTGGTATCCTTCCTTATCCTGGGTAACAAAGCATTTTCATCAGAAAAGTAAAAAGTACTTTAAATTGGACACCTTGTCATCTTTCTTAACCACTGCCTTCACACGATCCGAAAACTTCACAGGTTTGTCATCCTGAAAAAAAAAACCATTAACAAACGATCAGAAATCGTCAACTATTGAAATTCGGCGGCAATAAAATAAATTGTTCCATGAGCAAATTAGTTTTATTAATATGTTAGTGGCAAAAACACCTTAACTTCCAAGCGTTTCTTCTAATAATAATTTTATGACTTTCACTGACTTTGAACCACTCCGCTTTCATTTCCAAGTGTGACTTTGCTCGAACTTTGATCACAATCACATTCCCGTTGTCTCGTTGAACAATATGAGGTTTGTCATGAAAGTCGGGTGCATCTGCAGTAATTGCAAGAATTGTTTGAAAGCCGCAATGACGCTGAGATATTTGCAAAACGCTATTCTGTAGGTTTCCGGAGTGGGATCGAACTTGCTATTACCCTTTCCAGGAGTTAACCTTTCCACCACTACGCCATGCGGGTCTCTCCTTCAACCTTTCTCTTAGCTAGTTTTCTATCTAACGGCGCTGTCAGCAGTCACTCGTTAACGGGATTGATATGGCGAGCACAGAATGGTAATGAATTCAGTTGAACTGAGGCTGTAGTTGAGATCACAATGGTAACCTTTTTATTTATTGCCTAGTGTAATTTATGTGAAGTGCAATCACAATAATGGTGAGATAATGCGATTGCTAATGGCGCCGAAAGACAGATAGAAAACTTGCAGAGAGAAAGGCGAGACGAAGGACCTGCATGGTGTGGTAGTGAACGCGTCAGCCTCTGGAAAGGGCAGTAACGCGTTCCGGAATTTTGCAAATAACTCAACATCATCGTGGTTGTATCACACATAATAACCTGATGTGAAAAAATGCACTAGACAGTAAATGGAATGATTAAAATCGTTTTAAAATCAGCAAAGTAGTCTTTGTAAGTCTAAGTCTTTTCAGATTATTTCGAGTCATTCGGCAATATTTTGCATATTTGAGCTATAAATTCATATTTTTTGAAAGCCATCACTTCCTGCTGTTACAGTGAATGTCGCGGAGTTTTCGGCATCAGCAGAATAGAACACTGCTTTGTATTGACCAGCAAGAGACTTGTCGAAGTCCTTAAAATAATTCGTAAACACTTTGAAAGCAAGTAATATTGAGGAGATAGACTACTGGTTATTATAATAACATTTCACCACAACTTAATGTGTATTTAAAAATGGTGGGGTATGAAGTTCACTAAAATATTGCCTAACATTTTGCCAAGAGTGACTATCGACAATGAATTTTGTTGAAGTAAATAATTGGCCACATACCTTAATCTCACACGATAGTTTTTTCCTATTTCCTCCTTCGTCTGAGTGAGTGAATATGTAGTTTTCTGTTTGTTCTAGTTCCTTGTCACCCAACATCCACTTTGTCTTCGTGGGATCAGCTCCACTGACAACAACCTGCAGCACAGAATATTTTTTTTGAACGTCATTCACCACGATGGTTTGGAACATGCATTTCATTATTAACAGACCACTCATACCTCAAGAAACACTGAGCCATTATCTGCTGATCGGATCTTTGGCTCACCATTAATAGTCGGCGGTGGCATATCTAGAATATGAATTATCAGCTAAGCAGTTTTTCCGCTATCTTTTCATTGTAGCTTGAGAATACAATGCGCAGAAAATAGCAATCCAGTTATTGACACCGCCATCTTTTTTCATTCCTTTGATTGCTGGAACATGCACGAGGGTGGATGGTCACATAAAATTGGCTGTGGAAAGAATGCAATTTTCAACTCATTAACGCTTTATATTCAATGCAACAGCCTTTAATTTCCCTCCACTATATATTCTTCGATAACTTGATCAACTAATCACAGAAGTCAGAATGGAAATAGGAGTCGCTGCCGCCTGGATGGATCCTAGACGAAACACCCTATGATCGAAAATGAGGTGCCTCCGTCTGAGACCTGAGAACCAGCTATCATGGCAAACACGCGATTTCAGAAAAAAAAATTACGTTCAACCAATTGTGCACATATGAGTGAGACAAGAAGAAGACAAAACACGACAGTAGGCGAACACACATACGAATTAGATTACTTCTGAGGTGAGAGATTTCAGAACTACGAATGAAGGAATTTCTGTGATTGACGGTGAGAGGAGCTCACCTAGATATTTAGTTAAGTAGCTGTAATAAAATATTAAGTTGAAAAAATTATAGAAGACTGCGTCACTTTTTGCCAATTAGTAGGAGCCGGAGCAAAGTTGGCCACCTAAAGTGGAAATGTTATGAATGCTATAGAAAAACATAAGAGTAGGTAGCATACGACCAGAGAATATACATTAAGAATCGTTTATCCAGTGAGCATTTGAGCCGTTACTTCCAATGAGGACAGAAGTCCTATATAATTACCAACTAATCTGAAGCACGAAAAGAATAAGGCAGCTTTTTGTAACGGACCGCCCATATTCATTGGACGGCAGTCGACGTATACGAAGAACTTTTCAACAAATATCGGTCCGACAAACGGCGTACACCGCAGGTATAAAAACTGCCAGCTCACGTTGTAATGCGTGAGCGTTAGTGCTCAGAGTCAAGTTTCGCAATTCATTGAGAATCGCTAAGAGTAAAAATCACAATGGTGCAAAGCTTTAGGATTAAGTGAGGAAAAATCATGGGAAACAAACCATTGAGCGAAAACCGTTAAGTAAAACGAAGTTCGTAACTTCTCCATGCATCTCACTCAATAATAGTCAAGCCGTTCTTCTGCACCGATTCGCTGCTACTCTCATCTGAATGGATTATTGAGTACTGAATCATTTATATTAGTTAATCACATATATTTGCGAAAGTCGATTAGTTCGAAAAGCACTTAGCATTCTTTACCTAAGGCCTGGTTATCTAATAAAGCTACTGCTTATCATTTTCTGAAAATCATAAATGGTTTTTAGCTCCTATGCGGTAGAAAATAAGCAGATCTTTGCTAATATAACACAAATTTTGTCATTTAACCATCATGAGGCACTAGTTTTCTGAGATCCACAAATGGCTTTTCGATTTTTCGATCGAAGAGGGTGCATACAGTAACAGAACGTTTGTAAAAGTGGATGGCCATTGTCTCCAGCAGGAAATATTGGTATCTCCACATCAGCAGTGTTTCAGCTACCGCGCTTTCTTTGAAACCTTTGAAAGTTTATCTTTGTGGTTTTTTTCAAATTTCATTACAGGCGAATTTGAAAATAAAGCGATTACTAAGAGACGTTGTATATGCGTTCATTCCAAATTAGTGAAATCTGTTCTACCATACTTTCAAATCCCCAATTTCCAAAGCACTCTGAATGCTTAAAAAACGGCGAAAATACAAATATTCCTTGCACAAGAAATCTCGGTGTAGCCAAAGTGGGGCCCACATTTTCAAAGACGCATACATCACTTTGTAGCAAACATTCGTTACTGGAATTGAGGTTTTTTTCATTAACGGTTTTTCAAGCAAGTTGAAAATCACAGCGTAAGATCATAAAGCTTATTCTTGAGATAAAACCTTCGAAAGGGTTCGTCAGTAGTGTTTGGGTTGTTGCTAACTTCCCTAGGAAAGCCTTTGAACAAACGCTTGTGAGAATGGTGAGAAGTCCTTATCTCAGAGGAAAAAATGATAGAATTGCACGGCTTCGCATCTCAGATGGTTTAACTTGAAGAATTAAGAAAAGAACGAATTTATTTAATTTGATATTCTCGAGCAAAAAATTGTCTTTTTTGAAATTTAGGCTTTTTAGCACATTATTTTTTGTTAGATTCTTAGCACTTGCAAGGATTGTTGTCCACTCACGACCTGAAGATAGCTAGCACGGGTTATCTTACGTATTCACAAAAATAGAGCTCTAGGAGCACTCAACATCACAATGAGAAAAGAGAACCACAAATAAAAAGATAAAGGATAAAGCTCTCGGCGTTGATCAATCCCTGAGGGATGCGCCAAGCATTCGACTTCATTAAGTATCGTTGGAGGTGGCTGAATGCATATCTGGCCTTTACAATGACTCGCGGTGGCCTGTCGATGTATCGAGCCAGTTCTGCTACCCTCTCAGACAAGTCTGGTACCAATTTGCCGACCCCGGAGAGATGGAAGGCTTCAGGGAGCATGGGCGCATTTTGCGTGCGCGCCGCGCTGGCGCCTCCAACCACTGCGCCACACGCGCCCTTCTTTTTTGAAACCATAACTATTAACGTAGTATGACGGTGTCACGACTACTGTCGATGAATCTATAGAGAACACAACTTTCGCCAGGGCAATCTTGCTATTATCTTCCCATTTCATGCATTGGTTATGTTTCTGTTCACTTCTCAATCGATGAAAATGTTCGAAACTGTTTCTGTTCCTCGTATTCTTGTTGAGCAAACGCGAGGTGTTTTTTTTTATTTTTATTCTTTATTCACCAATAAGTTGACGTTTCGGCAGACTTCGCCTTCCTCAGAGCCTGGAAAGGGCAAGTTGACAGCAATCTACTCGGTCAAACGCCTCCATAACCTAACAAAGCAAACTTTAAACCAAGATTTCAACCACAATGAACACAACTTTGCGTACCCACCGCTTTCTATGAGGCTTCCACTGAGTATGTCTAGTGGAGACCAACCGCACAGAATTCACATGGAATCGTAATGTGCCCTTCCCCTCAAAATAATAGGCTTATGTACTGCCCAATATCACGCGTGATAATGAAGCATTCTTCCCTGCGGTCATTTTCGGAATTCTGGAATTAATCCAGAACGGCTCGAGTATTTTGCGCGCTTGTGTTTTCGACTCCTGTGCGAGGATCGTGACACGTACTCCAAAGCCCTCCCGCTCATGTCTCTGAGTCCTATGCGTGCCTAGTGTGGTATTTGGTTTACGTTTGCCAACTAGGTGTTCTTCTATGCAAACACAAAGGGGTCTGCCCGTTTCGCCAACGTGTTCGTCTTCGCACGCATTACATGAGATCAAATAAACTGTACCCGAGCTCATGCAATCACCGTCTCTACCATTAGGACAAAATATGCAATTTTGCGTTGCACATAGTCGATCATATAGGCGGTTAAGAACTAGCTGGCGCTTAGGATTACTCGGTGGCATTTCGACTAGGCTTACCGAACTCTCTAGACCCGCCCTTCTTAAGCAGCGTTTTATAGCTGCGCTTACATCATTTGAGATGAAGGGTAGGAAAAAGGAAACCTTTTTATCGCTAGAGTTGTCGTTTGGAGGCCTAGCGTTTCCCATATACCTATCCCGAGCTACAGTTTCGTAGCCATTAGAAATGGCTATTTGCCATGCCAAATTTCGAGAATCCTCTCTCTGTTCTTTTCCCGTGCACACGTTGGTTGCTGTTCGAAACGTGTTTCTTACAAGCGCCCTTTTCGTGTGAGAGGGGTGAGAGGAGAGGTAATGAACCAAGATGTTTTTACTACTTGGCTTTCTATACCATTTCGTAAGGTAGCTGTTTTCTGATAGGTTAATTTGCACGTTCAAAAATGGAAGCCAGTTTTCTTTTGGCTTTTCTCGGATGAACTTGATATACTCTGACTGTTCATTCAACAACGTCTAGTGCAATTATAACATACTGTGCAAGTATCAAAATTTTTATTATTTATATCGCCTTCATAGATCTATATTCCATAAAGGGCTCCGTATTTATGTCCGGTTTCAGCGGTTGCTTTTTTGATCTCTTGCGGATGTTTTTAGAACAGTGGTCGAATAGATTGTTCCTGGGGCCCTGATATACCCATAATAATGCTCCCACAGTTCTTTCCCTAAAGTAATAATCTGTCTTTGTGGATCGAAGGAAGCTTTTTCCAGACATGTCTGCCACCTGCCCACGCATACAGCGATGGTTGCCCCAGCGATCACTGCTCATGCGACGAAGCACTTCTAAGCAATTTTTCACAAAATTCAGTTTAAGAGCACGCCAATAACAGGAACTGCCCTTGTTAAACTTTCTTTCTAGAGTCTAATATTTTACCACTGCATGGTAATGTGTGAAATATAAAAACAATCATGCTAAGATATTTGCAAAGCTTAGGCCAAAGACCAAATTTGAAAGGGTGATTACCCTTCCAAGGGTACACGTGTTACCCACTACACCAATGAGAAACTACCTTTGCTCCAATGTCTACTTTGTACATTCTGCCTTCAATAATTTTTATGGCAGGGTATTAAGCGAAATACAACCACAAGTTTGCTGAGATATTTGCAAAACTCCGAACCGCAGGTGTCTGCGTTGGGGAACGAACGCGCTATTGTCTTTTCCGGGTAGTAACGCGTCCACCATTGCACCATTCGGGTCTTTTGTTTCACCTCTCTCTCTCTCAGTGAAGGTAATCTTCTGACATTATTATGCCGGACTCGTTCGGTGTCATCAGTAATGTTGTTGCAAAGCCTAAACATCAATCGAGTCTCGTTGCTATAGGTAAAAAATTCGTGCTCAAATCACATTGGAAATGTCACCGGCTAATTGTAGCACCTAAGCGGAAACTAGCTAAAGCGACCGGCCAAACTAAGGACCCGAATGGTGTGGTGGTGAACGCGTTACTCTCCGGAAAGCACAATAGCGCGTTCGTTCCCCACTATAGACATCTGCGGTCTAGAGTTTTGTAAAGATCTCAGCAACGTTGTGGTTGTATTTCGCTTAATACGTTTATTCCATTAGAAATTAAGTAACTCAAAAGACCGACTTCCAATTATCGTCAGTTAGTGGGCTTTAATGTACAAGCTATTTTGTTTCGACGAACTGCCCTTGATGAGCCCGCACGATGTTGTGTACACGTCCCACGTCCCTTCAAATTTTTATGGGCAACAAAACATCGATTTCGCAGAGCCGGATCCTATGTAGGCAGCAAACGCTCTTTTGAAAAAGCCCTTAAAAATACTGTAAACTACTAAAAGTTAAAAAAAACGTGTTAACAATCTCGTGGCACTTGATGAAAATAAGTCCACTTTCAGAATGAACTGGGTAAGAGCTGTAATATTTTTGATGTTAGCGAAATCACATAATTCCGCATCTATTATGAGATCCATGTATTTCACTGGTCACCTAAAAAGCGAACTAACTTTTACTAGGAAATTCTTCACTTTCAGAAAATGCGAAGCAGTTTCAGTCGAGGAAGTTTAGGTCTTAAATATATTGCTATTTCTGATTACTGTATACCAACAATTTTTTAGATGTCATTCAAATAGTGCTACGGTAAATCTAAGTCTTCAAATCGTTGTGGCAAAGAACTTTTCACGAGGCAAACAGTCTTGAAAATCTGATAATGTTGTTGACGAATGCACTTGAATGCAAGACAGTAGTAGCTCAATATTACACTTAAAGAAAGCAGAAGACCAACTACCTGAGCTTTCAGTAAGATTAATGAGTTATCTCTTAAATAACATCTTGCACATTTACTAAGGACGGAGTTAGCGAAATGGATAATGAGAATATCAACTTTATTTTGAATAATGAATTTTCGCTTTTTATTTTTATTACTTCAGGGGATCCACAGGACAAATTAATCAATTCTGAGAGAACTCCTCGCGGCTTGGAACAGATGTTCAGTCATAGCCTGTTCAGTAAGTTATTTTAAGGGTTGGCGATCGTCACACGAATTTCTTCAATGTTAAGAAAATCACTACATGAATGCAACTCATTTAATAGAGAAAATTTTTTCACTATTTGCAATTTTCGTACTCTTATTTCTTATTTTTGTCTTAGCTATCAAAGAGGAGCCTCAATTTGTTTTAGAGAAATGTTGCAGCAAAGTAAATTTTACTGATGACCTTATGAAAATCTATTAACAATATCAAAAAGGAAGCAGTCACGTAAACAAAAGCAAAAGCATCAGTTGATTAACGCTTTCAGAAGTGGTTTTATACTAGAGCTAGGTGAGAGCACTTCTGCCGCTGCTTGTGATTAACTGAAATAATTGGGATACATTTCTGCTTTTAGCACTAGGCTATCACCATTGAACAATACAGAAAGTCGTACCTTCGTGCTCATATACTGACAGGCATTCTTGACGTAACCAAAAAGCGCTTTTACTGAGAAGTTTGAAAACTTTCCCACGTATGGTTAGAACTCTCCAAGTGGAAAGGGCGATTCGATATTTTTCCAACAGGAAGGCCATAATACTCAGTTGGAAAATGCTTGAGTTCATCTAATGACGAGTTCTTCCAGTGTTCAAGGTAGAAGTAACTACCGGTCTTGAACTCGTTTTCAGCCGCCATACTTCACCAGCACCTATAGCCACTGACGGGACCGATCAACGAGCCCCAAACCAGAACGGACGCGCGCTGTTTAGCGTGCCTCTCCTGGTGGAATACCAGCAATATCTCGTCATCTGCCGCTTTTTTGATTTTTTGACAAAAAAAAGTGGTTTTTCGATGACTAGAGTATTTTAGTAGATGTGAACATGACACTCTTTTAGAAGAAACTTTGCTCTATCGTTCTATGGCTATTGATGAATGGTATTTATGGTATTATTTACCGTGTGTTATTATGTTGAGTTCCCTACTTTGTTCTTTATGTCCTTCAAGTGCCCACAAGAGCCACTGTGACAAAAATAAAAGAAGAGTTACCCAAATTGCCGTTCAACAAACTTCTCCCGAAAAAAATTTTCCATTAGTCACTAAGCAGTGCTTTTTTAATGCCACCCGTACTATTTCGATTTCTTTTCGATTAGTTATCAAATGAATATGGGACGGATAACACAGTAGTAGTGATGGCGGCCATTAGGAAAATAGTGTACGTTCAATTCCTCCCTTGGTCAGCCAAACCTATCATCCCTCTGAGCCTGTGAATTGATACCGGACTTGTCCGATGAAAAATCACTTTCTGCGATCCATTTGGGAACGCTCCAGCCCAACTATCTCAAGACTCCACGGAACTGCTCGGCCCGTATTCCACGACATTCAAGATGAAATAAAATCCTCGAGCAGCAACCGAAGCCACACGTAAAAGTTGGAAGATCTTCGTGGACAATGGATGCGAGGAAACGAATCGATTGTTAGAAGTGCTCGGATCCGCACGGTAGACGTGAAGACGGGTTATATAAAAATAAAATAGATTGAATGCTTGTTTTTAAACATTCAATTTTTTTTTGTTTTTAAAAAAGTAAAAAACCAAATGAATACACGTTGTAGGGTAAAAAAATCTGCAAAGACTAAATTGAAAATGGACACTATAGTGTTCATATCGGGTGTTATGGATTAGATATAATTATGTAACCTACACGTCCTCAGTACATGTTGAGTACTGATTGGCTGATGGCATGAGACATGCTGTCTTATAAGATAATGATGGCTGCGATGCTCTTATCAGCTGTCGTCTACGCTCTAACATGTATCTGGACGCCAAGTATTTCTATTCTTTCTTCGTCTTCTATTTAGCCCAGGTTTTTGACTTTAACTCTAAATTAGACGGCTGCATCTTGTAACTAACGTGAATGAGATTTTCGATGGTTGAAATGGAAAAGCACCTCTTTTTAAGGTGTTAGCTGACGATGGCTTTATACTTACTAACCCCGGTTATCCGAAACCATACAAAGGAACACTTGACCGGTCTGATTTTGACTACATTATATGTCATCTGCAATGAAGTAAATACCTTAGACATTTTCGTTTAAATATGTCGCAAGAATTTTTTACTCTCAAGAGTAACAATCCAGAAATTTCGAAACAACAATTGAGCTATCAATTTATCTAATACTTTTGAGTTGCGGACTATTTTTCACTGAAAATTTTCTCTCTCAGAAATCGCTACAATCATACTGTGGATCATGGTAAAGGAGTGGCGCTGTTCTTCTACCAGTTTTTGGCTAATCCAGGAGATTGCGTGATTATCTGCGATGACAATGAGATTTGTCAGAGGTACAGTTTTTAACTAGCCACCACCACTTTGGCAGTGCAAATCCCAGCGAGCTGCTACGAACCACTAGATTTGTGGGCTATAGTTTTCGAAGTGTACATCGTTAAGTGCATTATGTTAAGTGATACGACATTGTCACTAATCTTGTGACCAAAGATCCTCACCCGCTACAATTATGCTAAAAATTGTAGAGTTTTTAAAGATCGGCATGTTAGTTGCTAAGTATTTTTCGTTTTTCTTTCAGAAAAAAAGTGTTATATTTTGTGAGTGAGTTTTTCTTTCTAAACTATCACAATGTTTGTGGTTTCCAGAAGGTGAGGTGCTCAAAGTGATCACCGTTCCCTTAGATACCGCTGTGCATTGTTAAAAATGTCGCCAGTCAGTTGGAGAAAGTTACAGCTTCTAGTAAAATGATGTAACAATACTACTTCTTTAGAATTAGGAGGACGATGCCTTAATTAACGCATTTCGCACAATCGTATGTTTGAAGGCTCGATCCTTTAAGAATCGATTGTGTTTCATAATTCAAATCGTGGAAGTTTTGAACATCGGATTTGAAAGAGTATTGAAATCGGTCTACGTTGAATAGAATATAGCAAATTTCATATTTGCCACCTCTGAAATGCTAATGTCTGCTATTTCTGACTGTGCGATCCCACAGCTGACTGAACTTTCCTTAGTGCGGGGTTCCCAGTAGAATATTTTTTAAAATCATTCTGAAGCTCTACTCGCTAAACCTATTTAACAAAAGAAAAAAACTGTGCTGTTTAGCCCTGAATTTAAAAGACAGGTGAATGAAACCGCCAGAGTTACCGCACTTTTTGTTCTCGTTCCGCAGGTATTGCCAACCACTTCCTTTATGTATCAACTGTGCATCCATACGAAAAACCTTTAAAACAGTAGAAACAAGTTGATAACAAAGTTTTGTGGGTAATGAAGGATGTGGTCTTAAAATTTGGAACTTTTTCGTTTATTGTAGGTAAAACTCTAATCTAACCCTTTCAAGACATTCCATCGGGTGTCCTCGCAAAAAGTTCAAGATCGAAAATCATAAAGCGAATTTTTGACACCTTAAGAATTGATGAAAGAACACAATAGCATAAGTGTACAGGAACTATCTGAAATGTGTCCTTCAGCTTATGTGGGGATGCAATGGACCATCAGAAAACTAAGAAGGTTCTCGTTGCCAACTCCTCTGCGACGATAACGATGATCTCAACTTCTAAATCCGACGGCAACTATCATTCTGGAATATATTTGAAGTCGATATCATTCGGTGACTTTACTTATTGCTAATTTTGTCATATTTCACCCAGCACTTCCTCTCCAACTTTCGCAAAATTTCATCAGATTTAGTAGGGCACTTCTCATCTTAGTTCGGGTAGCATAGGCATCACCTACTTTTGCTGACCTTCAGACCAGTTATTTTCGATTTGTTTTGCTTTTCTTTTCTTCTTGAGCATTCCTAGTCTCACTGTGCACCCAAAAACGCATGGTTCTCATTTTGGGTTGTAAGCTTCCATTAAATAAAAAAAAGCATTACTAAGTTCGCCGAGACTATCAGAAGCGAGGTTCTAAATTTGTCAACTCGATCACGATTGCCGGAATATGAACTTTAGCATCATGTCGGACTATCTCCGATGTTGATTGTTGTGGGACCTATGAAGTTTGAGCCTTTTCAGCGATCACTTACGCAGTCAATACAAGATAATTGAGCTACGTAGTTTGGGGTTTTAGCAGCTTACTTTTGATCATCTTTTTTCATGATGTTCATCTGCAGTGAAAATTTTCGTTTTTCCTTTACATCTCCAAAAAAATACCTCAGCATTTTAAACTTTATTGTGTGGAAATGCTTTAGATCTCAAGAGGCGATCGTACTTCCAATGCAACTCAACCGTCAAGCTTGAAGATGGAATGCCATTTTTCCTAGTTTCACAGAACTACCCCAATTCGGCATTCGATTATGGTCCCTGTACAGTGACATTCCTTGCAAAGGATGCAATTCGTGCAGCTATATACGATCTCGTCACCATTAATGCCGTCCGGTTCAAAGGATTTGATCTTTTCCAACAACCAGTTGACATTTTGCTTCGGTGAGATCCTTTACATAGTTGTTGTCTCATTGTTTTTTTTTCTGAATTAAGGCAGTTTCAGAAGACTGCAATTTAAATTTTACTTCGTGGAGCTACACGCTTAGGTGTTAGTTGAGTTTTGAAAAGGTGCAAGAGAACTATTTCAAATTAATAGAACAAACTGTAGCTTGGCTTTCTCGCGGTGAAGGCAAAAAAGACTATTCAAAACTCGAAACTTTTCTTAACAATATAGTAAATGCCTCGCAAGGATGAATCTCCTTCTCGTGGCAAGGAGATGTTCCTGGGTGTCGTCTGCGATGTGCAGTTGAGAATTATCCCCACATCAGGGGTTTTCAACCTGAAAAGGCTTCCGAAATTTTCACCCGGAAGTATAGCTAAAAGCAAATCAATACCGAGAATTCCCACCGTATTAGTGTCAAATTAGTTGCTAGGTGGCAAGCCTCCCTGCAATCCACAAGGGCGGCGGCTACCTATGCTAAAGACGACCAATGAAAAGTTCCGGCAAGAGTAATTCCGAGACTGCAGGAGGCCGCAATGGTCTAGCCAACAAAATATCAACCTCAGCACGACTCTAGGAAGGCGCTCCCATCTGCAAAGTCATGCAGTGAAACAGCACGTGAGATGCGATCAAATTTCGAGTTGCACAGGACGTCATTGGAAACGGGCGAAACGAACATGCCTTTCACGCGCCATGAAGCATACTTCTTTTTCTTCACGTGTAACACTAGAACAGTCTTTTAAGACGTCTACCTTAGCGCTCTTCTTGAGGCCTCTAGTGCTATCAAATTGCAGGTGATAGCCTCACAAAAGACGAAAAGTTGCTAAATGTCGGAGGCATTGGCTGTATTGTACAAACATCTATTTTCCATTTAGTCACCTAGTACGACATCCTGTCATATCGCTCGATCATTCATCGCTTCCAATTTGCGGGTCAAGAAAAAGTCTGCATTATCAATTGCTACCCACCAACTTGTAGAGCATATAAGAGCGAACTGGACACGTTTTAAAAACATTTAGAGAAAGTGATCCACAGTGAGAAGTTCTTTTATAAATTCGTTGCTGGAGGGCCAAGTGCCAGACTAGGAACAGCGAAAGAAAATGGATACAAGAGATGGAAATTTGGAATAGAAAAATGAAGTGATAATTGAAAACGCCGCGCAGATTGGCTTGTCTGCAGCATCTTTTTTCCGTACATATTCATCTTTCGAAAAGAAGAAAAACGCTGATAGAAATGGGAACCTCCTAACGGCGCAGCTCGAGCAGAGATCGACGATATTCTTACGAGCAGAAAACGGTGCCTGTTTGACACCACAGTGGTACTTTTCCGTACCGAATTTGATCACCGCGTTATCTGTGCGGAGATTTGATTCAGCTATAAGCCGGAAAAGAACACCTACCATCGTCTAAGAGAAACGAAACAAATAGTGCATGACGAAAATATTCTCATGAAAGTCCTCTCCTCACATAACCAGCAGATATTGGAAAACCCAATCCAAAACTACATCTCGTTTGTTGGAGGGCTTAAAACTTGTGCCGGACTTGCCTTAATTCCTCAAACGATTAAAAACGATCAAACGAAACGAAAGACCTCAATTTCAGACCCTATCTCCATTACCACTAAGAAGTTGGTCGAAAGCAGGACACTGGCGACCGGTCTTACTACAACTCAGCTAACACGGCTAATAATAAATTCCAGCTGCAGTAGATTTTTGCAGGAAGAATTACATTAGTATAAAGAGAAAAACTTACTGAAAGTAGCTCAAAGCGATCCACTACAGTGATAAGCTATCTGACCTGATTAACAAAGATAGGACTATTACTCCTTTCTACCATAGAGTGGAATTGCTGAGAAAAAAGTTTCATACTAATCTTTTTCGGCTTACAATCCCGGTTTCGGACTGCGATTCTACATTGGAGAAAATCCGATCGGGGTTCCGCTCTTTGGTGTTCGAGATTTTAGAAGAGAACATGAAGATGGGCAGAACAGATCTAAGGGAATCCAACTGTTCTTCTAAAAGGTTACCCAAACGATGGGCAGACCTGTTTATGGCTAACAGCAACCATCTGCATTCGCAGATGTCAGCGATTCCAGGGATCCTGAATGGGTAAAAATGGAAATAAGTAAAAGTCTGAAAAATTTAACAGTTTAGAAATTTTCAGAAACCATTATGGGGATCCTGAGCTCTTGCCGACATTCGACAGCAGATGACTCGCATAAAAAGGAAGCACTTGTAGTGTAATGGTTAGAGATGTCCTGCTATATACATGTGGGCGTTGGTTCAATCTCACGCCTCGGACACACCATGCCTTCCATCCCGCCGTGAGCTGACAAATTGAATCTGACTTGTCTTCGACGATAGCAGAATCGGAATGCACATCACTTGCCCATAGCAAGCTACCGTGTAAGCCAGATATGCATTCACTCACCTCTAGGGATGACTTTAGTCGAATGCATGGCGTATGTCTTACTATTTGATCAATGCACGAAGCTTTGCCCTTTTATATTCAAAGAGACTGTCACAACATTTTTCTGAAAGAGCAGAACGTCAACTAGTACGTCTAATTCTAGGGGCTGCCGCATTGGACGACTCCAACGACGTTAATTTTCGAGAACCAGAAAACTTGAAGGTTGAGAACGTTACATAATTATAGAACAGACGTTGAGCTGACAATGCATAGGTAAATGTGGTATATATGCTGCTATTTACAGCATATCTTTTTCAGCAATCACAAGGTTGTTATCTAGCACACGTTTACTTCCGTACACATAGAACCTGACGTTTCGGCAATATCGCTTTCTTCAGAGCCTAGAAGGAAACACTGATACGTAATTTACCAGGTCAAACCCTTCAGCAGCTCTGAACGATAATTACACGATCAGCTGCTTCTTGAAAAATCCACCGTTTTTTACCCGACTTCTACCGAGGACGAACAGCCGCTCATAGTCGCATATGGTTGATGACTGCACTATCCTACATCAGAAATCAAAACGATGGGTTTTTCGAGAAGCCGTTGATCGTATGATTATCATTAAGTTTTCCAATTCTCTGTTTCTGTTGCTGAAGGGTTTGATCTATGAAATTACCTATCAATGTACCTTTCCAGGTTCTGAAGATGGCGGTAATGCCAAAACGTCAGTGTGTTGTAGTGTTCTATGTGTATGGAAGTAAACGTGTGCTTAATAACAACATCGCAATTGCTATAAAAGAAAACGACACATCTCATTATCAATGGACATTCATTACCAATAACACCAGTCCTGTATAAAAGAACGCTGTCAGGTGAGATTATCTCATTTGAGCAGAACTTCATTAAAGAAGGTTTGACCCGATACGACAACGAAAACGACACAGAGATGATGATCGCCTGTGGACCTACGTCTTGGATCGTTGACTCTGATGAGGTCTACTGCGTCTAAACGTTAATCGAATAGAATATGAAGTAACAACCTCATGTTAGCTTATCAAAAAGAATGTATAATTCTTAGCATGGTTAACCTTGTTACTGGGTAAATGTCGGCTGTTGATCGCAGTTCGACATCAAGAAACAACGTCGTCGGAAAAATTGTTTCGAATAAAGGTGTGAGACTGTTATAGATGCCACAAAAACAAAGCTATACATAGAGAATTTTGGTTACTTTAATTGCAGTTAGCACAAATAGAATACACTTAAAAGTAATGAAAATTACTCATTTCTTCAGTTTTTTGTTATCAAACAGTATGTTGATTTAGTGGGAAACATGTGACCGATGATGAACCGATGGCTTTGTACTTCACAAATACTTTACAAGTATCGTTTGCTTTCGCTGACACTCTAACTTCCTATCGAAGAGGGTTTTACGTCCTTGTGGATAGTTACAGCAGTAAGTAGTCGACTGCTGTCTTTTCAACGTATTCGATGTGTTAATCTCGAAACTACTGTTTAGGGAAGATGAATTCGACACAGTCCTGCCTAAACGAAGGAAATTTCGTGCTGGATGCAGGACAGAAAATCCCGATAGGAACAATCAACTTTGGAAATGAGACATACGGCTCACATATGAAATGTTCCTACGTATTCGAAAATAATCGAGAAAACCATCAAATTGCTCTAGGTTGTCACTTTAAATCCTTTTGACATAAAAATATGTTAATTGAGAGCAGTAAAAAGTATGAAGCATTAAGGTCAGTAGATATTTTTATTTAAAATTTTAAAAATTACTCAAATCAGATTGGGAGTGTTGGATAGGGAGTTAGATATGCTGCTATTCTACTGCGAAAGGCGTAGATCTAATGAAGCTTCTCAGAATAGTTCTGTAGCTCAGCTCAGCTTTTTTTGCAGAAACATTTTGAGCAATGCTGCACATTCCAGAAGATTGTCTAGTATAAACTGACGGATGTATTGATTCGTATAAATAAAAATCGAATAACACCACTGCAATGCAATAAACAGTCACTTAATGCCAAAACAATTCACTTTGTTGTTTATATTGTCAGGACTATAAAATACATTATTAAGGGATGGGATCTGAAACTGAGAAGTGCTGTGATATTCTGCTCATCGGCGGACTGGCTCCACCGCCTAGCAGGGTGGGTTGTCCTAGTGCGATTCTTCGTTGTGTGAATTAGGCGTTCCCCAATTTTCAGATTTATAATTACCAAGGATTCATACAACCTGTATTTCAATTTGCCAGCACCAATAAAGTATCTCTCGAATTCACTTCAGATGGTGTCGTTGAAGGAGTTGGATTTAGCGGAAATGTGTATAATATTGGTGAGATTAATAGAGAAGCCGATAGCACACAATGATGATGATCTGTTCTGAAATGACAAAATTCCATTAAGACTGTACGTGCAATTCCGGAAATCGTTATCTATCTGAGGAGTCTAGCTTTCTACAGCTTACCTCCCCTGGTTTACTTTCTGGAGCACCTACTTACTGTCCGAATATCAGTTGTTACTGGATAATTAAATTTTCGACAGAGTACGAAATAGTGTCAAGAATCTCAACGTTGAGTTTGAGATCATATATGGAACAGGATCTGCTGACGATCATAGACAGATTTGGAAGAGTTATATTGCGGTAGATATTGTAAATCTCTTCGCTTCAACTATGCTGATGTGACTGTATTCCGTTCAGAGCCAACTCCGACGTTACCGGACCGAAAGACATGATAACTACCTCCGGCGAGCTTTCGTTAAACTTCACATCGTCTCCGACCACCGCCTTTCCACTATCAGCTATTCGACCAGGGTTCATCATCGAAATTACACAGTTTAAAAGTATAACTCAGTTTACACCATTGGTATTTTTAAACTAGCGCACAAACAGCATCATGCTATCAATTGACATCATTGATTGAATAGTACACAAAAATTACCTTTATTTTAGAGAACATCCACAGAAAAGAGATAATTTTTACGGACGACAATTTCCTGGTTGAGATTTCGACAAAATCGTTCCATGAAGGATTAAACATCACATATGAATATGCTTTGACGGCGCGCGCAGGGAAAACGGTCAGTACCGAGATCGTCATGTATGCTAGTGGTTCTTTGACTCTTTTCTTTGTTAATTCTTCGAATAATGCTCAAAGGCTAAATATTTTTGAGTTGTACATGTTATTGAAAAATTTTGTCTTAAACGTCACTATTCTATGGGGAACTAGTTTCCTGGTCAGACTTGCTCGATGTCGGCCTCAAATGAGGCGTTGATTAGGTTATGTCTTCCCAGATATCTGCTAGTTGAATTTTCGGTAAAATGTTAAAACTCATAGTGTAATAAAAACAACCTGAACACAGTGAGGTTTTGGAACGCTGCTGTAATGGAGTGACTAGTCTCAATAACAGTTGTCTTCTTCAGACGGTTTATTTTGTTTTGAACGCTGCTCAACTCTCTCATTTATATCACTCCTCGTTCTAATGATTAATTCACAAATCTTGTGGTCAGGTGACAGTTTATTTCTTGACAACATTGAAAGATGTGGTGAACCTGGATATATACGATGGCCCCGATACGGTAGCGACAGTGATCGATCCAAGGTATAAGTGTACCTAAATGTGTTTTACAACAGAGGTTTTCTTTGTAGTGGCTCTTTCAGAACAGTAGGAAGAAATGATAACAGTAAACTGTGATTTCTGCTATGTGTTTCATTTAGGATTTTATATGAGAACTTCACACGAGATGGAGAACCTTTGAACGTTGTTTCTTCTCAAGAACACCTTTTGATTCGAATTCGCCCTAATTTATTCAACACTGAAACCAATCTGGACTTCCGAGCTATGGCCACAGACTGGCAACAAGGTTTAGACTGCTTTCGACTTCCAAGTTTATCTCTTTGATTACCATGTCAGATCGTAAATGTCCGCCAATTCTCTGGAGCGCATCCACTGTTCTACAAACAGACGCTATTCGACTCACTGGAACTGATTGCTTTAGTGTACGAAGCATGAAGGTATTGCCAAACGACCAAACGTGTTATTTAAACACAGTTTTCAGATTTTTCATGTCAATAAAGACTACGAACCTTCCATAGGAATCACAGTCGAATTGGAAAAAAAGTCATCCCTATCGCACATCGCGCTGTTCAAGGGCCTTACAACGAACATATCCAATCTCGTGATGAGGTACAATTATTTTGTGTCCTATTTTAGAAAATCAATCCACGAAGAATTCTTAACATATTGCCCACCACATTTCCGGCTTTACCTTTATTTAGCGTTTTGTTATTCGAGGAAGGATCCATCGATAGTTGAGAGAGCGACAACTGCTCTATGGGCAGATGTACGCATTAGTAAGACAGAAGTGCCCGAAAAAATTTAACTTTCCACTGCTAAAATGATGCCTTATTCAAACTGATGTGCTATAAAAACGATGAGAGAAAAGGATAGGAGCTCTTTGAAAACTAAAAGATTAGTACAAGTTTTGTTAAACAAAATTGAATGCAAGTGTGCGTTTTGTAATCGGTACAACAGAGTGGGAAACTTAGCGATACCTGATTGTTTCGCCATCAAAATTTCAAGTAGTTTACACTAAAAAATCGAGCATCACTCCACGGCAGTTTACCATTAACTGACGTCATAAATATTTTCGTAGTTGTCATGGCATATTTTCACTTTTTTAGTGGACATGACAGGCAATATCCTAATTTCATCTACGGCATGTACGTCGTTATGTTTTACAACTCCACTCAGAGCAATTCTGTCACTTATTCTTGGCGAAGAGGAAGTAAGTTGGAAAATATCTGAAGACTGACTTCGCTATAGAAAATTTATAATAAAAAAAATTGCTGTCTACTTTAGCATTTCAACTTTACCTTAGGCATTCACGCTGTTGTTGGAATAATAGACTGATAACAAAATATCCATTGGTTCAGTTAACTTAGAGCGATTGGATCTCAAAAGGTCCTCTCATAAATAATGTAGGACGACGACCTCTGTTAGGAAAACAGTTTCTTGAAATCGAAAGCGTCGGACGTTATTAACAAAGTGATAAATGTATTTGGAATCGAAGCATTGTCGCTAAAAATTACCACACACAATCCCAAGAGAGCCGAGCGCTATGAATTTCTAGTGGTGTAAAGAAACGGCGACTACCGAGTGCTGATGTTTTTCCTTTTCTCGGCTAGCTTCCGAATCATTTCATCGTTTTAAAAATCAATTTGGAAAATTGGATTTTAAAGACGGAATGTTACAGTGCATGATTTTGATCAAATGTAATTGACAGGTGGATTTCATGCCCATTCAACCACTTGGATCATTCGTCTATCTCCTTCTGTATAGAGCAGATAACCGAACAATAATGGATACACCTGCAGTGATGCAGATTTTTGAGTCCGTGAAGTGATGATTTTGCGAAATTTCAACCACAATGATGGTGAGTTATTTTCAAAAATCCTGAAAGCAGGTGTCTGCGGTGGGCATCGGACTCCCTATTACCCTTTCCGCGGACCAACACCCACTACAGCATGCGGGCCCTTCGTTTGGCCTTTCTCTCGGCCGTGTTTTAACCTATAGGTCATTGTAGTTTTATTTTACATCATACGCTGCCATGAAAAACAATAGGCAGTAAATAAGAAGGTGACTGCTGTGTGATTTATACTAGAGCTTCAGCTTAACGGGATTCGTTGCCGAATTGGGATCCCAGATCAATCCCGCTGACGAGTGATTGCTGACAGCACAGATCGATAGAACTAGCTGAGAGAGAGAGAGAGAGGTGAAACGAAAGACCCGAATGGTGCGGTGGTGGACGCGTTACTACCCGTAAAAGACAATAGCGCGTTCGTCCGGCACCTGCGGTCCGGAATTTTGCAGTTATCTCAGCACCATTGTAGTTATACTTCACATCAAACTCTTCCGTGGAAAAGCCTAGTAAATAAGAAAGTGACTTCATTCGAAGAATGAGCAGCTAAAGAACTCTTTCAAAAAAGGCAATAGGTTTTGGATCGATAAACGTACAAAGTTATTGCTACATCCCGAAACATGGGGAATGGAAAGATGGCTTGATGCCCTAACATCGAATGACTTCATTACCTACTTGATATTTGAACTCGCATTAGGTGGATGACCAATCAATACCACTGAAATGGAATTTGTTCTCAAAAGAAATGAAGTAGTTCGCTGCTTTTGGAGAGTAGTAGTACCGGTAAAGCGATGCGTACACTAGCTTCACCCTAAAGTCAACCAATCAAAGAAGTTCTGTTGTACAGTGCTGTACCAATCAACTTTTCTAAACTGCTCAGATGCGGTAGACTCTCCTAGTAACAAGTTATTTCTTGCCTAAATGGTTTTTCTTTCATTTCTAATCCAGATTTTCCCGCTGTGAATTAATATACTCGCTGGTATTCAACTAATTCACACTGCACTACATCTAGAAAATTCAAGTTTCTTTTCTTCTCTACCAGTGCTGTAATGTTTTCTTTAATCCACGACTTTTAATCTGATATGAAGTCTCTTATTTACTTTCTGTTTTGGCCGAGAATGGAAGACAATGAGCAAATCTGATTCTGCATCGAAATGACGCCAATGAACTATCAGATTTGCTCCACGTCTTTTTTTCAAAGGCTAAAGGAGAAGAGATTGAATTTTTCCAGGATCGACTTTCTGTTAACCTCGGAATTGAATTATGAATTCGTCGTTTTCTCTTTCACCAATCGCGAGATTGTTAAACAGCATACGTTTACTTCCATGCAATAACACACATACAACGCAATCGTAGCTGACGTTTCGGCAGAATCGCCTTCTTCAGAGCCTGGAAGAGTGCACTAATACGCAACTTACTAGGTCAAACACTTCAACAGCATAAACAGAAAGATGAAAATCTGAGCGATAATTACAAGATCTACGGCTGTGTACACTTCCAGGCTATGAAGAAGGCGATTCTGCCGAAACGTCAGCTACGATTGTGTTATATGTGTATTATTGCATGGAAATAAGCGTATGCTGTTTAACAACCTCGCGATTGCTGAGGGAGAAAACGACTGATTTTTCCGTAGCAGGGAGTTCAGTAAAGATGAAAAAATTGTTAAGTATCTAAAAACCATTCTTCGTTTTCTTTCTCTGAATTTTCACTCTTTATATAGAAACTAATAATTAATAACAATGGTTTTACTGGTTCATAAGTGCGACTAATAAACCCAACTGTTCATTGTGATGTTATATTGCTGTGTGGTGACCGTTGCATGTTGTGATAAACGGGCGAAGCGCAATCGGAGTGATGATAATTGTTGTTTTAGCGATAAACCTCAAGGACATTCTTGTCAGCCTAATCAGCCACGTGTTAGTTCAATCAAAGAGACAACGAGATGGTCTCACAGACCTCGACTCCCAAAAGGGACAGGCGAGTGCGACTGTCAAACCTTATCTTGCACTATCATCATAGCTTTTCGAGAATTAATATCAGTTCTGTTTCACTTAGCTTACAGTGATGCAAATTTCGGCAGATTTAATTTTTTTGAACTAATATAAGAAAAAAGTTTTATTAAGAAAGCATAGCAAAACTATTTAGCTACTTGTGGGTGTACATTTGTAGCTAAAATGAACTGTAGAGTGTTCTGAGAGAATCTAATATGATCATTATAGCAGTCAATAACTTCATGATATTGCTGTCACCACTTTCGACGAGCACTGAAAACCTTCAGTAAGCTATGCCTCTTACATATGTACCTAAAAGATAAATAAAGGACAAAGCTCTGCGTCGATCAATGCCTGAGGGATGCGCCATGCATTTGGGTTCATTACGCATTGTTTGAAGGTGATCGAAGGCATAACTGGCTTTTACAATGACTCACGGTGGCCTACCAATGTATCGAATCACCGCTGACATCCTTCCAGACATGTCTGGCACCAATTTGCCGACTCCAGAGGGATGGAAGGCTTGGTGAGCCACGGCCACGTGGATCAGTCCCATGTGAGTTGCAGGTCACCTTCAATCACTACGCCAAGTGCGCCCTTTCATGTATGCATCTATATGTGTATATTTATATGTATACATATATACATGTATATACATTTTTAACATAGCAATTTACCATGACCCAGCAATGTTCCCTGTTGGCACATGTTTAAAAAACCAAGACGAAGTACTGGAGAACGAAGTTAACCCGTTAAACATTTTCAGTCACTCATTCTGCACCACCATAGAAAATGCACCAGATTTTTTCAAATCACTCACACAGCTTTTGCTGGAAGTTCATCATTGAGAGTAAAGGAGACCACCAATAAGAACTGAGTTACATAAGCTAGACAGGAAGCTCATAGGAATAATATAACTTCAATGTTGCTGGGATAGTGCGTTCGTTCCCCACCGCAGACCTCTGCAGTCTGGAGTTTTACAAATATCTTAGCAACATCGAAGTTATATTTCGCAACATTTCACACTATTAAAAACGGTAGAAAGTAAATGATAAGTTAAAATTGCTCAAAATAGTATCAAATAGATCGATCACACTCCCAATCGACAGGCGACTGTTTTTTTATGAGAGATTGAAAACTCCAAGATAAGTATTTTCGAGGTAAAAGGGGAAAAAATCCACCCTGGCGGTAAAGTATCGAAAAAATCCGAAATGCGTTGTAGTTTACATACTGGAGGAAAAATGCAAAATCGGCTATGTATAAATACGGCATTAAAAAGTTTATGCTAAACTGAGAGGAAAGGCTGAGCAAAGCAGGTACCGTCGACCAGGAAACAGAGCCACTAGTTCGACCTCTCCATAACTCTCCCCTCCAACCGGATTCGGAATGCTTTACTCCTGTTATCTCCAAGATTTGAAGAAAAATCAACTCGATTAACGTTCTGGGATTTTCGTAAAAAAGATGAAATCCGCAACTAGCAATCGAACCAATAGGCGGAATGTTCGAAGACCGTTGTGACGAAGAATGCGAGAAAAACGAGTAGAATCCAAGTGCAAGGATCAGCGCAGTAAATGTGATGAACGGTCATGTAAAGCAAAAAAAGTGAGAAAGAGTTTTTAAAATGATAAGTACTACCACTGTTTCTATATCATTGTAGCGGAACATGTTAGCCATGTAATTTCTCGTGACAGCTCCTCGAAACTCACAAATGTGTAGAAATCAGAAAATCTAAGCCATTGCCTCTCGTTTATTTTGTTAGAATCAACGTGTATACATCATCAATCATGCAACGAAACGTTAGGGCACGCCTCTGCAAAGTGAAGTCATATAAAAGAAGGCGGTGTCACGCCAGTCTTTCACTCACTCATTAACGACGCTTCTGTTGATATGTGTGGAATATTTGCCATTTGCCACCGTGGATGTGATTTGCGGTTTGACGTCCTGAAAGCTCGCGAACTTTCTAAGTAGGTAGTTGCACCAATTTCCTCGCATTACTGATTGAGCTCGTAATTCATGCCAGCCTACTTTAAAGGAGGCAGGCTCATCGAGGACCGGACTTCAGCGGTTTCTATTGCGATGAATCCACAGGGGACATTTTATGTCATGAACGTCTTGCAATCGTAGACCTCTCTATCACTCAACCGATTATGGGCACAGGCGCCAGGCATCAGGTACACTACAATCTTTTCATTACAAATACAATTGTGTGCTACTCACTTAGTTTGGCTATATTTGACGCATGTAAGCATTCAATAGGTTTCCATTTGATTACAAAGTCGTATAGATCGTGTCAGGTGACGTCATGCTTTAAAGGTAATTCATAATGGGGAGATCTACAATCATGAAAGTCTAAGAAAAAACGAATTAAAGGAGATGCCACTTCGCACAAAATGCGACTCTGAGGTAGGCATCTATTTTACGCGTTTTGTAAAAGATCTTCATAGTGTGAGTTTCAAAAATCAGGTGATCATTTTTCTCTACGAGAAGTTTCGAGAGGGCTCGATGTGCAATCTTCTCGATGGTGTTTTCGCATTCGCACTTTGCTTTGATGGTGAATTCCTGGCGGCAAGAGATCCTATCGGTGTGAAGCAAATGTACTATGGCATCGACAAACACGGCCGATACTTTTTCAGGTTAGTAACATGCAATAATAATCCAGCAGATTCGTTCACCCGCTTTAGAGCTCGACCACAAAAGCCTCCACGTCATCCATTATTGTTGTACTTTATTAATTTAATCAGTTATATCAATGTTTAGTGGCAACCAATTGCAAAAAATGTGTACAACGGAGAAAACTGCGAAAGCTAGTTATATACAAATGTCGGAACCTAAATTCAGTAGGGTGCTGATGATGAAAATCTGGCCTTGACACAATTTACAACTTCACGATGCAATTCCTGTTTTCATAAAACTTACTCATATCAGTCACGTTTAAAGAAGGAAAACGTCGTAATTTTCGTATCTGTCCATCCGTTCAATGGGCTCTAAGTACAGCGGTAGTCCGTGGCGATCATAACAAGAAAAGCCAAATCAACCCATCAACTGGTTCGACTCCTTTGGAGGCCTGCGCTGCGAGTTCTGGAAATTGGGATTAGATCTGTCTGGGGTCAGTGCTCTATCTTCAATTCACAACGGAGCACCCTTGCATGGTCATTCCTGGATTCCAGGAGTAATAGGCTTTACCAGCATTGAACGAAATTTATAAAGAAGACAAGAATCCTCAAGCATCAGCTGTACCTCTACGCAGTCTTCGATCACCTAGGTGATGGATGTGAGCTAGGGACTCGAATGAAAAGAGTATTGATATCCCTGCAACATGTGATGTCGGTTAGTGAAAAAAGGCTTTAGCGATTAATATTGTGAACAGATATGATGCTCAATCATTTCATTTTTTCGAAAATTAGTGAAAACAACCACGATGTCTTTTCTCTTTTCATCCAAATGATGTGCCTGGTCGTGTCACAGTCAGTCATTAGCTTCACCATACGCTTGATGACCTTTCCAGCATTCTATTTACGGAAACTGGGAGTCGTAAACAAGACCGTGTCCATCATATATAAAGCAGTGTTTGAATGATGGGCGGTGTTTTTAGCTAAAAGAGTATGCCTTCCACTTGCCAGCAGTCCTAAAAAGCGGGCGTTAGAGGAAAACTGTTGTGTGAAACTGGAAGAACAATCATAATAGTCTCTTTTACATTAAGTTGATCCTCAAACGATCTAAACGAGACTGTGAAATATCTACATATTAATTTATGCATCTGTTAATTTAAGGTGATGCGTTGCCTAAGTGCGCATTAGTGATTGCAAATTATGCATTGTTTTGATTGTAAATAAGTGCTGTAATGTTTCCGAAACGCTAAAGCAGTAGGCCTTTTACATTAAATGTATTTACTTTAATGCTAACAGGACAGCACCTCTCGGAAACGAAAATGAATTCGCAAACATTCAAGCTATGATGTGAAGAACATCATGCATGGAGTTTTCTATTGGTCATCGTATTTTTGCACTATTGATGAAACAATGACTCTGTACGTGTCCGTTCTACAACTGATGAAAAGAGCGAATTCAGCCGAAGCGTCGACCATATCTAGTTGAGTATGTCGTAAACACCTACATGTCTGCTCATCAAAAATATTTGAACCGGTGTGTAGAAGAATCGTTACCATATCCCCTAAGTAGTTAAATACCACATCGTCGCTGATCCTGTAAAGCGGATAATTTCGCAAATACTCTTTGGTGCCTCAATGTCACAATTTCAGTGGTCCCATTAGGAAAGCAAAGGCAGCGATCAACTGGAAGTCACCAAAAGTGGGAAAGAATTTCACATTTACTTCACATAGCTTATCTCAAAGTCACCCTATTCCGCAGAACAATCATTGTTGTAGGTATTTTTATGCCAGAAACAGTTACATTGATTTCAGTGCATTTCGTTTTGTGTTAAATCAGTAACTTTCTCGTCACATGCTCTACCTAGCATCTGCTTTCTGCGGAAGAAACTGTGCCAGTTTCCAAAGAACAGCATTAAGGAAGAGTTTGTTGAACTCTATAAGTTCTACGATTATCTTCCCAAATACTGAACAGGTTAAGTGATGTCGAACCTGTTGTTGGTGAGTACGATATTAAGATGTTCGTGCTCACTTGCACATCAGCGATCTAGAATCAGGAGCATTTTTCACCGTTATTAGTTTGTGAACATTCACGAGGGATGTTAGTTGAGGCTAAAAATCACAAACGTGCAATGAGCCTCACCACTGGTGATTTATTGTAAAAGGGATTGGCGTTAGCACCGTGCCCGATAACATTTTTAACAGCATTGAATCTTTGGTGCTTACACAATGAGATGACGCTAAATTTTCTTCAACCTTATCTACATATAAATCAATACGCATTGTCTGTTCTGCTCTGCCTCAAAGAATTCGTCACGTGCCCTATTCATTAGCAGCAGTTCTTATGTCAAATTAGTTATTAGGCGCAAAATAATAGTTGTTAGACACACGTTTTTGTATTTCTGTAAATACGACATCTTAGTAAGCAACTCAACCAAGGTAGTCTCATCGGTGGGGATATCTCTACACCTCCTTAGCAACAAAGTATTTGTGATTCGGCAAATAAATCATCGGAATGGTCAGTATATCTCCACGTGACTGAGTTGACGCGAGTTACGTATAAGAAACCTTTATTCGGCGGACGTTTCGGCGCATTCGCCTTCTTCGGGGCGGAGTTGACCCGAGACGGTGGTCCGCACTTGGTTGTTGTCGCGATGTCGGTGTTCGCTGACGCATCGAGTCGAATCCAGTTAAGGGAGCAGTGCAGTTCCACATTCAGCAGTTCCCTTTTATAAAGGACGGATGCTGATAGAGTACTATGTGATATAATCTGCTTCTAAAGCGGATAACATGGCATCATGAAACATTCATGTATTTCATAGCTGACACATAACGTAGTATTATCTGAAAAACCGGCTTTCATTAAATCTCAGCATAAACGATTACTATTTTTGTCTTAATGATAATATGTCTCCTACAAGTCGGAAATGTTTTGCCGACACTTCTCATAATAACTCAAAAGACCGATTACCTATGAACCTTAGCGTAAATAGTTGATATATTTATTTACATGGTCTTATAAAGTGATCTTTTTGAGCTGATGCGAGGTTGCTATAGGTTTTCGTCTTCGTTGTCGTCGTTGTTGACGGTGTTGTTGGTCGATGGCTGACTTTTCGGCAATTTCGCCTTCCTTAGAGCCGTGTTGTTACTAAGTGGGACTCAGCATTTCTCTTTATATGATCGGGTTGACTCGAGATTGGTATAGAAGAACTTAGTCGCGTAGAAAAATATTGAGCGTTTACATCGTGGTTTAATGGAGCTCGACTTTTAAAACATCTAAAACGCATTAATTAAGATTAAATGTGTTAAACAGCTTTGTGAATTCATTAATTTAGAATATTATCTTTGACTACCTATGGCAAAGCAACCATCGTTTGTAATCTATCGAATGAGAAAAAGTAAAGTAAAAAACACTGGCGAACGGCGACAAAAAGACGGCGCTGCTCATCAGCCTTTCTCCAAGCAAGTGCGCTATTGAGTTTGCGTTTTAATCAGCTTGTTTAAGAACTGTGTACATCGTTTCCAAATAGTTTTTTTTTTTTTAACAAACCTGCTATTGGAACTGGAGACATCGTATTTTAAAAAAAATGACTATCCATCAAATAAATTTTCATAACATGCATTTTCGACTTTCCCACTCTTTTCACAGAGTACAATATTCGCTATTTGCACTTTCTGTAGCCAATAGTGAGAGAATTTTTTATACAACCAGACATTACGTGTTTTGTAATTTCTAGCACTTTTTTTTTATTAAATCTTTATTCTTTCCTGTTTTCTTTTACTTTCCATCGCATTCATCATCCTCGACTATTTTCGGATTTGTGAGTTGGATGGTCAGCTGCTATTTGGCCTTCTTTACAAATGTCATTAGTCGATTTCAATACATTTAAAATCTTGGTGAAATCTGTTAGTGCGTTTCCACACCTTTACCATAGGAAATAATGGTGGTTCGAAAGAGGATCTTGTCAGATAGTCAAACTAGAGCTTTGCGCATACCACTCTGCTCGCACTCCTAAATCGGTGTTGTCGAAATTGTTACTCTGATCTGTTCGGCATGATTTCCACTAGATCTGAAGTGTTGATGTACTATGGATGGACGCGTGTGGAGCAGTGGTTGGAGGCGGCATTGCAACACACACTTGGAATCGATCTCCGCTCCCGTGGCCCGCTAAGTCTTTCATCCCTTCGGGGTCGGCAAGTTGGTACCAGACCTGTCTGGGAGGATAGCAGCACTGGCTCGATAAATCGGTGCGCCACCGCGAGTCATTGTAATGGCTAGATATGTATTCAGTGACCTCTAACGATACTTAATGAAGTCAAAGAATTGAAAATTCCCCAAGAGTTGATCAACGCCGAAAGCTTTATTCTTTACTCTTTACTGATCTCTAGCAACGGTAAGCACACCATCGCCATGTTTTGACAATTGCTTTTTCCACGTCATAACAAAATAGTGTAGGTGAAAGCGCTCTACCTACTAGAATCTTACTAGGCTAGACATGTATCTTGGACCCCATTACCAGGAATTTCTTACCACTCTCAAAGCGGATTCATCATACGTTTACCAAGCAAATGACTAACTAGGTGCAGGAACATCGGTATACTCTTTTGCTACAATCTGTTTTCAAATACCACCGCTTCTGATAGATCAGCTGTTTGAGATATCCTTTTCTAATTTTTTGCATGTGCTGAACAGATAAGCGTTATCAGTTAAGAGATTTCTTCCTTCATACAGTATCTGCTTTAAATGTTGACTGAACATTTTGAGCAATTCGATCCATTAGGTAATTCGATCGGTTCGACTATGTTTGATGACTGTTTGTGGTGTTCGACTATATGTCCACTTTTTATGTGGGATACTTATTTGATACTTAAACTCCTGTTCCTGGTTGTGCGAGCTCCAGCATAATCGCCATTTTTCGGACATTTGGTTAAGCCATTGTGGTCTCCTGAAATCTTAAAGTCAACCTGGCCAAACTCTGCCCTAGGTCTTCACCACCACAGGCAGACGCAGCCATTGCCAATCAGAGGGAGAGTAACACCATGAAACTTTGATACCAGTGCTGTGGTGGATGCTGGTATTGGTTTACTCTTAGCTATGCTTCTTGGGATAAATCCCCCCCACTGTACATCGCAGTCCGACACCTAGGTACACCCCCCAGCCACAATAAGGCGGGAAACCGTTGGGAGGCTTGTATGGGATATGTTGTCGGAATTTAACATTTTCTTTAAACATTAAAGTGGACTTCGAAGCATAAGTATCTTTTTAAGCGAAACAGTGTAATCGTAATTTTATGCATTTTTAGTGGGTTTGTATATTTAACTACATTTTTTGCTCACAGATTCTACAAGTTACCTTTTCAATCTATCAAGCAATACCCTCAATTTGCAATAATGCCCTCTACCTCGTTGAGGCATGCTTCTCTGTGCGAATTCCAAATCCAACGTTAAGAGGAATGCATCCGTCATAGCCCGTTGTTCAAACATAGATGCTCGAAGCTGGTCTTAGTTTTAGTTTTAATTTTTTCGGAATCATAGTGGTCCGACTCGTATAGTAAGTTGCGTAAAGGAATCGATGTTCATGGAAAATTCATGTTGGTTGGGACACTAATTCGACATCTTTTCTGCTATAATACGCCTTGAGGAGCAATTTTTAAGCACATATCACAGCCTCCCAACTTTAGGCAAGCTGGAATTAGGCTGTGATTTTAGTAGACTCTGCACACTCCTATTACTCGCAACCCTAACCATTGGGAGCTGCTTTCTAATCAAGGAACTGTGGTCTTATATTTTTTCTCGGCGCTTGGCATTCAATACCCACAAAAAGCTTGCTAGACTCTGGCATAGAAGATTTATTTACTCACAAATGGTTCGGTAGCCTTTTCGAGAAGAGAAAGTCTATTTGGGAATCACTTTTATCGATGTACCACATACTTCTCACTCGCGTTGTTTGCCGGCTTTTCGTCGAATTATTGTGCAGGATGGAATCCGCATTTGAGAAGCACATCCACAAACGACTTTACTGAAAAATACGTTCACGTGAGTACGGGGATGTATTTCAAGCCAGCACATGTGACACTGCGCTAAACTGCCAGAGATTCTTATTGTTAAAGACTAGTGATTCACCTGTATCACCTGTGGTCCCTTCGATCATCAAGTGACTCGAGCGAGAGCCAGTAAATCCTCCATTTTTCCCTGTCGCGTGCAAGAGTAGCCCAATGGGTTGTGCTCCCTTTAGAAAATCATCGAGCATCAGGTCTTTCTTCTACGCTTTTCGTGAAGAACTCTGACCATCGGGTCGGTGGTCTTCTTGCAGAACGTTTGAATTCCCGAGGAATCCAGTCGCTAACAGCTCATGTCCATCGGTTATCATTCATACGCATTACGTGTCCGGCCCGCCTTATCTTCGACTGTTTGGCATATAGAACGGCATCTTTGATTTTTGATCGTTGACGCAGGTCGGAGTTTCGTATCCCATCCCTTACTTGTGTGAAACGGGATAATCCTAGCATCATCCTTTCGACTGCGCGTTCGATGAAGCTGAGTGATCTTTCATTCTGCTTGCGTAGCGACCAGGTTTCTGACGCATACGTTAGGGCAGGAAGAACCGTTGAGTCGAAAAGGTGGGCACGGAGTCGGGTGTTCTTTGTTCTCTTCACTACATCCTCGATGCTCTTGAAGGCTCCCCAAGCCGCTCGTTTCCTTCTGCTCAGCTCTGGAGCTAAGTCGTTCATCATATTGATTTCCCGACCTAGATAGACATAACTGGAGCATTCGGAGATATTCGTTCCGTTGAGCGTGAATGGTGCAAACGAAACCAATCCGTTTCTCATGAACATCGTTTTCTTGAGATTTAGTTCTTTCCACACGCACTTTCCACACACACAGAGTGGGTTCTCTTTTCACACCAATCTTTCCACACGCTTTTTCAATTTCGGCAGGCAACATATCTGTCCTCTTTTATTTCATAAGACCGGAGGTGGACGTGGCTATCGAAGAGATCTAAGTACTAATCGTGGATGATTTTCTCCATTGCCTTTCTGGACGCTGTTATTGTTCCGTCTGGGCGTCGGAGTGCAATCATCTTGGTCTTATAATTGGCGAAGCTTCGGCGGGCTTTGCGAATACTTTTTCGAGCCTCTGCAGCTTCGACCATTACTGCTGCTCTTCTCTCTTCAAGATCTTCTTTTATCGCCTGTCTGCATTGTGTCGCAAGCTCGGACTTTTGTTCGCGGCTGCCTTCAGCTCGTGCGATTCCACGCTGGCGTATTAGCTCGAGAGTTTCTGGAGACAGACGTCTCTTGGTGACTTTCCAACTCTCAGCTTTCACGGCACTAACGTGAAGATGTTCAATGAGCCGACCGTATTCCTCGTCGATGTTGTCGACAACGGCATCTTCCCAACAGCCGACTAATGAATTGATTAAGTCCCAGTTTGTGGTGGTTCTGCGACTTCGGTTTTTGAATTTAGCGGTTTTTTCTCCTTTTTGAGAGAAATAAAATCTTGCACGAAGGAAACGGTGGTCTGATCCCGTGTAGAATTTTGAAACAACAGCGACATCAGTTAGGAAACCCTTCAATTGACTATGATGTGGTCTATTTCGTTATGGTACTCTTCATGGAGAGATTCCCACGTCCAACATTGACGGTGAGGCTTCTGGAATTGCGAGTTATCATGGGTGGTCTTGAGCGCTGTGAAAAACTCTTGCGGACGGACAGCCATTTGCTTCTCTGAGGTGAAGGTGGATCCACAGCATTAACTACCTTTTTTCTATTAATCTTTGCTGGTGGTTTCTGGAATTGCGAGTAACCATGGATGGTCTTGGTCGCCATGATAAACTCAAAGAGCCGCTCACCCTGTTCGCTCCATTCTAATCCGTGGGTCCCGATGTGACGTTCCTCAGACGATCTTCTTGGGCCAATCTTGGCATTGAAATCTTCAATGATGACCTTTAAGAATGTACGGTCTTCTCTGTAGAACTTCTCCAAGTCCATGTAGAACGCTTCAACTTCTTCTTCTTTATAGTTTGATGTTGGCGCGTAAACGACGAAGATTTTCAAAGCCGGTATTGATCCACATCCTTTTAATCGTTAACGTCCGATTTGGGTTGTAAGCTGTTCGAATGAATCCGTGTTCATGGACAAAGTCGTGTTGACGAGAACGCCGACACCGCCTACTCCTCTACTGTCGCATGTTCCGAGGAACAGTTCTTCTCCAGTCCGATGACGTCGTACCTTATCATTCTTGCTTGCATGAGCAAGTCTTCTATCGAGGACTCGGATGCAAGTGTACGTGCATTGTAGGTACAGATCGTCACCATAGTGCTTGATCCAGACAGCTTCCATTGGCCCTGAGATTTTAGCAGCCTCTCCGTACTCGTCCTACCCAAAGCTGCGAAATTGGGGGCTCTTTCGGGGTCAAGGGAATGAGGCTAGTTTTTTTTTTACTGTGTTTAGCATATTTGATACCCATGTATAGCTTGCTGGGCTCTGAACGTGGGGGCTGGTTATACTCGCGGGTAGCTTGCCTGGCTCTCCCAGAGTGGACATGGAGCTTATTTGTTGGAGGCGACTCCTAATCGCCTCCCATATACTTCCCTGTCACTTGATTGCAGGGTTTTGGCCGAATTGACTCGTAGAATGCAATGCGTATAAAGCGAGAACGCACTCACACACGCATGCATGAAAGACTAGTGATTAGCTGTGAGCAAATCGTACGAATGTGTTGATTCTGGGATTCCGCACCGAAACTCTACGTCCACACCAGATTGGTTGTTATTGAAGAAACAGGTGTATTAGAGCTTGTATTAACTAACCACTGTCAGTCGACTTGACCATTATCATTTCGTCCACAACCTCTGACTCACTTTAATAGGGCATTTGAACAAAGAGGAGAAGAAAATTCTCATTGCTTTCGAGGCAATTCATTCTCATTTCAGCCATTTCTTGTTCCTTCTCAATATTGTAACCGTGGGAAATTGTGTTCACTACGTCTTCCTCCGTCGAGATTTAGTCGAAGACCAATCTTTCCGTACGCTTTATCAAAGTCCGCAAGCATACGTTCCGCTTGGCTAATATCTGGTGTTATAAGAACGATATCATCAGCAAAGCGAAGGTGGTGCATCTGCCGACCGTCACGATTAATGCAAATAAATATTATCTTTAAGTAAGTAATGGTTCTTGTTCCATATCCAATCGTCTTGATAAACATATTTATCGCATTAGGTACAAAAGTAACTGAAAAGTGTTTGAAACGTTTTCTCAATCCCATGTAGGTTATGGACCGTTTCATGAAAGAACGCCAACACCACGTCGTGGATTATAAACCACTGTTTTTCATTGCACATAGAAAATTAAGACGTTCCAAAATTATAGAAAATGGAGAAATAGGAAAATTGTTCGGGCCGAGCGAACGTCTCTATTGTCTGGAGTTCTGTCATGTCACGAGCAACACAGCAGCCTAATAGGTTTTGTTTGCTCCAGGGAGTCGTTGGGTATTTTTTTCATCCAAGATTTTGTCAAAATGCACGCACTTCTAAGTGCACCTCTCTAAACAGTTCAAATCGAATCGTATCTTTTGCGAGCATTTCTCTTAAGTGGATAACTATGACTACGACCTGCCGTTATGTGATTAAGATGACAATAATAGTGATTCGTTCACATTGAGCAACGGAGCTAGATTTACTTAACGCTAACGAAGCGTTCACCGATACTGCCCAGAAAATGAGTTCTACATTTTCAGAAAAGTCAAGGTTCGCTTTGAAGTCGACCGTACAACCGTCGCAACCATAATGTTCTCTGAAAGTCAAAAGCAAATGTTGACAGAACTGGTCCGAACACCTAAATAATACTCGCCTTTCATTTGAATCTGTTAAATTAAGGCTGTTTCTTCGAGTGACTACACATAATCACAAGAAGTTATTGCTGGTGCAATTATGTTAGTAACATCCAGTTGCTCAATAGATATATTTTCTACAATTCATAATTTTCTTAGGAATTTCAACGAAATCGATGGCTCAAATTCCAGTAAATTTCTCTTTTCCCTTAACGTACAGCCGCCACAGTCAAAAAGGGAACTTATGTTTTGTAGAAGTGAAAGTAAGGAACAAAATTTCACCCGAACGTTTAGCTTCGAAAAGAAAAACCGAGTAAGGACTCAAACTTAGTTGAAGTAAATCTCAGCCTGAACTTGAAAGGGTAAATTATTTTAACTGCGTTTTCTCATTCTCTAAGTGGTACTGGTTTTTAGCAATGAGATGAAAACTTTCGAGGATATATGTGGATCGAACGTACTTTCGATATTTCCCCCTGGCCATTTCTTCCAGCACGATAAAGGTTTCGTCAGGTATTACCAGGTACGCGCAGGATTGATTAACGCCGAGAGCTTTATTCTTTTTTTTGTACATCCTGAACTCACTAGTTTCTTTCCTTTTCCGTGCGCTTAATAAGAAGACATTAATTTGTGTTCTCCGTTTCTGGTTGAGAGTGTAGGGTTTTCTTCCGAAGAACGGTAATCTCTATCTTCTAAGACCTAC
>MQTX01000255.1:421-35611 GCA_009735665.1 Angiostrongylus cantonensis | reverse complement strand
ATATATATATATATATATACAGCCGCTGTGGATTGATAACCGTCTGGCCACGCATAAACAGGATCTAAAATTAATTCACGACACCCTTGTCGCAGCTGTCATCAAACGGCTGATGTCTGATGCACCGCTTGGAATTCTTCTATCAGGAGGACTTGACTCAAGTCTAGTCAGGTGGAGTTGAATTATGAACTCAATTAAATTTAACCAGTTTTTTGTTTTTCAGTTCTATAGCAGCTCGTGAAATGAAAAGACATGGGCTTGTGGTTCACTCATTTTCCATTGGAGTCGATCACAATTCTCCTGATGTCGTCGCTGCTAGGAAGGTAGCGAAACATATCGGGACGGTTCACCACGAGTTCTACTTCAGTGTTCAGGTTTGGGATTAGTGTAATGCAAAAGTAGTTATTCTGATAGTTGATCATGTTCGCTCCGCGGAGCAAGAATAGAGTTTTCAAGATGCACTGCATTTCAGGAAGGTCTGAAAAATCTCCGTAATTTGATATGGCATCTTGAAACATATGATGTTACATCTATCCGTGCCTCAACTCCAATGTACTTTCTGTCCGAAAAAATACGTCAGATGGGAATTAAGGTGAAGGGTTCCGTGGTCAAAAGATATAGGTATCTAAAAGAGCAAGTTCTGATTTCGATTTAGGTTGTGCTTTCTGGCGAAGGAGCCGATGAAATTTTTGGTGGATATCTTTATTTCCATAACGCTCCCAGTGATGAAGAATTTCAAAAAGTTAGCTAACAGTGTTTTAAACTGATTATCATCTTAAGGATAAAGTGTCATATGTATGATTCATGTTTAGGAAACCATCGACCGTGTTGTTCACCTGTATACTGCAGACTGTCTTCGAGCCGACAAATCCACAATGGCTCATTCTGTTGAAGTACGCGTACCCTTCCTTGACAAAGTGAGATGTTTTTAATAAACGCAAACTGATAGAATTTCGTACATTAGATGAAATATTTCTCTCAGGAGTTTCTCGATGTGGCCATGTTGACCGCACCACAGTATAAACGACCTCAGCTTGCCAATGGACGAAATATCGAGAAATATATACTGAGAAAAGCGTTTGATGAAGACGTACGTTGGAGTTAAAAAAAATTGCATGTGGTTTCCAACAAAGGAAACATCTGCTTTGAGAAGTGTGTTGAAGACCTATCTACCGCACGAAATTCTTTGGAGGCAAAAAGAGCAGTTTTCGGATGGTGTAGGTTATTCGTGGATTGATCAACTAATGGAATTCTGTGCTGAGCAGGTGCTGGACGAAGAGGTAAGATCATACCGTAGGCGAAAAAGGAGAAAATCTTAGTGTAGGTGTGAATGAATAGCTCTTCACATCAAATGATGTTTCAGTTTTCGAAAGCGGAGGAATTATTTCCCCACAACACACCTCACAGCAAGGAAGCTTTTTACATGAGGAGCCTCTTCCATGACATGTTCCCAAGTGAAAACGCTGCGAAGACAGTTAGAAAATGGATTCCAAAGTGGCAAGCTAACCAAGATCCATCAGGTCTTAAATATTATTGTAAATGTCAGTTCCTTGAATTGTTATCCCAAATCACTATTTCGTAGGCCGAGCTTCCCATGTGCACGAGCAAGCTGTGTGGAAAAACGAGAAGAAGAAACCACTAGACATGGTTCGTGAGATCGAATGGATGACTTATCACGCCTAATTCTATCCCTTCGTATACAAAATTACAAAATTTTCATTGTATATAACAGGGGTAAACTGATGCCTTCCTGTAATGAAAAGTGCTTACTATGTGATATTTGGATATCATCGTGGTCAAGGAGCAGTTTACACCTACGTGTAAACTTTAGGATTTGCTCAGAAATATCGTTACTATATCTCTAAATTGAATGTAACAGTGTTTTGTTTTATTTATATTAAATTTTGCTTTCCTATCTGCTTTTTTTTCACACAGGTTAATACTTTTAATATGTTCAATACTAACTTCAATACGTTTTTACGCTGAATAAACCTGTTATTCTGATGTGAGAGGCACATTACGCTTCCATGTAAACTCTGTTTGGTTGGTCTCTACGTGACATATTCAGTGGAAGACTCAAGGAGTCGGCGAGTGTACGAAGAAGCTATTCTGTGTGATTGAGATCGTGGTTCAGCATTTTCACTGTTTGGTTTTGGAGGTGTTTCGCCGAGTAGATTGTTCTCAACTCGACCTTTCCAGGCTCTGAGGATGGCGAAATCCGCCGAAACGTCAGTTTACGCATAAATAATGAAATAAAATGCTAAATGAGAAATTTAGAGAAAGGAAGTATTTCAACAACTGTTCACTAAGTACCAGAACCCTTATGGATAAACTTCTTAAACTGCTAGGAACCTTCATCAAACGTTGAAGGAAGCACCAATCAAAGTGCAAAGCGTATTATTTATCGCATGAGAAGCAATAGGTCTAAGTTTACATATTCGCGACGCAGTGACCTTTTAGGGCTCATAGGTAAGGCTATAATGTAGCCGGTATGATCTCCATAGCAGTCGACTTGTTTTTGAAGAATTATTTTGGTGCGTAAAGCCTCTTTCCTGTAATGAACCTTAAACTTTATCCCACACAGGTGTAACGGTGAGCGTCGGTCAGGAAAAGCTCTACTTTACACATGAGTACATACAAACAGGGTTTTCTAGAACATGTTCATAGACCGGTGATTTGACTGACAATTTCAATTCTGATCACAATAATCAATCATAGTTATCGTATTAAATAGGCGGATATAAAAATAAACACTTCATCACTTGCGAAATAAATCAAAATTCTGGAATACATGTTTGCGTGATGGACCATAGCAACACGTAGCAAGCAGCAGCAACTCCTCTATTTATCGAAAAGCAGCGTTTACTGTAGGAAAACCATCATTTCCATATTGGCTGATAATTAAGCGTGACCACAGACTTCAAGATCGCTAAACGCCACGAGTTCCGATTGAGGAACCACTTGGGCTAACGCCGATGATTCCGGGATTGCTGAAAAAAGCGGTGAACTCATCCATGATTTGAACACGGCAGCGCTAATTTTTTCTGCAATAAACGGTAAATTTTCGATGGCCCTAGGACTTGTGAAGTTGTGAACATCACAGAGTTGTAAAAGAGCCTTTTTCATTTTATATAGTTATGAATGAGCATATAAAAGAGATGGCAATGTGAGCACTTAAGCAGTATAAAATTTTCATGTGCATTACATTGCTTACCATGCTTACACATTGAGTCAGAACATTATTTTACCAGGCCAAAGTGATACCGAGCAGCACCGTGGAAGAAGATGAGTACTGACAATAGCACATTTCACCAGCAGACAAGCCATAAGGCTTACTACAGGTCGCCGGATAACGATGTCCACTGTAGATACTTTTCACAAGTTAAAACTTTGTTAACATTTTTAATAAGGGATTTTGAATAAAAGAAAAGGTAAAAACAAAAATTTGAAAATAAAGCGATGTTGTTAAACTAAAATACGATAAAACTTTGTATTCACCATTTTGACGTTTAAGTCAAACTATCATACGACCGATCCCATATGAAACGTATAAGAACGTCAACGATAAGGCTTCAAAGGGAAAAGCTTTGGAACAAACTACATTACATTTTACCGAGACATAAATACCTGAATTGAAGGCCAAAAACCACTTTTTGGAGAAATATACAGTAACTGCGGGTTTAAATTCATATGAGAACTAATTTCGCAAGCTTCTTCTGTTCAGGAGAATGAGTCCTACGAGAAGAATATGATGATGCGATTCTATGAACCCATTGGGACTACAGCGATACCAACTGTCAATCGTTTGATTGACAGCGGTATTTTCATATTCATTATATTGCCTTCCACAGGAGATACTCATCAGCGAATACCGAATCTCTTAGAGGGATGAACTCTTCCTCTGTACTACAGTTTTATAGTCAAAATTACCTCTGGTTAAAATGAGATGGCAGAATATGAAGTTGTCGAAGTGGCAAGATATTTATCTTTTGCAAAGAACGTTGGTGAAGGCGAAGGCAGAATTTTCTAGAAAGAAATTCGTAGAAAGCATAGCACTTGAACCGAATTGATGCTGCACGATTGTCCGATAGTCCCTCATATATGAGTATGATGCTGCTTATAAAGAGCGCACTGAAGGTTCGATAACACTAAAGGCTCACCAAGCTCATCATCCTTCCTCGATTGAGAAATTGCTGCCTGAATTTTTATGGAAAAGTCAGATTTCTGGAATTCAAATGGGAAGGCTCTAGCCCCACTATCTCATGACCCCAGGTAGTATTGACTCGGTCAGCATTCTATGACATTCATTCAAACGAAAACCCTCAAGCATCCGCCGAACTCGCACGTGGAAAGTTCAAGGAATTTAATAGACAATGGGTGCAAAAGACGAATCGAATCCAAAAGGTACTACGATCCGTACAGTATGTGTGAAGAACGGTTGCGTAAAATTTTAAAAAAAAAAACTGCCGAATCCTAGTGCTAAAGCAGACGTATTTCTGCGCCTCTTCAATGGCCGCGCTGTCGGTGCAGCATGCTCTCTTCAGCATCGTTATTCACCCGCCGTAAAACGATTTCGTCCAAAGAGGTTTTTTTGCAAGTTATCAAGTGTAGACTAGAGGGTAGCGTCCCATGAGCCGTTCTTGATATTGGATCTGCATTTGACAGTCTATTCACGGACTGTGAAAATTGCAGCGACAAATTCCTACAAACTACAGAAGAGGTGCGACATGACAAAGTGTTCCCAGCAGTTTATGTGTTAATCAGTGGTCTTTTCACTTTCCAGCTCGGTGATTCTGTGCTTGCGTGGTCTTTTTAGCTTTTACTGTCAGATCGTTTACTAGATTTCACGCGTTGTGCATTCACCGTCATCACTATGGTCAACCCGATTTTTGGCAGAGCAAAAAGGCCTTAAAATTTAAACAGAATTTACGCATTCGTCCTATCCATCGCTGGCTTTATCATACTTTTTGGAAGCGAGTGAACGAAGCTCCTTTGGTTTTATGTTTTCGGCAATTGAAAGCCATTTGCTGTTTTTTTTCTCAATCAGATATGAAACATCGGAGATAGCAAGCAGTGATTCTCAAATGATTGACGCTTACCGTAATTTACTTGACAAGCGAAAGCTGAATGCTCGGCTACACTGTACCACTGTTATGGATGCTCTCCATTCGCACAGAGAATCCAGTTCTTGTTTTCTGTTCCTGCCTGCACACCAATGACCGCGCTTCTATGCACATCTGTTAGTAAGGAAACACAGGAAGTTATGTGAGTTTCAGAACAGTGGAATAGATTATAGCGAACATGGTGGTCATATGGCTGTTGGATTGATTTAGACCTGAATTCACATTGCCCGATTATCCTACATCGTGATCTAGCTATGGTTGTGGCTAATGTTTTCGGCCATCAGCACTTTCTAAAACAAGGCCGAAATCATGTGAATCATTTCCATACCTTCGGAGCATAAGTGCTGCAGATTGAGTGACAATAATTACCATGTGGGCTTCCTTTGCACAGGAATGCCGGTCGAGGTCGAACAAATAAATTTGTATTGCATAGATGAATAAAACGCAAACTGAGAGTATATCAGCTGCGAGTTGACAAGAGCGATCAGAAATGTTTCCACTTGAAGACGAACACGTTGTATATGTATATGTATATATATATATATATATTTCTACGCTTACTTGGATTTTCATTGATACTTCTATTTTTTCTGTGAAGGAACTCACCGCTTATTTTTTCTTGTCTTCGAATAATGATTGATTTCTTGTGCCTGATAAATCTTTCGACCTGTCACACATTTTTCGCTTCACCACAAAAACAAGTGAATTTTGTTTTGATGAAATGATTTGTTCATTTTTTAACGACCATGTTTGACAACCTGTGCTAGAAACAAGAATTTCTAGCTATAGTCTCCAAAATATTTTTGAACAAAGGAAAACGGTAAATGGAAATAATAATGAGTCCAAGGTGACAGAATGTACACCTGGCCTACACAATGAACCGCGGTGCTCTACCGATGTGTCGAGTCAGTGCTGACATCTCCCACACAAGTCTAATACCCATTTTTTAAACGTGAAGGGATGTACTTTCCACTGCGCTCCATTAAGTGCATATATCGGATCAATTTCTGGAAATACCTCTCATCATGCCTTGGTTGACGTTCAGATCAAGTCCCAACATATTGGTCCAGTTGTCATGCGCTTGCTGTTTGTGGACTCTACGTCTCATTTTAATATGTTGCGCACCTTGGCGACGTCTGTCCATGAGGTGACTTTCTCCCTTTCCCGAATATGAACTATCCCATAAGCGATAGCATGTATTGTGAATGGTCGTCAAAGAACGTTAGGTTAATTTGCCTTGCTAGCTTACTCGCTCAGTGAAAGGACGCCTGAATTTCCTTCGCGTCGAAATCGAGCGCTATTTTCAAGCAAAATTAGCTTCAATTTCACGGAATACTCGTCTGACTTCACTCACTAGTTGTCTGCGCTGCTGTGCAAAATCGTCATCATTTCAATGCTAGCATAATTTCTTCGAAACGGTTGAGTCAGTTCCACGTAGTCAAAAATGGTTGTTTATTTATTGTATTCGAAAACAATGTCGTTTAACTCATAGAGTGAAACAGTGGTAATTACACTGAAATGACTACTACATGTCGTGAAAACGAGATTTCCCATGTGGAGACAGCACGCCACTCTTACCTTTCCAGCAGAACCAATTGTTATTAAATACTTATGAATACGCAGATGACGTTGTAAATGTGCTCCTAGCAAATGTCTTCAACAGTTTATCAAAACAGCATGAACGAATTTCTTTAACCCCTTCTTAAGAGAGAATCCTGAAGAACGAAACCCTGCTGAAAAATCATATTGCTTAAAAAATAATCCCGGTTTCAGCATCTGAATTCGAATGAGCAAATGTCAGCATACATTCAGTTTTATTAGTGCGAAATAAAACAGTGAGAATCCGCAGATGTTTGTCAATGTGGGCACAAGTTTAATTGATACCTCACAACGATATACTGTTTCTGGGACTCACGAATTTTTTGGAAGCACTTCAGCATCACGTTAGTTAATTAAACGTTTTTCTAAGAAGTAGTTGTCAATATTCTTACGGCACTAATGGTCGCTAAGAGAAAGTTTCACCACTTTATACGGCGAATGGGACAAGACGAGCCTGCACCAAACGTTCTCAGATTCGATTTTTAAAAATTTTCCCGTTGTTGCATATCAGACGTTTGATTAAGCATTGCAACGTCGGATATAATTTCATTCAATTTCCATTTCTTTCAAGGACGTCACAGTTTTTAACATTAATTTTGATTCCACTGCTTCTTAGTTGTCACCTTTTAGCCAAAATCAGGAAGCTGCATTAAATGATTCCATTTGTCAACTCCTGAATAGTAACCCCATCATTGTTCCGATACAAATTTAGCAGCGCTCCCTCATCTCGTCTTTGTGGGACCACTGCAGAAATCATCGTTACCGTCGTGCTGGAACTAGCAATTTCAGTCTTACTTCATAGCACAGTCAGGAAATTGATTGCTTATTAATTCCCAGAAATAAGCTTGTTTAAATCTCGGCATTGACATTCTTCTAACTTTCTCAATAATTCATTGTTTTTCTGTCATAGAAACATTTGGCTATAATCACACTAATTGGTCATTCACAAAGCTGAAATTTCTGCGGTTTCACCTTCTTCAGAGCTTCAAAAGGTCGGATTGGCACGTAATCTACTCAGCCGAACACTTTCACAACCTCAGAAAGAAAAATTTAATGCATCGCTTCCCATTTGCAGAATAGACAACTTTTTAAACACTCACCGTTTAGTTCTTTGTAAGACTTCCAGCTATTTGGTGGAGACCAGTCACATAGAGCCTTAAATGGACGAGGAATTGCCTGGCTCAGGTCAAAATTCTCAGCCTAAGGATGGCTGCGAATTCATCCGTGATGATAAGGAACTCTCTCCGAGGTCCATTTTTGGCATCTCACAATTAATCCAGAATAACCACAATGATTTTGAGATATTTGCAAAAATCCGGGCCACAGGTGTCTGCGGTGGACAACGAACGCGTTATTGTTTTTTTTTTTTTTTTTTTGGGAAAGTAACGCGTTCACCACCACAACATGCGGGTTGTTCGTTTCGCCTGTCTCTCAGCTAGATCTATCAATCTCTGCCATCAGCAATCACCCGCCGGCGGGATTGATCTGGAGGCCAAAATCTGCAACGAACCCAGTTAAGCTGAGGCTGTAGTTGAAATTCACAATTTTGACTGTTTATTTACTTCCTTTTAATAGTTTTCAGGGCGGGGTATTATTTGTGAAACAACCACAATGATGCTTAGATATTTGCAAAACTCCGGAGCGAAGGTGTCTGCGGTAGGGATCGAACGCGCTATTATCCTTTCCGGGCAGTAACGCGTTTACCACCACGCTATGCGGAGCTTTCGTTTCGCCTGTCTCTCAGCTAGTTCCATTGATCTCTGCCATCAGCAATCACCTGCATGATGTGGTTGTGAACACGTTACTCCCCGGAAAAAACAATAGCACGTTCGTTCCCCACCACAGACACCTGTGGCCAAGAGTTTTGCGAATATCTCAGCATCATTGTGGTTGTTTCACAAATAATATCGTGCCCTAAAAACTAGTAAAAGGCAGTAAATAAAAAGTCAACATTGTAATCCGAAGTACTTCAAGAGTTTTGCGAGCCGAAGTTTTTAATTCGTGAAAGGGGATGCTAATCTTCTCACTTATGCCTCTGTGGCTAATGGGCGCCTAATGGAGTGTTTGGTTGGTCTCCAATAGTTTACCGAATCATCGCAGCTTAAAAGTTCCTGGTTTCGGGCTGCGATATACAGCGGGGTATTGATCCCCACAGCAGGGTCTTCCATGTTGAGAAGGAGTCCTGCGTTTTCGTAACGAAGCCCAGCTAAGAGAAAACCAATACCAAAATCCATTATCGTCCTGATAACAAAGTCGCATGGTGGCAAATCTCGCTCTGATCCACAAGGGCGGCGACTGCCTCAGGTGGGACCTGGGGAAGACTTTGGTTAGGCTGACCTTGGAGCTCCAGAAATCCACAAAAGCTAAACCAGCAATACTCCGAAGAAATAGAATCGCCGGCGGGATTGATCTGGAGGCCAAAATCGGCAATGAACCAAGTTAAGCTGAGGCTGTAGTTAGAATTCACAATGTTGACTTTTTATTTACTGCCTTTTAGTAGTTTTCAGGGCAGGGTATTATTTGTGAGACAACCACAATGGTGCTTAGATATTTGCAAAACTCCTCGCAGCAGGTGTCTGTTGTGGGAACGAACGCGATATTGTTCTTTCCGAGGAGTAACGCGTTCACCACCACACCATACAGGTGATTGCTCATAACAGAGATCGATTGAACTAGCTGAGAGACAGTCTAAGTGAATGGCCCGCATGGTGTGGTGGTAAACGCGTTGCTGCCCGGAAAGAACAATAGCGCGTTCGATCCCTACCGCAGACACCTTCGCTCCCGAGTTTTGCAAATATCTAAGCACCATTGTGGCTTGACGTGAGAATTGGCAGCTATTCATGTCAATTTATTGCTACAACTGAAGCAGCCTCCTGGAAGTCCTGAGCATGTTTTTATTATAGAGATTGCTCCATAAAACCCATAAAATATCTTTACAGTTGTTCTACGAAGTGTTAAAGTAACTAACAAAATAATTGGAAATTTTTATTAATTTTTTCTTTTCATTTCATTTTTTTCATTATAAAAAAAATTTGATTTGACGTATTCAAGAACACAACAAAGCGTGTTTTAATTTTCTTTACCAATGGTGCATATCCATCGACATTTTCATGCAACTAACAAAAGAAAGGGCGCGTGTGACGCAGTGGTCAGAGGCTCCCTGCAACACACACGTGGAATCGATCCGGCGCCCATCGTCCATCAAACCTTCCATGGCTCCGGGGTCGGCAAATTGGTACCAGACTTGTCTGAGAGGATAGCAGCACTGGCTCGATACATCGGCCGACCACCGCGAGTCATTGTAAAAGCCAGATATGCATTCAATCACCTCCAACGATACTTAATGAAATTGAGTGCATGGCGCATCTCTCAGGGATTGATCAACGCCGAGAGCTTCATCCTTTAACCTTTAACAAAGTAAGCTTCCAAAAATTATTAGATCTTATTTGCACTTTAGAGTTTATGTGATACCGAAGTGACTTTTAGAAGCTGTATTTTCTTTCAATGGTTTACCGCTTTACCATCGCTAACAGAATGCTTGTGGTTGTCAAACGGTGAGGCGCGGGATTCGTAGCACCAGTATGATCACTTGGGTTAACAAAGAGCTCGATATTTCTATCAAAAAACCCGCCAAAATACTACAAATTTCTGCATGTTCTTAAGGTGGCGAACCGCTCCCTCTCATTCTCTCTTCAACCTTCTGTCTCTCCCTCTCTTCCTCTCGTCTGCGTTACTGCGTATTGAAGAACACTTTGTAGCGATTTCCTCCGATCGGGGAGAAAATTAGTCAAGCCAGCCTAATATCAGTTCTGAGGATAACTATTTTTCACCATTGAAATGCTTTACTACGTCGCTGTTTTCTTGGTAAGCAGAGACGAAGTTGTTCGTACACTGGTTCACCAAAATAGCTATTTCTCTATTTTCATGTTGAGCAACCACGAAGTGTTACCAGTTATCGCTACCGATTCCTGTTAACTTGCTCTTCTTAAGCCTCGTTTTATTGCTACACCTGCTTTATCGCTAAAAAAGGGCAAGATAAGCGGGATATTGTTTCGGTCAAACCCTTCGCTTTTGGGCGTCGCTTTCCTTCTAAACTTATCTCGTGGGGCTACTATTACTGAGTTACTACTTACTACTGATAGAATAGCTAGTGCTTCGGCCACGTTTACCCTCCTTAGCACCTGGAAATGCCGAATTGACTGCCGTCTAATCGGCTACATACTTCCATAACCTCAATAGAAAAGTCCCAATATCTAAATTGCATTTGAATTTAGAGCAATTTCTTTTTAAAGACATCCACACTTTTCTTTTTCATAGGTCTTCTCTATAGCACTTGTTGTTAGAAAACAACCGCACAGTTTTCGTGTATGGTTAATATGCCTCTCTTACGTTGAAACATCAGCCTACGATATTGTGTGAACTTACGCGTGATAAACGAGGTACTCCTCTCTTGCGGGGTTAATCTTTGTTCTTTTTTGGAATTATCCGCAATGCTTCAAGGATTTTACGCGCTAATGTTTTGTCTTAAATTCCTGTGCGAGAGTAGTGAGTTCTACTTCGAAATCCTGCCGTCATGTCTCTCCATTCTGTGAACGCTTAGTCGCGTATTTGGTTTAACTTTAAGTTTACCGACCAGAGTTTTTTTTTTCAACGGACGCGCAGCGGGCTACCTGTTTCGCCAGCGTATTCAACTATGCGTAATGCAACATTGCATGATATACCCGCCGGTAAAGATGGTGATTGGGTGAGTTCGAGTATTGTTTATCCACTCTCTTGTAAAGGGTCTGGGGAGGAATGTAGTGGCAAACGGGTAGATCACTTTGTATGTATTCAAAAAAAAATAGCTAAACGCTAGACTTAAAATTAGGCAAGACACTGTTTACTATACGAGTGAACTTTGTGTGTTAAATTTCATCTGCGGAGGTGATCAAAGTTTTGGTTGAGCACATTGCGTATCACTTTGACTTTGCACGGCTTTGAAGAATGTGAAACCGTCAAAATGCCAACGGCTGTGAAAAGATAGTAGAACAGCATCCTCGTGTCCGTTTATCAAGAAAACGGTGAGTCACTGATCAATGCAGAGGTTAATGGAAAGTCGGTTGTGTGCTTCACTAAGTTTCTGTGTAATACTTTTCGTGCTGTCGTAGATTAATGTCTTTCGATTGATCTTTTGTTGACCTTCCTGGCACGACACGAGAATACCTTGAATTATGTGTAAAATGTAATCACTTTTTATTTACTTCCTATTCCTTTTTGATGGTAGGGTATTTTGTGGAATATAACCACAATAATGCTAAGATATTTACAAAACTCTAGACCGTTGGCGTCTGCGTTGGGGATCGAACCCCATGCGACTCGATATTAAATATTTTTATCAAACGTTCTTAAAATGGATCAGGAGCTTCTGCAATATTCAAGCTCTTCGCTCAGGATTTTTAAGTAAATCAATAGAAAATTTGCAAAAAGACGACAGAAGATTAGCATGAAGGTGGCAAAGAATTAGAAATTGCTATTTGATTCCCTTAGTGATTCAGTACCAGATAATTCCGCCATGTACTTTGTACTACTGCGCTATGTTTTTCATAATTCTCTTTGTTGATTTATCGAATCATATGAATCTGGAGTATTCAAGATATTACCAGAGTTACTGAGAAACACGGTCAATAAGTTAGTATCGTAATTTGAAACTGTATCGAAATTCAGTTACAAGGATGCTAAGATATGAGCAAAGCTCGAAACTTCAAGTGGCCTTCTAAGGCCTTCGAAAAACTCGAGATTGGATTCAATACCGACCTGTGCACCTCAAATCATGCCCGTTGATGGGTGATTAGTGATAGCACTAATAGAGGAAAACGTGGCAAAGAGAAAGGCAAATCAACGGCATCGGTTGTTGTGGCGGATAACACGTGAGCCTCCTACGGAAAAGGCCTACGGAAAAGGTAATAAGAAAAGAAAACTAGCAGGTTTAAAGCACAACTGAGTTCTGCTCGTAACTCAGCTTCCATATGGCTGCATCTCATGTAGTATCCCGTAAAGAAAAAAAGAATAGGGAGTAAGTAAAAGTTAAGACCAGTCGAAATATTTCCAAATTTTAGTCTGCTTACCAGTTACGATAGTATTCGAATTTTTCTGCAACATTCGATAGCGTATCTCACACGGTCGAGTATTTTTTTACCTACCTCCACATGAATCGTAATGACCATCTTAGCAGACACGGCAAGGAAGATGAATTCAAAACGGCGCTTGGCGTCGTAATGGTAGCGCATAAGACACGAGAATAATAGTGCATTCTCAACGAAACACTAGTCACTTCCGCCGTACAGCTCCACGCTATCACAAAGTTTTGACAAAAGCGGCAATTACCTACAGCGATTCTTGTGTAAATTATCATTGCTCATAACTTCACAGAATATCAAGTGTATGTGCAACGTATAGGTTCAGTGTGGCGAAGCTGAAACATGAAGTCCCTAGCTCACGTCGTCAATCCATCTAAATCTCAGCCACTTTTCAATATGTGATCGCTTATGGTGTCCGTTCAACCAGCGCAACGTCACTTGGTGAAGAGTGAGTACCGGGCGAGATCCCACACATGATGTCCATCCATATATCATACCACTCTGAAATGTGTAATGTTGAGGTATCAAAGAAAAAGCGAGTAAACGAGCTCCTCAATGTTCTTCATATAGATTGAACTTTCGGTGTAATATAGTGACTTTCATTTTGACTCGTGACTGAATAGTGAGTGACTGACTTGACTAAATAGTGCCTGACTGTGACTTGTGACTGAATAGTGATTTTCACTTCTGGAATACTTCTGCTTTTTATTGGCTTATTTACACTCTGTGGTACATGAATGACTCAGTAAGGCCTGTTTATAGGTGAAAATTACTCCATGACTTTCGGGATCTAAGTCGAACTGATATGTGAATGGATGATGAACTTAGAAGAGTAGTTCCGCTTGTAAATCGCAAGGGAAAGTCCTTGTTCTTTTTCAAATATTTATCACAAGTTCAAAACTCTCCTCTCACTTGTTTATTTATGAATGTCATTTAACTGTTATGAAGTGAAGCAACAAATTGTTTCGTTCGTTAACGAGTGCTTAGTTAAGTGGCTTGACTCGTTCAGCCTTCGATAACAGCAGAAAGTAATGAGTAGCTAAAGCGTTCAACGTTTTGAGAAATTCACGGAGTTTAATAACAAATCGGCTTGTGATGACACAAGTGAATTTTTCCTTCGGTAGTAAACCTTCGTAAACTTTCTGGTTTACCTCTTAACAATGAAATTCAAAATAAATTCTAATATCTGCGGTTTTATCATATTTGGCGGCGTGTGATCCATGCATGGCTAACATTCTTGTCAATGTATTCAAAAATAGGAGTCCTTATAGCTTAGCAATCACAAGGTGATAAACGGTACGTCATTAGACCTCTTCCTCATGACCGAGTTGTCGAACAGCCTCACAGCTGTGAAGCCGGGATAAAAGCACAGTTTTAGATAGAGATCATTGTTAAAATTAGAGAATTTCATCAACTTTCATTCATGTTGCCATGAATGGAAACGCTTTTATCACAATAGCCTCTGCTGGAATGTGAATGAATAAAGATATGTCTACATGGAGAGAGGGTCACAGCAGAACCTAACAGGGTTCTCTTTACTGGCTGCTTCTGCTCATATTACAATTTTCATTTCTTCCAATGGAAAAACTACCTTAATTAAGGGTAAGCGTAGAATTTTAATCGTAACGTTAGTACATATCACGACTTCACACATCTCTTGAGTTTAATAATTCTTCACCATCCCATTAATATCTAGTTGAAAGTGATTAAAGCACTTTATGGTTCGTTGTAGAATAAATGTTCAACCGTACTTCACATCTCCTTGTTTCTTGTTTCCTTCTGTGTTTCTTTACCGTTTATTTGTTTCCGTGCTGTGTTTCTTTGTACCAACAACCAAATAGAATTTGTAGCTCTAATTAGCTTCGATGTCCCAATCTTCAATCGTCTGTTGACGCTTTCTGTAATTACATTACTAACCGATGAGCGTGATTTTAGTGCAACTGAAAGTTAGCGAAATTAAACGCCTAATTCTTTTATCGATACGTGCTCATTGAAATGTCGTCGACAACAATGTGGTACTCGGCCATTTTATTTGTTGGCGGCTGCTATATTCTGCTTGGTGGGACAATATTTTCAATAGTTTTCTCCACATTATGTTGTCATGAGGATCTCTAGGTGTGTTCGGAGCAGCTTGCAATGCTGCCACTTTCGTAATGATATGTACCAACGAGGTGTACAAACTGTCGGCTTATACACTAATGGCGAACGTGGCACTGGCGGACACCATTACAATGGCTATCGGTAAACTCATTTTTGCCAAATACTGACTTTTTCCGCTGAGCAACACCAAGGGTTTAATGATGCTGAGATATTTGCAAAACTCCGAGCTGCAGGTGTCTGCGGTGGGGAACGAACGCGCTAACGTCCTTTTCGGGGAGTAACGCGTTCACCACCGCACCATGCGGGTCCTTCGTTTCGCCTGTCTCTCGCCTAGTTCTATCGATCTCTGCCATCAACATTCACCCAAGGGCTTAGTTAAAAAAATTAGTTACAGCTTTGTGTAGATGTTTTTTTTATCAGACTTATTATTCCACTCCAAAAGCAGCTAAACAAACAGTGCTCAAAGCACGTAGTCCTTTCTCTTGCGAAATCTGTAGAGGCAATGTGCATTTGGTCAACATATTAATATCTTCATACATCCGGCGTGGAATGACACCCACTTTTTCACCTCTTATGATAGGGTCGTCGAAACTGGAGTGCTTGACTTTCCATTTTCTGACTATTATTTTTTTTATGGCAGCGTACTAAGCGAAATATTGCCATAATCACGCTGACATATTTGCAACACTCAGATCTCATAGCAGCTTCTACTCAGCGGTTAACCCTTTCAAGAGGCAGACGTGTTACCTGCTGCATCAGCGGGATGGGATTCTTACTTCTTCTGTTTCTTTCAGCCATTTTTACATTTGTTTTTCAATGAAAAAATAATAGACAGTAATTGAAAAGTAAAACATTGTGATTTTAGCTGCATCTGCAGCTTAGCTAGGTTCAATGCTGATTTATGATTCCTAGATTATTCCTGATGATGGATGATTGCTGATAGTACCTTTAGGGTAAAGAAACTCTCTGAAGGAAAGGCAGAGCGGGGCCTCAGTGGTGCTGTTCGTAGCGAGTGAGCCTCCGGAAAGGGTAGTCGTTGGCTCGAAGCAAGTGTTTTCTGGGTTTCGCTCATAACACACCATCATTGTGGTTGTATTTCACCATTCATATCGCCTAAAATTGCGCCTTGAAGAAAGAGCCTTGTACCTTCTTTGTATTTACCCCTATGTCACTCGTGTTGTTTACGGGGTATCCTCAATAGTATTTCTCCATGTTTCCGGAACAATTTTTTCATTTTGGTGTAGTGGTAAAAAAGTGGCCTATCCTCCAGATAGCCTACCTGTCATCGGTTTCACATTCTGTTTGCAATATATTTCGGTGTTTTTGAGTGGTTTTACTAATTTCCATCGCATACGAAAACCGTGACCCGACAAAAAGCTTAGAAAAAAAGAACCAGTCAAAAATCTAGATTTCCACAATTTCCACAAACCAATTTGTGCCTAGTATCTTCGATGATATTCATTTTGGAGTGAATCAACTATAATTGCGCTTGAGTGCAGAAAACTACCACAATCTTATGAAGAAGGAGAGCAGCTTCAGCCGCACTCGGGCCTCTCAAAAAAGCCACCGACCAACTGAAGAACCCGAAAATCCGCGCTCACCTTTTCGATTTAACGGTCCTACCAGGGATCAATGGCTATGCTATGCTGCTGAGAGGTATACTGGCACTTCAACCGCGTCAAGAACAATTCGTACTACTCACAGAGCACTTGAACGATGTCTTCTGAAATATAACTGGCACTCTCAATATCCAGCCTGAATGCAAGCTTTAATCTTCAAAATCTGTCACATCTTCGGGATCTAGAAAAATTTACTTCGATAGCTAAGCTTAGATGAGCAGCTCACATAATGATAAGAACGGGCAACAAATGGACGAAAAGAACTGTAGAGTGGACTTCATGAGAGTGCAGACGTTCCTATGGACGGCTACATACACGTTGGGGCGGGTGCCACCATGCTCGAATAAACTACCACCATGGACGACGGTCGCGAGGAACAGAAACGAATGGCAAATGTCCTAGGGTTCCCACAACTAGTGAAAACCGGCGGTCCAAGCACCCAAGTAAGATGATCCATTGTAGTTTCTTTATCATTTTTGTATCCAATTTGATCTGGTCCTATATAGCAACAAAAGACATTTTTGAAAAAGTGTTGGATCACCTACATTTGATCGACGGTCACTTGTTGGTTACAAACAAGACACGTTGCACAAGAACAGCCCATTTATCGAATTTGCAAACCAAAACTTCAAAGGAATATGCAAGCGTAAAGTTAGACACGTACACTACTGATTTCTCACTCTATTAATCTCAAGAGTAGCCTGTTGCAAGTGTATCCCACATAGGAAAGATAACTATGAAAGCAAGTTTTTCATATTCCTTACGAAAGGCGGCCACAACTATAAAATAATGAAGCAACGGTGTATGCCTATAAGAACATCTCCACCAGTGGAATGGTGTTTAAATGGTAATGGCAGCTTAGCTGATGAAGGAACGTGTCCGTGCGGGATTTGTCTGGCTGGCCGACAGACCACTCGAGATTCGCCTAATCCTTACGTGCAGAAGGAGCGAAAAAGGACTTTTTTCCATGCACGTTATACAATAGGAAGGAAAGAGAAAACATTCATTAACCAAGGAAACATAAGTGCTGTAAAAAACAAAGTAGTATTTATAATACAAAAACATCAACATGCCCACCTTTAGTGGTCCTCCATCTCACCAAAGTGTTTCCTTGTGCCAAAATTTGTTTGTAAGTTCAGCACTAGCATCTTCGTGCCTAGCGATATATTGATGGTTCATGTCAAGGTCAATTAAAAGTCGATTTTCAATAGCGACCTATGCACATGCAAATCTTGCGAGAGTACGACATCATCTAATCTCTCGTATCCACAAACAATTTTTCTTAGCTGTCGTTTTCGCCTAGATTTGGTCTTGATGAGGTGTCACACCAAGACTTCTAGAATATTCTTCAATAAGTAACATAACGGAAAAACGAAACCTAAAGCAAATCTAGGTCAACGGTCGAAAATAGAGGACACCGTTCTACATGCTAAATTGCAGAAGATACTGTGGACAATATGGACCATATATTACCAATGTATGTGAACGACGACCGACGGACAACAACTGTTAGCGATTGGATTCTCCGGAATGTTAAATGCGCAGCAGAAGGGCTACGGACACGAAGGCCAGAGTCTTTTGTGAAAACTCTGGAAGAAAGATGTGATGCTCAACGAGTCTCTAGAGCTAGCAGAACCTACTGCACTTCTCTTGCATGCGACAGGGAGGAAAGGAACGTTAACTACCGCGGGCTCGGATCGCTCGTTCTCACCTTCGTATAGACGAATTTTTCTTGCTGTACACAAAAATTGAATGCGCTCCAGAAAGCAAGAAAGATTGCATAGAACAGCATAGAGATTTTGGCATAGGGTTGGAGAAACACAATGAAAATCTGAATTATAGGGCGGAAATTACAATGAAAAGGTACAGATTTATTCATTTCGGAAGCACAGTGGCCGGTGTAACCTCCATAGCTGTCACAGTGAGTGTCGCAAAAAACTAGGCGTTGTTCGTTGCGACAGTCATGCAAAATCAGACGACGTCGCGTGAATACCCATAACGCACTCGTAGTGCGTAAAATGCTAGGCGGAGTGTATTCAACGGTAAACGAAAACTATTTGTGCGTTTCGAGACAATATTTACCTTTAATTCACATTTCTTTGCAGTGGAAGAATTTCTGAGCGATAACATATTCTTTCATTTTTAGCTGGTATTGCATGTGGATGCGGTATTTTGTGGTCTGATCGTGTGTATTCTTTCACAAGAGACCAGTATCCATTCTCGTCAGCCGAAATACTACCTAACAGCACATCTTCAAGACCGCGAACATATGAACATGTCATTTCAAATCATCAGAAGCCTTAAATTATAAGTGTTCTTATTGGTAAAATCGTTTTAGGAACCTTATCTGTTCTTGAACAATAGCAAGCAGAATGTCTATGCTACGCAGGAAGTGTACGTCATTCAATTCATGATTTCGTTTCTTTCGATAGCTGCATGGACAGCAGGAGTGGTAAGTAGATTTAGCAAATCCCACAGCGAAATCGAGAGCTAAAATGGAATTTTTAGATTAGTTATGCTATTCTGGGATTAAATAGGTGCATTGCGATTTGCTATTATGGCACAAAAGCAAAAGCATTTAATCAAGTATCCGTCGCCATTGTTCTATCATTATGCACATGGATAATTGGAGCAGTAGCTGGTACATCTTAGTTCGAGATTTTCAGTGGACTTAATTTATCGCATAGCGTATATTTTCAGCACTTCTTGGGACAATTCCAGAGCCAATAGTCGGCGTGCGCAGAGACATGTGGACCGTCAGTTTTGTTACCACTGAAGGAAAACGCCCAGGTACCATTATTAAATCGTAACAGGTCTACACATTAAATGGCAGAGTATCTGAGCATTTTTCTAGACTCTGCTACTAGTAAAACCTTCAACTATGCTATGCAAATGTGAGGTAATGCTTTGGGATCCAAGCGGGTCTCGTATTGCTATGCTTGATGGAATATGTTAGCTCAGGAATGAATAAGGATCCTTTCTTGGCTAAAATATTGGCAAGCTTTAGGCAACGGTATCTGCGGTTGTAGCCGTGATGTAATACTGAAGGAGTCTAAAACTCTGAGCGCGTATGGCTCAATGCCCTTGTGCTCATTTGAGTGCGACATACGTCCAACGATGTGTCAAAAAAAAACTGAAATACCGGACCAGACTATTCTTAGCATTAATGGATATGCCTCAAAATCGTACACAAGCTTTTAAAGCCTAAAATGAGATTGACGTCGGCTGGAGCTAACATTCTTCCTTATTATAATGAGTTATTACATCTTGCATCCTTTCGCGAGTACCTGAGCATTGAATGCATTGGAACAGCTTTCGCTCAGAGCAGATTAATCTGTCCTTAGTGTTTGTGTTTTGCTCAAGATATAGTGCAAAAATCTAGTATTTAAGCGAAACAATTATTGGCTGGCTTGGATCGTACGGGTTGACTGATAGGATAGCAACTTGTTTCCTTGAACTCTCTATCCGCATTCTGCAGTGCAGCTTTCAACGAACGCTTTAGCTTTATTTATATAGGTTAACTATTGAACATAAGAAATAGTTTGAAATCAAGGTTAAGCGTAGTGTTAACGAAGCAGTGAAGAAAACATACTGCAATGGTTCCCCACTTAACTCTTCTTTACTATGGCTTTTTTTTGTCACGGCGGATGCTTCAAAATATAAATGTGATTTGTCGAGACACGATGTAACTAAATAAAGCGGAAAGATAACACATAGCACTTTTTGAGATGTTATATGGACAACATGATCTCAGGCAACACAATAGCCTGCGTTTTCTAAAGCCCCGAAGAAGAGAGAGACTACATGAGATTGCTCGAAAATTATCACAAAAAAAATAAAAATTAAAATTACTGAGATTATCAATTAGGAGAAGCTTATGAGAAACTGTTCTACATCATAGTTTCTATACAGACCTTATTAGCGGCAGCTTTATTCATTCGGTGACTAAAGTACCAACAAATAACACAAGTGATCACGACATTCTGCCTGGGTTGTCTACTTGTGTGAAATAATGTCTCATTTCTATACCATAGCAATAGAGCCGCTTCTATTCACGGATATATCCAGCTTGAAATAACCACTTATACGAATATTCGTGTGAAGAGAAAGGCAGTATTGGCAGTAAATATTGTTTATTCTAATTGGTTTCAAAGAAATCTGCATGTTATAAACTGAAGAGAAGGTGATGTTAAGCGATATACCTGCACATCTTTCTCTATAAAGCACATTCTCAGGTGATCCATACAGTCTTAATTCCAGGGCTATTTATTGCTTGTATTTGTATAATCGACTGCATCGGTGTTGGAATTCAGTGGATTTGTTCCATAATGGTCCTTCTGAGGATTCGTGAAGTGAAACAGCGAATATATAAGAATAAGTTGAATCAAAACAGTGCAAATCGCTTCCACAAGCAGGTATTTTCAGAATCAATTTTATCAGAAAAACTAAAACAATATCGTTAAAGCAGCCAATGCACTCAAATCGTTTTGTTTTAGCATTTTTTTTTTTCATATTTTGAGAGCTCATAGGAAATCAATAGTGTCTCTACACTTTAATGAGAGACAAGCATGGTTTGTTACTCAAATGTTGTCGTTCGTTTAGTATGAAGTGGTTTTTCTACAGAATTTACAGTGCATGATAGAACCTGCTTCCTTTACCTGCCGACAGTATGTCTGATCTATGCAGGAATTACACAAAAATGTTCCAGGCTCGCTTGACGTTCCAGTTTTTCTATCCATCACTTCTATGCACCGTCGCAACATTTCTGTATTTCTTTAAACCTTTCTTCCATGATTTCCTCAGATCGTGGCAAATGATTCTTTTGCATGTAGTAAGTTACCGTAATACTTTGGCAAATATGGTGAATGAAAATGCCACCATGCTAGAATAATTGCTGCTACCACAATTTTGGTACGGCGCATGTGGCGCACTGGTTGGAGGCGCCACTGCGACACACACATAGAATCGACCCCGGTGCCCATGGCTCACCAAACCTTCCATCCTTCCGGTGTCGGTGAATTGGTACCAGACGTGTCTGGGAAGTTAGCAACACTGGCTCGATACATCGGTTGGCAACCGTGAGTCAGGTAAAGGCCAAATATGCATTCAACCACCTCCAACAATACTCAATGAAGTCGAATGCATGACGCATCCCTCAAGGATTGATCAACGCCGAGAGCTTTGTCCTTTATCTTTTTGCTACAATTTTGGAAGTTAGAGGCGGCCCCCAGTGCAATCGTAGAGCGTTGGTTCAATTTCGTGCTCCAGGCTCAAACCCTCTATCACTCCAAGGTCGGCAATTGTGGCAGACTTACTTGGGAGGATAAAAACACTGATCTGATACACAGGTATGGGCCTGAAAGTCATTGTAAAGGCTAAATATGCATTCGTTCACCTCACCGATGCTCAATGAAATTGTTTATATAGTGCACCTACGAAGTATATATCGACGCGGTATGGCTCACCATTATACATCCTTTGTTTGACCTGTCAAGCTTCCTTATTCTCATATTTGAAATAGAACCAGAGGCTCGGTAAGAGTAATCAAACTTTTGCTAAAAAAAATTCAAAAAATGTTTTTTATGTTCATAGCTTTCAAAACCACCGAAGAATTGTGTTGATATGCAAAACACAATGGAAAGTGATGGAAGACTTTGTGAGCCTGAGGTGCGAGATTGAAGCGAAATGTATTGCAAAGCGCCTCTAACCACTGCTCTGCAATCGCTCGAAGAAGATTGGAGATGGGAAACTCAAGTAGTGATGAAAAATCAAGTATTAAGTTGAGTTCGAGGAGAGTCCAATCTAGCCAATTTAATGAAAACAGAAAGAAGGCCTCTCAGGGATCATTTTTTCGGAACTAAATATTTATGATCCCAAAAATGATTCGCAGCAAGGATAACAGCAACCGGTGTAACTTATTGAAGAAGCTCTTTTACAGATTAACTTTGTTTTTCCAGATGTGGCTTTGCAGTCATTTATGTAATCCGTTTATTTATGCCTATTTCAATGATCGAATGAGACATACTTATCGAATAATGCTGTCATGTTCCATGCTGTATTATAAGCTTCACCAGCGGCGAAGGAATCATTTATTCAACACTAATCGTCAAAATGCCATTAGGTATGGGAAGGCCTCAATTGTTTCAGTTTATTACTGCACATTTCAGACGCTCGGAAACACACAGATGGCGATCGAACCAAACATCAAGTCGTAGCAGCAACTTTGTCAGGAGTAGCTTGCAAATCCAGGTCAAACAAAGGCTATTTACTAGGGCTTGAAATTTAGCATTTTACACAAGTAATTCGTATTAAAGACAAACATTAGACTGCTTCTCAACAGCTTTCAGAGTCGTGAATTTGAACAGCTGTGCGAGTTCATCATGAGAGTGAATCCTTTGTACGATTCAAGCGAAGGATGGAGAGAAAGCTGTGACGATGAATCACTCAAAGAGGTATTTTTTACCATCGCTCTCTTCTTCGAGATCTACTCAAGATCAAGATAGTTTTTTGTGGCTCTTCCAAAAGCCCTTACATCTTTAAGCTGTGCATAATTAGCACTATCTTTAGCCCATACCCTATTTGTTTCCCATGTTCATTTTTGACTATAGTTTTGAAAAGTTCTAGAAAATACAAAGCTGCTAAATAAGGTCTAGTCAAGACGTAAATCTCCGAAAGAACCATTATAATTAGCAAAGTTGTGTTGATAACTAACGCTGTAGAGAATAATCTTACCTGCGAAGTGAACTTCAAATGTTCACCGAGAGCTACTTTTCTCCTAGGACTTGAATTTTTTTGAAGTGTTTCCATTATCACCCTACTCAGCCCGAATTTAGGCGTCCTCACGAGAAAATGAGACGAACAGAGAGCTTAGTCATAGCAGTAAGGAGAACCGCGAAGTGAAGTCCATTGTTCGTAACTTGGGTAGACGTACCGCGCAAAGCTGGGCTCGATTCACCAAGAGAAACTAATGCTGCTTTTCCTTTACAAGCTCTGTAAATGAATCTCATAGTGCAGTTTTAACGTTTCAGTTGTGTTCAACCATTGTGTTGTTTCTCTTTTGTTATTTTGTATTTATAAATGCTATTACTTTTCCAAACCTGGAAAGCCGACGGTTTCAACGAGAAAAGTTGACAGCAAAATAACCGGTCATCAAATTCTCTCTTTTTTTGACATATTCTGACTCTCGAAAATCATGCCTAATTAGTAAGAAGTGAAGTGTCCACCAACGGCTTCCGTTACACCAGCTTGCGGCGACTTCATATTCCGAGGAATCCGGAGAAGAAATCGCCAACGGAATAAGATAGGAGTTACAGCTCGCCTCGGGTTTCATTTAACATTAAAATGTTTACCATTGCCAATATGTGGGCTTAGACATTAAAGGCACTGATTTAAGTTTCAGTTGATTACGGATGGTACAATAGAGCGGTGAACATGCTAAGAGAGATTGATACCATGTCTTCAAATGCATTTCTAGCATATTTTCTCAAGTTTCACCAGTGAACATTTCGCTACAACATTTTTAACCGCATAATCGACTAACGATTTCAAGTAACGATCTGAGTGTCAAAAGCACTTCATCACTGTGGTCTTTTTGTTCAAACTATTCATTGCTTATATTTTTGTATCTCATTTAGCTAGTGGCTTCACAAGCACGTCTTAAATCTGGAATAACTATGATGAAGGCAGTAGATATAGTGCATAGAAACTAGCATCAAAATCCTTCATTGACAACTTGATGGTGCATATCGACAAGATTAAGTAGCAGATTAACGGACTGAGAGATGGAAAGAAGACATCACATGTGTGGCTTGCTTTCTGAAAATGGAAGAACAACAATTCCTCAAAACCGCAGTAGTACCAGATTGGGCGGCGTTGGAATGCTCGCCACCAGAAGGTTGGCTATGAGCTTCAATGATTGCCTTCAATAAATTACTTCAGTCATACTGTTTGCAGCTGCAAAGATGTGGACCAATACAGGCTTTAACAATCATGATTTTCTAAAAGGTAAAGGACAAGTCTCTCATTGTTGATCAATCGCTGAAGAATGTGAAATGCATTCGTCTTCACCAAGCACCGTGAGAGGTTATCTAATGCATATTCTGCTTACTGATTTATCATGCCGACTCTACTATTGTCGCAGTAACCACAGCTACCATGTTAATGATCTCGCAAGGATGGGAGGTCTGCTAAGCCCTGGTAGCTGGAGAGAACGAAGGATTATGCGTGTATTTCAGCTGTACCTCTAACAATTGCGCAATACGCGACCTGTCTTTGTCCATGTCCGGACATAAAGCTGTTTCAAGACGAGGCCGAAGTGTTCTTTGCGGACTCAGGGAAGTTCTACAGAAAAAACCGTGCTTGTACTACAGATGAGCATGAAAACTGGCAGATTTGTAAGTCATTTTTCAATGTTACTGTGAGACTTTTAAATATTATTACTGTTAATTATGGATAATAATATGCTGAGCTTTACAAAAATGTGTTAGCTTATATATTCATTATTTCATTTCATATGGATTCACAAAATTGTACAAAGAAACACTTGCTTTTCTTAATTGCATTGCGTGACCGTACTCCTCCAAGCTTGTGCCGACTTCCAGATATCAGTAGACAGAGGTGAAAGTTCCGCTAAGCAATTTCCTTCACAACTTCATTAGCAGCGTTAGTAAGCCATCACTGCGAATTCGTTTTTCATAATTCGGCTGTGCAGGTGAAAAAGTCGAAGAGATCGGAAGGGAGCATGTGGAAAATTGGATTAGAGTGGCTTCCAACCGGTAGTAAGAGTATTAATAATAAACCGAAGCAGAAACTATTTTGGTGCGAGGCGTTTACTATTCGCTGAAGCGACATCAACACTGTGAAGCGTCTTCAACGCTGAAAATGGATTTTGGCATATTTCACTGATGAAAATCTATGCTAAAGGTTGGCCAAATATTTCGCACGAACGCGATCAAATCGTCGGCTTACACTACATTGGTTTATTAAGAACTAAGGAGAAGACGGTAACTCGGAAATTGTTCATCCTCTCGTTACAGTAGAGAATTCAGTCATCCAAGTGGGACGAATAGCGCATACGAAATGATGGAAAATTTTTGTCAAAATATCACTGGGACTTAGTTAGAAACCGTAATGTCAGACGGTAAGGGCAAGATTTTCCGTAAAATTTATTGAACAGTAGGAGCAGCTCTTATTACAACAATCTTTGGGCAGTGTTTAGGAAGGCCACGTGGTCATCTTACGCTTTCTTTCCTCTTTTGAACTTACGTAAATTCAGAATCTTCCCGTAACACGACTGATTAGGATCCCTTTCACGGACACGCAGAATAATCACTAGGCCTTGTTTTTTAAAACTTGCTTACTAAAACATTCAAATCGCTGACGAAATCATGAAGGTAACAACAACAGCCATTAGCCGACCCTTTCCTTTGTGGTATGTTCTTTGCAAAAAAAAAATGAATAAAGAAGGGAACAACCAGTACTGCTAATCCCGAATGGTGGCAGTGTAAAAAATGTTCTTTTAACAATAAAAGTATCTACATTTTTAAAAGATTTGAGAGATGCTGTTTCTTCCTCTTATTCACGAAAAGTGCTAAAAATTCCCTGGTTACTGACGAAGTTAAAAAGCCGAAGTGCTTGTCGATAGGCTTAGTATGCCATTTCAAGAGAATGTGTGTCTATTTGTGGAACACTGCTCAAGCTTCAATTCTGCTGAAAGTCAAACTATCGAAAATTTGGAATCGAACTCCAAATTTTTAAAATGTTCTTAAAGCACATCTAACGCAAATGAAAATAGTGTGGATTACCGTCATGTGCTACTGGATAGAATTCTACTTTTTCAAATGCTTTCGAATACACTACGTGATCTCGAGAAAATCTCATCGTAGTAGAATGAGGAAATTTTTAGCTCCTTGCCGTTGATCTATGTAACGGATTGGTTCTTTCTCATAACAAATAACACTAGACCAGACGCTTGAATATTCATCACTGTCGGCTGTGACGAGGGATAATTTAATGTCGGTTACGGACCTCCCTCTTTCCTTCTTTTTTTTTAGCAATGGAAGACCATTTCTCGCTGAGCAAAAAAACTGAGGCCGATAAAATAATAAGACTGTAGAATAGAGATTACTCTTTGCCTAGAAAGGCTTACAAGTTATTGACTAAGTTGAAAAATGCCGTGGAAGAGCTCAGTGCAACGAAATAAACTACTAAAAAAACGCATTGAATACAATGCACACCATCCACTTTGCACTCTTCCCGGCTGACAGATGGCATGCATTACACCTCGGGAGCCGTTTTTAACTCTTGTTAATAATGTTAGCCATAAGTAGAAATATGTCGGTCTTACGTTCAAAGCGAAAATTATTGTTCAAAACCAACATAACAGCTCACTTGTGACACACGGTGTGACACGCCTCACTGGAAATTGGTAGGTTTTCCGTTGGAATTAGACCATTGCCGTTCTTTCAAACAGGATAGCGGAATACTCGCAGTCTTTCACTGCTTCAAAATCAGTATTATGTCTGACGTCGACGGCTTCAACAGAGAACAAAGGAGTTCATCTAAAGTCGTTTTCTATTCAGTGTTCGTAGCACTGAATATAATTATGTGGTTGCATCCTTTTTAAAAAAGGGCGCGTGTGGCGCAGTGGTTGGAGGCGCCACTGCGGCGCGCACGTGAAATGCGCCCATGGCCCACCAAGCCTTCCATCCCTCCGGGGTCGGCAAATTGGTACCAGACTTGTCTGGGAGGATAGCAGCACTGGCTCGATACATCGGCCGGCCACCGCGAGTCATTGTAGAGGCCAGATATGCATTCAATCACCTCCAACGATGCTTAATGAAGTCAAATGCATGGCGCATCCCTCAGGGATTGATCAACGCCGAGAGCTTTATCCTTTATCCTTTATCCTTTTATCCTTTTTAAAACCTAATCTTCAACTCATATTGAGGGTTACAGTAGAGAGAAACGTTTATTTAAACAGAGTAGTAGGAAAGTCTGTTGTATGGGGAGCCTGCTTGAAGACGCACAGGAGTGCATGTGCACAAATTTATCTCGACCATTCGACGACATCCGATTCCGGTTCATTCTGTGCCGCATTCTCATTGAATGATGAGAAAAGTCTCTCATGAAACTACCAGCGACCGTTCTTATAGATTCCATTCCTGGAAGCTGTAGAAATCATTCTAGTAACCTCGATATTTATAAAACGAAAATGCTTCTCTAGTTCCGAGATATTTTCCGACTCCAAACCGCCATGCACAACTGAACGATAAAATGACTTACAGTGATTCCATAAACATATGCACAAGTAATCTTTAAGGATTCCGAGGTGTAGCCTTAATCTTTAAAGTAATCAAACAACTAAACGAACCAAGTGACTAAAACTCCGTACTACTTAAAAATAATTGAAGTATTTTTTTCGTTTAATGTGCATCAGCCATCACTTCATTATTGATCAAATAAAATAATCATACAAGGAACGTAATCGAAAACACACTGACGTACTCATAAATTCGTTCTCATAAACGCGGAGTACTTGTGCTAAATTGGACAAGCAGAAAAGGTTGTTAATGCTGTGGATCCACCTTCACCTCAGAGAACCGTCCACGTTATGGACTCATTAACTGATTTACGGTAACAAGGCGTCTATCTTACTAAATTCGGTCACTACATGCAACAACTATAAAGCACATACTGGCGAAAAATGAACCGCACGACAGAAGTTGAGTGCCAAAGGATTCGAGATTGTTCGTGCACCAATACTCATAGCTTTCCGCCATTACTGGTTTGACGAGTGGGCTAAGATCGTTTATGCCATGGGAATCTTACATGCTGCTTCTGGTCCGTTAGTGCGATCGTCTTGCAGAGTGGATGGACTTTATTTGGGAAATGTTCTCCGGAAGAGGATTTAGTAAACGCACACAATCCCTAACGTATTTATCAGTTTGTCAACAGTTATGAAATTTGTTGTAAATACTAGTCGTAGGTCGATATTTGCGTACAAAACAGGAGTTTGCCTTTGCACTAAATGAAAAGTCGTTTATATTTTTTGACACGAGTGATTGATGTTATAGAAGGTAAGAATAGCATTCCAGTAGTTCGGCGATACCGGTTTACTAAATGTTCGGTTTACTAAACGTTCGTAAATGTAAATGTTGATCTTGTTCGACATGAACAAACATAAAACAGACTTGTTCATTTCACTGCTCTCAATTAACTGGAGCTTCCTGAGGAGATAAACGAAAAAGAAAACAGAACAAGAGTTATCAAAAAATTAGAAAAAAAACGCAAAAAGAACCGAAATACAGAAAAACAAGAACAGAAAAGAAGACAGAGAAAAAGACAGCAGTAATATAACTCGATGGCCACCACAAGTTCACTTCGCAAATGGTACCTTCGAATTTCCACTTCATTTCACAACCTAAAAAGGAAATCCTGATGGAAGCTTCTGCATATCAAGAGGGAAAATTTGTGCATTGGAAAACTCTGAACAATATGCATCTCTTGCAAAAAAATTTTAGCTCTCTTCTCTACGGAAGGATTGCATCCCTCAGCGTTATAAGGAACTAAAATTTGCCCAGTATGTTCTAACGGCAGCGACGACGATTGAACAGTTCACCACAAAACAGCTATAGAAGCAACAGCACTGAATGCATATGAACGTGCGCTATTTGTGTGTCCGATTGATGCATAGTATTTAATGGTGAGCCCTTTTCGTTGCAAGGAACATTCAGCGAAAAATTTTACTTTGATAAAAGCACTTCCTATCTACGGCTCCTAATGCGAACACCGAAGCGAGGAAAACCAATAACTCTAGTGTTATGGGATCCTTCTAACCGTGGGCGTAGTGTTTGTGAATGGAAGGAAGTCCTGATTATCTATTCTATTCATCGTAGATCGTTACAAGAACTATTTCAGATTTTTCGCTTTAGCTTATTCACAATTAGGAAGCAAATGGACGTCACTAAATGTAGATGGTAAAACCCACAAAATACATCCTTCCTTCTAATATTTTTGCTCCTTTAGGATCTAGGTGCTGTACCGCTATTCGTTCTGTGACGGTTCTCACATTTATGATTACTTATAATTTGGAGTTATTTGATTTTTTGCAACTAAAATTTTACATTCAATTTTTGTATTCGAATCCTAGTTTCAGGCTTTTGCTTCCATGTAGACACTGGAGACCGTTAAATCGAAAAGTTAAGCTCGCAGCTCTTAGTTTGTCAGCTAACAGTCCACACTTCTTGGTTCGACAAATGCTGGCAAACTTTTCGATGAAGGCAAGGACACTGTTTTGATGCACCGATGGGCTCCCGAAACTCGTTGTAAAAACAAATACGCATTCGGTCATCTCTAAGATGCTACGAATATCGAATAGAATGCATTACACATCTCTCGGATATTTCGCTTGTCTTATCCTTTATTGTTCATGCCCAGTGATATTTTGACAAAAATTTTCCATCATTTCGTATGCGCTATTCGTCCCACTTGGATGACTGAATTCTCTACTGTAACGAGAGGATGAACAATTTCCGAGTTACCGTCTTCTCCTTAGTTCTTAATAAACCAATGTAGTGTAAGCCGACGATTTGATCGCGTTCGTGCGAAATATTTGGCCAACCTTTAGCATAGATTTTCATCAGTGAAATATGCCAAAATCCATTTTCAGCGTTGAAGACGCTTCACAGTGTTGATGTCGCTTCAGCGAATAGTAAACGCCTCGCACCAAAATAGTTTCTGCTTCGGTTTATTATTAATACTCTTACTACCGGTTGGAAGCCACTCTAATCCAATTTTCCACATGCTCCCTTCCGATCTCTTCGACTTTTTCACCTGCACAGCCGAATTATGAAAAACGAATTCGCAGTGATGGCTTACTAACGCTGCTAATGAAGTTGTGAAGGAAATTGCTTAGCGGAACTTTCACCTCTGTCTACTGATATCTGGAAGTCGGCACAAGCTTGGAGGAGTACGGTCACGCAATGCAATTAAGAAAAGCAAGTGTTTCTTTGTACAATTTTGTGAATCCATATGAAATGAAATAATGAATATATAAGCTAACACATTTTTGTAAAGCTCAGCATATTATTATCCATAATTAACAGTAATAATATTTAAAAGTCTCACAGTAACATTGAAAAATGATGTCAACATCAAACTATGACGAAAAAGAAGTCGATGCGTTCTACATGGACTTGGAGAAGTTCAATAGAGAAGACCTTCAAGGTCATTACTGGAGATTTCAATGCCAAGATCTGACCAAGAATAACGTCTGAGGAACGTCACATTGGGACCATCGGATTAGATTGGAACGAACAGGATGAGCGGCTCTCTGAGTTTATCATGGCGAGCAAGACCATCCATGGTTACTCGCAATTCCAGAAACCACCAGCAAGGATTAACAGAAAAAGTTAGTTAATGCTGTGGATCCACCTTCACCTCAGAGAAACATATGGCTGTCCGTCCGCAACCTGAGGGCGCACAACCTCGCATGACGATTGACCAGTAAGAAATCTCTCTGTGAGAGTGAGCTGTGGATAGCTGATCCGTTCCATTGCAAGTGAAGTTTGAGTGAAATATTTAAAATAGCACGTTGATTTGCACGGTTGAGTCGGTTTCGATACGTAGAACCACAGCATTCGTAAAGTCCGATGTTGGCGTCTAGTTGTTGCTGGTTTTTGGTTTTTGTGGTTCAGCCAAGCTGCTTGGTGTTATGAAGAGCGCAGTTTCTATCTTTAGGTACACGAGTCACAAATGCAACCTACGAAGTAGAACGAGGTTGTTTGCTTACTGTGAGTGATCATGTTGGATTATGTGGCTACGATCGAGAGTAGCGTCATGTAGTTCTCATGCTCAACATCCCGGTTTGGCAGGGCCATCAGTACATCTTATATAAGGTTAGGAGTGTTATTAATCTTTGCTTGTTGTTTGCTATTAACTGCACTACATTTCGACGAAGAATTAACGAGTACGCAAGCCATACATAGTCAATTATATAGATTTCCAAGATCACCTCGATCAACCTTCAGTCGCTGAGTTGTATAACACTCACAGCATCGGGAATATTTTCAGAGCTCTATCCCAAAACGTGAACTAGTAGGTAGCACTCCCAACCGACGTCAATTCACAGTGTATATTTCCCGTCTGAGCACACAGTAAGAATCATTGCACATGTTCGATTTCGTTTCAAGTCTTCCTGCTGTTGAACAGACACATTTTGCAGTTGTGTGAACATTTTCAGCACCCCGGCGACAGCACAACATTGTATCGGTGTCATCAAGAAAACGTGGAAGACAAAGAACACGAGGCTGGTTACCTAATCATCAATAGTGCTTACTCTTGAATAAGCACGAACCAACCAATACTCATACTAGAATACGCCTCTTAAAGCTGACGAGATCATAACAACGCCGTCCACGTTATGGACTCATTAACTGATTTACGGTAACAAGGCGTCTATCTTACTAAATTCGGTCACTACATGCAACAACTATAAAGCACATACTGGCGAAAAATGAACCGCACGACAGAAGTTGAGTGCCAAAGGATTCGAGATTGTTCGTGCACCAATACTCATAGCTTTCCGCCATTACTGGTTTGACGAGTGGGCTAAGATCGTTTATGCCATGGGAATCTTACATGCTGCTTCTGGTCCGTTAGTGCGATCGTCTTGCAGAGTGGATGGACTTTATTTGGGAAATGTTCTCCGGAAGAGGATTTAGTAAACGCACACAATCCCTAACGTATTTATCAGTTTGTCAACAGTTATGAAATTTGTTGTAAATACTAGTCGTAGGTCGATATTTGCGTACAAAACAGGAGTTTGCCTTTGCACTAAATGAAAAGTCGTTTATATTTTTTGACACGAGTGATTGATGTTATAGAAGGTAAGAATAGCATTCCAGTAGTTCGGCGATACCGGTTTACTAAATGTTCGGTTTACTAAACGTTCGTAAATGTAAATGTTGATCTTGTTCGACATGAACAAACATAAAACAGACTTGTTCATTTCACTGCTCTCAATTAACTGGAGCTTCCTGAGGAGATAAACGAAAAAGAAAACAGAACAAGAGTTATCAAACAAAGAGAAGAAAAACGAAAAAAGGAACGGAAAAAAGAAAAACAACAACAGCAAATAATACAGAAAAAAAGACAGCAGTAATACAAGTCGACGGCCACTGTAAGTTCACCAGCCAAGTGGCACCGTCGATTTTCCACTTAATTTCACAACCTAAAAAGGGAATCTTGATGAAAATCTTTGCATACGAAGTGGAAATTTTTTGCTTTGGAAAACTCTGAACAACGTGTATCTCATGCGAAAAAAATTTTAGCTGTCTTTTCTACAGAAGGATTGCACCTGTTAGCGTTATAAGGAACGTTGCTCGCAAGGCAGTGGTTGCAGATTGCCCACCATTAACAAGGAAGGGGCCATTGGATCGGTGCCACCACTGGGCTAGCCAAACATTCCATTTCACGGACCTTTGCAGCCTGGTACCAAGCTCATCTACAAGGGTAATTAACATCAAAACCAGTGTGCTTCTTTACCTCTACGATGATTAATGGAATCTAACCCAACGTGTTGGCTGGGGAATGACTGCGGCATAATTTACCCACTGTCACGTATACTCTATAATTTTCTCACATCTTCAAGTTATTTAGCACTAATTGTAACAAAAGCATCACGGTCATAAAAATAGTCCTTACTAAAAATTTAAGAAGGAACGTTACCTCAATTAGAAAATTACTTAAGAATCACTTACGTAAATTTTTCAGTTTTTCTCCTATTGCTCCTTTTAAATTCTGACATTCAAAAGATAGCCGGCGGTTTCCGCTCTCCAAGATTTCCATGTACCTGTTGCGCTCACTAAGTAACGTCTCGAGCTCTCTTACCCTTTAATATCACAGTTAGTTTTGGAATTTACTTTGTATTTCGAATAAGGTATCCAATCATTGTGCATTCCTCGCGATTTTTGGTAACCAATTACAGCCGGTATGAACACTGTAGCCTCCAAATGCGCTTGGACCAGTGGACTGCATGAATACTGTAGTATTCATTTTCAGTTTAGTGCCTTCCAGATTTTTTTTGCGCCACTACGCATATTTCTTTGATAGCTAGATGAAAGCAGATCGAAATAGTGAAGACGAGGCCAGAAATACGCGTTCTTTACATTTAGTGATTTTTAGAAGAACCTTTTCTCGTTGTCCATTGACGATGTTAAGTCATTGTTATTAATGTGTTCGGTTAAGCTCCTTAGTGAGTTAGGTTTAGAAGACAAAGCAACTGTTCTTAGCGATATTTTTTTAGAAATCTTGACAATTCACGTTTAGAATGGATTTGAAAAAGGGAAGTAACCGTCGAATGTCATCATGATGGACGAAAAGGCGCCAAGACACATGAAGTCGTCAATGAGACAACGCCAACGTTTACTCCATCATGTGGGTCCTTTGCTTCGCCTTTATCTCAACTGGTTCAGGTAGGGTGAACTGCTAAGCGAATTACGACACAAAATGCTTTAATAACGCATTAAAAAAAAGATGAAAATCTAAGTGGCAATCACACGATCTAAAGCTTCCCGAAAAACGCACTGCTTTTACGTGCTTTCCACTGAGAAAGAACCGTTGATTACAGTCATAAGTTTGATTACTGCACCACTCCACATCAGAAATCGATGCGAAGCTGGGGGCCAGATCACATCTGGTCTCCGGGCGTTCCTCTCTGCCGTGCATTGTAGGTTTTTTGGCATTCATCCAAAAGCCTCAAAAAGTATGTGCGTTGCTGTTTGGGTATCCTGTGCGAGGATAGTGACTCCACCTTTCCCTATTGCGGGCAAGAGTAGCCCAATGGGTTCTCCTTTCTTTAGAGACTCGTCGAGCATCATATCTTTCTTCTAGGCTTTTCGTCAAGAACTCTGACCATCGGGTCGGTGGACTTCCTGCAGTACGTTTCACATAACGAGAAATCCAGTCACTAACAACTCTTGTCCATCAGTTATCATTTATACGCATTACGTGTCCGGCCCACCTTATCTTCGACTGGTTGGCGTATAGAACAGCATCTTTGATTTTCGATCGTTGACGTAGATTGGAGCTTCGGATCCCACCCCTTACTTGTGTGAAACGGGATACTCCTAGCATCGTCCTTTCGACTGCGCGTTCGATAACGCTGAGAGATCGTTCATCCTGCTTACGTAGCGACCAAGCTTCTGACGCATACGTTAGGGCAGGAAGTACCGTTGAGTCTAAAATGTGGGCACGGAGTCGGGTGTTCTTTGTACTCTTCACTACATCCTCGATGCTCTTGAAAGCTCCCCAAGCCGCTCGTTTCCTTCTGCTCAGCTCTGGAGCTAAGTCGTTCATCATATTGATTTCCCGACCTAGATAGACATAACTGGAGCATTCGGAGATATTCGTTCCGTTGAGCGTGAATGGGGCAAACGAAACCAATCCGTTCTTCATGAACAACGTTTTCTTGAGATTTAGTCGAAGACCAATCTTTCCGTACGCTTTATCAAAGTCCGCAAGCATACGTTCCGCTTGGCTAATATCTGGTGCTATAAGAACGATATCATCAGCAAAGCGAAGGTGATGTATCTGCCGACCGTCGATTTTCACTCCCACATTATCCCATTCCAA
>MQTX01000254.1:274464-289698 GCA_009735665.1 Angiostrongylus cantonensis | reverse complement strand
TGTGTCGCAGTGGCGCCTCCAACCACTGCGCCACACGCGCCCCGCGAGAAGGGTAGTGACCGTAAATCTGAAGCATATGCTGCTCAGTATTCATCTCTTCAAAAGGATGTACCACTTCCTCTGTTCGCCAGGTCTTAATGGAAACTTATTGTTGTAGATTATTGAATCATTAAACCAATAAACTCTATAAACAACCTGGAATCTTGTTTGCAACTGGGATTCAGTAGTAGAAATTTGGACATTTTTCAACGTTGTCTCATGGCAACATTATTCAGGTGCCGTGCGAATCCCGTCAGATGTGTACTACGATCTTGTCCGTTACATCGTCGATCGTAATGGGTACGAAGTTGGCGGCAGTGGTCTCTATCTGAATGAGTATCAACCAAACCCGTACAGCCCGTGCTTCAAGGTTTGAGATGTTTCTTCCTACTTTGTAGACATGCTATTCCATCCTAAAGATGGTTATTTCATATTGACAATTTATTTCCAAGTAAAACAAATAGGTAGTGGAAAAAACCAGAGCTGTTCTACCATTTTAATTGGAGATTTGTGTTTTAGAACGACTGCCATCCGAAGGGGATTTGCATCGATGTCAGTGAACGAGCGTACCGATGCGAGTGCAGCCCAGGTTTCCGTGAACTCAATCCGTCGGATCCAGGAAAGAGATGCATTCCTACCTTTGGATTCAACGAGTGCGAGAAAAAGGTTCAGTGAATTCACTACATAGCATGCCACATTAACCAAATCACTTACTGATGCCATTTTCTACTTTTTTTTTACAGTGTTGTATTCTCGTAGATCTGTTGCCAACCTAAGTGTGGAGAGACGTATGTCTTTAACTTGCTTATTGCTAACTGTGGTTCCAACCCAAATTTAATTGTTGGTACACTCTTTATCCCTGATTGATCGTTTGACTCTGCACCAAACCGCATGGTTTGCATCGACCTCTCTGTGACTATGACTGAGAGAAGGCGACTTCTGGCCTCTTTGAAAATGAGAAGCTGCTTTTCTCTTTATGAACTGTTGAGCATGAATGAAATTATGCTGATCCTTCCAAAGAATTGTGTATTCAGGAGAACAATGAATGTTCTGAGAATGCAAGATGTGTGGATCTCGAGCATCTGTACAAATGCGAATGTCTCCCTTCCTACTCGGACGCTTCACCGCTGGGAGCCGTACCAGGTCAGCTTTTTGAAAAACATTGAAAACAGTCGCATGCTGTTTAGCATCAAATTGGAAATTATGATTGCAAGTTTTCTTGACATTAGAAGGCTCCCATGCATCCTAGTTTTGTGGGTCTTTTTACAAAACTTCACCGCTAAAACACCTAAGATTGTCGACTGTATTTTATTAGTGATTATTTTTATGCAATTGCAACCACTGCGCCACACGCGCCCCGCGAGAAGGGTAGTGACCGTAAATCTGAAGCATATGCTGCTCAGTATTCATCTCTTCAAAAGGATGTACCACTTCCTCTGTTCGCCAGGTCTTAATGGAAACTTATTGTTGTAGATTATTGAATCATTAAACCAATAAACTCTATAAACAACCTGGAATCTTGTTTGCAACTGGGATTCAGTAGTAGAAATTTGGACATTTTTCAACGTTGTCTCATGGCAACATTATTCAGGTGCCGTGCGAATCCCGTCAGATGTGTACTACGATCTTGTCCGTTACATCGTCGATCGTAATGGGTACGAAGTTGGCGGCAGTGGTCTCTATCTGAATGAGTATCAACCAAACCCGTACAGCCCGTGCTTCAAGGTTTGAGATGTTTCTTCCTACTTTGTAGACATGCTATTCCATCCTAAAGATGGTTATTTCATATTGACAATTTATTTCCAAGTAAAACAAATAGGTAGTGGAAAAAACCAGAGCTGTTCTACCATTTTAATTGGAGATTTGTGTTTTAGAACGACTGCCATCCGAAGGGGATTTGCATCGATGTCAGTGAACGAACGTACCGATGCGAGTGCAGCCCAGGTTTCCGTGAACTCAATCCGTCGGATCCAGGAAAGAGATGCATTCCTACCTTTGGATTCAACGAGTGCGAGAAAAAGGTTCAGTGAATTCACTACATAGCATGCCACATTAACCAAATCACTTACTGATGCCATTTTCTACTTTTTTTTTACAGTGTTGTATTCTCGTAGATCTGTTGCCAACCTAAGTGTGGAGAGACGTATGTCTTTAACTTGCTTATTGCTAACTGTGGTTCCAACCCAAATTTAATTGTTGGTACACTCTTTATCCCTGATTGATCGTTTGACTCTGCACCAAACCGCATGGTTTGCATCGACCTCTCTGTGACTATGACTGAGAGAAGGGGACTTCTGGCCTCTTTGAAAATGAGAAGCTGCTTTTCTCTTTATGAACTGTTGAGCATGAATGAAATTATGCTGATCCTTCCAAAGAATTGTGTATTCAGGAGAACAATGAATGTTCTGAGAATGCAAGATGTGTGGATCTCGAGCATCTGTACAAATGCGAATGTCTCCCTTCCTACTCGGACGCTTCACCGCTGGGAGCCGTACCAGGTCAGCTTTTTGAAAAACATTGAAAACAGTCGCATGCTGTTTAGCATCAAATTGGAAATTATGATTGCAAGTTTTCTTGACATTAGAAGGCTCCCATGCATCCTAGTTTTGTGGGTCTTTTTACAAAACTTCACCGCTAAAACACCTAAGATTGTCGACTGTATTTTATTAGTGATTATTTTTATGCAATTGATAGAATATTAGGTATGTTCAAGTGCAAGCTTTTTAACTCGTCGTAAATTTCTCTAGGGTCCGTGTGTGTGCTCGATTACTGTAGCGATGTGAACTTCTGTCCAACGAACACCACATGCAAGAATATGGAACAACAAGCCGAGTGTCGTTGTGACCCCGGTTTTACAGACATTAGGTAGATGATTTCGACGTTCTTTTCGATTATTGCTGTCTGGGAACGCACCTTTCCAGGAAGAGTGATCGTCGCACTATGCTAGGCTTAGGCGATGACACTCTCTGTATGCATGTGAGGGATGTCAACGAATGTGCTCTTGGGCTCACAAACTGCTCAGGTATAGTTGAAGTTCCTTGCTTACCAAATCAAATCAACGAACAAACTGAACACCGTGGTTCCCTATTTGGATGTACCCGCATAACCCAGCGTAGACATTATAAAGAAAAGAGTTTTCCGATTTTGCGAAGCAGTATTCGTTGAAAAAATCCGCGTCGTAATTAGGTTTCATGGCTAGGTGGAGCTTACAGACGTTACAACCGAATTATTGCTAGATTTCGTTTATTAGACGCATAAGAAGGGCAAGTGCTAACAAAGATAAATAATTCGGCATACTGGACGGATCGTACTGCCCACATAACCCTGCTCTCACCACATGCTAACTGAACGATCGTAGGACCCATCACTGCGCATGAAACTTCACTTTGGACGGTATTTAGCCAATAGCAAAAGGCTAAATCTGGTTTCGATTTATGTCGACAGTTTTAGTCTTTTTGCACTACCACGAATGCAAATTACCTCTGTTTGATCTAACGAAAAGTTGCGTTGGAAAATGTTTGAGTTAAATTTATTTCTTCTCATTTCTACCGTAATCTGCATTTTCAAGGTGTGGCTGAATGTATCGACCGCCCAATAGGCTACACTTGCAAGTGTCCGGAGGGCTATATTGATGGCAACCCAGACGAACCGGGTCGAGTCTGCGGAGCACTCCTTTGTGATCTGTGCAATTCCCATGGAGACTGCGTACATAACGCCCAAACCAACAACATCACGTGCATCTGTACCGAGGGATGGAGTGGCGAATATTGCCAAGTTGCTCCATCAAATGCATCATTGGTGTTGCTCATACTTCTTGCCCTGCTATTCCTTTTGCTTACACTCTGCTGTCTACTGTATTTCTGCACAAAATGCCGCTGTTTCAAGGGAAGTGGAATTGTTGGTGGTGCACCGTTCGTCTATAGGTATGAGTTATTTCGTTAAATATTCCTAATATTCATTCATTTGTACAACCATAGTGTGACTTATGTGCATCTGTTGTCGGTGTATCACGCCGACATACCAGCTCATTTGGTTTTTGATTTCCTGATTGGTAGCACAGCCACGCTGCCCTTTGTTCGGTGACGATGGTTCGTACCTCACTTGCGTCATACAGCTTAACCCCCTTGCTGACACATTTAACATTGCCAACCGCATTTTACTTCACTACTAACCCCTAGATGTCTAAGGCACGTTAATTTACGATGAGCCATGGAGTCGAAGAGTCGAAGAAGCCGGCTCTCAACAGGGTGCTTTTTGTCTCGTCACTGCATGCAATATGCTACTGTAAGTGTAAGTTGCACTTTTAAGTAGAGAATGCGAGTCAAAGCAGAACCGTGTGCTCTCGCATTATTTCAGCAAAAATCGGTACCGCATAAATCGTGAATCGTGGTGATCCGTTGTTGAAACGGTGCTTGCTGGCGTAACGGTTCTTTGTCCATTGTTTTGTGGATCCCGTTAAAGATAACTCGAGTGAAAGGCTTGTAGACTACAAACAACAGTGAAAGTGGGCAATGGTTGAACAACACAGTCTTCCTGAATTATCACTCACAGGTCATATTTTCACATGATGCTAAGCCACTGTATTGGTGAGAAATAGCGAGTACAATCTTATCTGGACCAAATCCTGTACAGTTCTTAGCCGACGGAAATAGCATGTTAGACTGCATTACGCTTCCATGTGAACTCTGTGTGGTTGGTCTCCAAGTGACATAGTCAGTGGAAGACTTATAGAAGAAAGCGGTCCTGAGGAAAGGGAAATCCACGAAAACCTCACCTTGTTCGAAAATAAAAATTAAAGTAATACCTTTTGTTCAAGAAGAATATAGAGAGATATTGGTCAATCCCAAGATTACTAGAAAGTCGGGCGTAGCATATTAGAGCTTAAAATATACACTATTTGCGATAATACAACCATTTTGCCTCATGTGGTAGAGGCAGGCGAACGTCGCATTCGAAGGTATCGGAGTAGAGGTTACAGTTGGTCATCCCTACTCTCCATCTGAATTGCAGCAGGTGTTTCATCTGAATGCTAGGGAACTTCCTACAGTTTTCCAAGATTGTCATGGGCGCTGTGAATGCCCGTCTCAAACTTTTTCACTGCAACCAACACATTGTTGTTCTCTTCTTAATTCTTCTTTCATTCATTTTTTGCGATTGTCCTAGTCACTTGAGGTTTATTCCTTCTGTGCTAAAATTCCCATCTTTTCATGCTCTATGCAAGTTTACTTTTTCTTTTATTCTAGAAGAGGCGGTGCATGGCCGTGGTCTACGCTAGAAGGTTCATCTTCATCCGAAAGTGGGGCCGAATTCTCAGCTCACAGTGCCGCAGGTCATGAATATTACCCCGATATTGGAATTCCGCGGGCGAAATTAAAGGTGCGAAAGGGCTCACAGTTGTAAGCTTTTCCAATGTATTCAGTGCTTCAGGTAGGCGCTGGTGTAATGGACACAAACAAGAATGTGGATTTATCAAGAATGGAACATTATCTTTGTGATGGTATGCATTTATTTTTGAAGACATTTGATCAATTCACCATGGTATTTCTAGCCATAGAACGGCCTTGGGATAGAAGATTCCTCTATTTCAGTGCTTTTCATCCATTAAGCGTCTTTTAAAAAAAACCTTAAAAGATGAACCAACTCCCAGTCGGTTTTGTGGGCCAAAATGTTCCGCTGTGTGACAATCTCACCTTCCGACCTACGTGAATTTCCTTTCAAGAACTTTGCTCTGTTTTTTACTTATTTACATGACCTGCAATAACAACTTATGCGATTACCATCACTTCTTTCACTCGTTTTGTCACACTATATCGGTCTAACTCTGATGGAACGTTCGTAGATATTCATCATAGGAAATCGTCGAACTTTGTGGATTAGTAGAGGGCAGCTGTGCCCATCTAGGTTTGCTACTAGTTTGCCCCAAAGCCTGAGACTTAGGAGCCCTTACTGAGCCGTTGCAGAATCGAACAGGGTTAAAGTGTGTCTTCTGCGCGGTATTACTAGTCACTACCCTTCTCACGGGGCGCGTGCGGCACAGTGGTTGGAGGCGCCACTGCGACACGCACGTGGAATGCGTCCACGGCCCACCAAGCCTTCTATCCCTCCGGGGTCGACAAATTGGTATCAGACTTGTCTGGGAGGATAGCAGCACTGGCTCGATACATCGCCAAGCCACCGCGAGTCATTGTAAAAGGCCAGATATGCATTCAATCACCTCCAACGGTACTTAGTCGAAGTCGAATGCATGGCGCATCCTTCAGGGATTGATCAACGCCGAGAGCTTTATCCTTTATCTTTTTACCCTTCTCGCGATCTCATTTTAAGACCAGAGACCGAATATTCTATGTTGGTTGCAAGAAATTAGCATATTGTTTCCCAATTCCTTATAATGAGAATTGCATTGTTTCATTTTTCGTTGCTATCGATCTGAACGTCTGCTGGAAAGCGCCTTTAAAATTTACAAACTGGACCTTGTTGGAGTACCGATCTTGAATTTGCACAAATTTCTGAACAATAAGTTTGCAGGTGTTGTCAGGATTCCCCGTGCTCATCTGGTCGGTGGAGGCGGGCGTCTCAATGACTCCTCCGATAGCATGTCCGACGGATCCAGCGAATACACTATCAAGGAAGAAATTGAAAGAAAGGTGGTCCTTTTTAGAAGCTTTGAAGCCACAACGTATGGCTCTTCAATCGTATGACACGGGGACATGAAATGATAACATTTTTGCTATCGGATTGTGTTCTCCAAAGACAGCAAACTAGCTACTCGATATTTTAGTAAACTGAGAAATAAATTTCAAGGAAGGTTCATGTTTTTCGTCTTGCCCTTTTAGCAGTCTAATAGATACGAATACTTCCAAATGGTTTTTTTTACTTTTAATGCGTTCATGTCGTGGATAAGGGCATACAGTCTAGCTAATATCCTTTCCCTAACATGTAGATCTTCCTCTATTGGACATCGCTGAACACAGCACTTTTTTTCGTTTTTCACTTGCTGAAATACATGTAGAGCTCTTTGGTTGGCTAGTCAGCTCGTTACATGGCTATCCACTGGTGGACCAATACCTTCTGTTGCCCAATCGGCAATTTCTTTTTGCATGAAGGAAATGGGGGCACATATGGCGCAGTGGTTGGGACGCCACTGTGACACACACGTGGAGTCGATCTCCATGCCCATAGCCCACCAAACCTTCCATCCCTCCTCAAGGAAGGTTCATGTTTTTCGTCTTGCCCTTTTAGCAGTCTAATAGATACGAATACTTCCAAATGGTTTTTTTTTTACTTCTAATGCGTTCATGTCGTGGATAAGGGCATACAGTCTAGCTAATGTCCTTTCCCTAACATGTAGATCTTCCTCTATTGGACATCGCTGAACACAGCACTTTTTTTCGTTTTTCACTTGCTGAAATACATGTAGAGCTCTTTGGTTGGCTAGTCAGCTCGTTACATGGCTATCCACTGGTGGACCAATACTTCTGTTGCCCAATCGGCAATTTCTTTTTGCATGAAGGAAATGGGGGCACATATGGCGCAGTGGTTGGGACGCCACTGTGACACACACGTGGAGTCGATCTCCATGCCCATAGCCCACCAAACCTTCCATCCCTCCAGGGTCATCAAATTGGTACCAGACTTGTCTGGGAGGATAGCAGCACTGACTTCATACATCGGTAGGCCACCGCGAGTCATTGTAAAGGCCAGATATGCATTCAATCACCTCCAACCGATGAGTATTGAATGCATGGCGCATCCCTCAGGCATTGATCAACGCCAAGAGTTTCATCTTTTTTTGCTCCTTTATGAAGGAATCGGAAATTTATTAAAGTACAGATCGTGGCTAGGTATATAACGCTTTAGAAACATGGAAAGACTGACGAGTATTGAAATACGTTAATATGTCTACGAAAGAAGACGTAATCTTACAAAAGATTACTAAAGCTGCGCACTTAAAATATGTGACCTAAACTTATTTAGGCATGTCAGATGTTGAAAACACTACAGTAAATACATAACACGCCACATGTTCGTTCTATTCGAAAATTGCTTCTCGTGGCAGTGTGTTATTTGGAAAATCGTTAATGATCTTGTTCTCAGGTGATCACGGACGTAGTGACGAAGGAAATCAAAACCACTACAACAACTGATAACGCGGGAAATGTGGTGACTACTACAGCTGAGTCCTACGTCTACCCTTCTGAACATACCTCGTCCCATGGAGAGAGTGGGGTTAGTAGTCAGCATAGCAGGTTGGACGCGTAGGACTTCATTAACAGAAGCTTATTCAGGCGACACGTTCATCGTTCATAGGTGAATCTTCGTATGCAACGAGGAACTCCGAATGTTCACATGATGCTGCTTTCAGCGAGGTATGAAATATAGCTGCTTACAGTGTTCGACATTAACGGAAACAAACCGAGTCTTGCAAATCCTCCAAACGTTTTAGCATCCTCGATAGTTGAACATGCGATCCCTTCGGTTAAACATATGATTTGTTGGCTCTGATGAAGACGAAGACATCGAAACGTTGGCCGAATAAAAACTGTTTGTCAACCTCTTGTAAGCTTATCAAAGAAAGAATATCCATAATTTATGACTGCTTGACACTGTGATAATTTGCTTTATCGTAGCTTTACCCTTCACTCCAATTTTCTATCGCTGAATTCATGCGAGAGAAGTTTATCTATGATCTATCGTCAGGGTTAATGTTATTGATGGCTTGATTCAAGATTACACTGTTGAAGTTTCCATTTATCTCGGTGACGCATCAGAGTTACCCAGTGAGCTCATAGCTCGAAAGATATGAAAAGCACCATATATTTTTCTAGGAAGTTCGTGGAGAAAAACTATCATTGAATCAGTGGTATTCTTGTGTTTCGCTTGATATCTCAGTAATGCGAGCTATTCCTTCGTTCTGATTACTTAACATAGCTTTTCAAACTTATGTGAAGGCAGGTTGAGACCATTTTCCGAAGAATGGTGACCACGGACCTCTAGTATACCTTGTCTTCACTGCCACTTCGGTTCTCTTGTCAGTTCTCCATGAACTTTGTTTCACTCTTCTAGGTTCTAGAGCTAAGTTGTTCATCATGTTGGTGTCCCGACCTAGATATTCGTGGCTGGAGCATTTTGAGATATTTATTCCACTATATGTAAATGGGTATCGCAAATAACATTTCTTGAGAGACAAAGCGCTTTCTTATATTCTTGCGACACTTCATTTAGTGCCTTTATTGAACGGATGGGCTGTATGCCATGAAAGAATCCTTTCGAAAAGGTGCTTCCATGCATAGCTTACTGTGTGCAGTGTTCTGTGAATCCCACTAGAGAGCACGCGAGAAAAGAGCTTGTGGAAGAGAGATAGCAGATTGATTGGGCTATAGTTGCTGATTTTGTATGGGTCTTCTTTCTTGTACAACAATAACGTTTTGCTCGTTTTCCATTATTAAAATCCCCGCATCCTGACAGGTAACGTGTGAGCAAGCAAGCTAGCCAGCCTGTCGATAAGGTTTAGTGGTGGATTTTTCAGATGGTCTAGCCCTGTCTGGGAGTTGCGCTGTTTCTCATGAATGATGTAGCATGTTGACACTTGGAAGAGAAAGCGGCTGGGAGAACACATCCAACCTCCTTTTTTTAATATATAGGAAGAAGAACACGACTGTTGCAGAGATCAGAACAGAATGTGTGTGTGTGACTTTACCCATTATCTTTCTGGAACCCATAACTATTCCTGCTCGAAATATGACGGCTATTTTGTTAGCCTTGCAATAGGAGAAATCTTGGCGATCGTTAAGTATGATGTTTCGAACATCTGCATCTTAAGACCGCGCCTCTGCTGTTCTTTCCTCATGGTTATCTCTCACCCCTTCTCTGCAGGAAAGGCCTCTTTTTGCCAGTCGTGGAACCCGTTCTTACCACTAAAACACTTCGACTCCGTATTCATCATAGCTTGACGTTAGAGGGTAGATGGTGAAGATTCTTAAACCCGACATTGTTTCACAGTTTTTCAACCATAGAAGTCGGATTCGTATCTTTCGTTGGACGGCGTGGTCGATTTTCTTGGCCAATAAAGTATTCTCTTCTCTGTAGAACTCCGACTAGAACACTTCGACTCCGTATTCATCATAGCTTGACGTTAGAGGGTAGATGGTGAAGATTCTTAAACCCGACATTGTTTCACAGTTTTTCAACCATAGAAGTCGGATTCGTATCTTTCGTTGGACGGCGTGGTCGATTTTCTTGGCCAAAGTTGTCTTCATAAAGTCACCAACTGCCCACTTCAATATTATCGCGTATTCCAAGGAACATTTCATTTACGGTCTCCTAAACGGCGTTATATGATGAACCGACTCTTATCTCGATTACTGTGATGACGCCGCATTCAGTCGTCTTAGCTTGCATCATCAGGTTTTACTGAGGATTCAGATGCTAGCATACCTGTGTAGTAACTAGAGACCGCCACTTTAATCCTTCCAAATTAAGGCAACCGTGAATGGCTCTGAGATTTTGGCTGTTTCTCCCTAGCATCTCATAAGTCTCACAGGTATATGGTTGCGATCCTTTGTCCACATACTTGCAGGATACAATTTGAACATGTGTGATTACACTCCCTCATGCATATACGAACATGCCAGCGTAAGTAGAGGTGTTGTATGCCAAATCGGCGCTGCAGGGTAAGGTAGTCAATCTCATGAATCTACCTGCGCCTATCTCACATGGTCGCTTTTGTCTACCTTTTTCCGTGAATCTCCTATGTACCACTTTGAGACGAACAATATAGGTTTGAGGCGACTAACCGGATGAGGATCGCCCACCGATGGAGAGCAGTGAAGTGGAACTCCTTTATGAATTTGTTTTGTTTAACATTCAATAGACTATCATGTAGAGGTCTACTTGCAATTCTTAGGTGTATTTTACTTGATACTGCTCATAAGTGTAGGGCTACTGAGTCTCCTCGACACTTTCTTTTCAGAGACAATTTCACCATCATTCTGGTCTCGAAGAACGTGAACGAGGTGAGAGCGTGGCTGAGTTTTCGATTGGACGGGCGAAATCGAAGGAATATTCGACTCGGGATCGCGAAATCGCCCACTGTTCATCGGTAAGCAAGAACAACGCAAGAAGCTATTGGGGTGATTGTGTAATCGAGAGCAAATGTACGTGTCTACACCTTCTATAGCAGGATGCAACGCAGTCCGATTTCGAGGAGCACGAAATCGGCGGTGCCATCACCCGTGTCACCAACTTTCGTCATTATGAACCCATTAAAAATGGTGAATCTGAGCGATTCCGATCAGAGGTAGGCCGCTTTTAAATGTGACAGTTCGCCAATATTGATGTGCTTTCATCAAATAATGAGAACACGTTTGGTTTTACTACATCAAACCCTATTAATCAAGAAGCACTTAATTGGCTTATAGGTGCTCATTGTGAGGTTTTCTTCATAACGCTCCCACTTCAGGTTGTGACCAGCCAAACATCGACTACGGTGAACAAGTACTAGTTACTTTTTCAACAGTGTGCCCCGTGCTTATATATATATATATGATCTGGTACACATCACTCCATATACGGTTGCCATTCATGCATTTTCATTCACTGCCTCGAAATTTCATTGTAACGTGAGGTTGAGTTTCCCAAATTCCTGCTCATGCCAATTCCCAGTTGCCTCTATGTTCGTCTTTAGCCCGACATTCTTCGCTTCATGATTTAATGCTATACATTTGACTTGAGAGACAGATTCGGTGATAATCTATTCTTATTGTGATTCGTTTCTAGTAAATATCTTTTCTTTCATCTTTGTTTTTTTATCCTTTTTTCTTTTTTTCGATTTTCAATTTCAATTTCTTCTTCTTCTTCTTTCTTCTTTTCTAATTTTCACGCCAAAAGGGTTTCTTCGCATAGGACAATCGGTCTTCATCCAGTCCAAAAATTGTTAATCAGAGCAAAACTTTCGGTCACAAGTCACATATGATTTTCTTGTAGCTAAACCGGCCCTCGCATCTTTTCCTTCTGTTTCACAAATTTTTTAGGTCTTACTTTTCGAACTTAGTTAACTACTTACCCATTGCAGATATTGTAGAGGTATTGGATGAAAAAAGCTATTTTCTACAATAGATAATTCAGAAAGGATCGTTTCCACTAGCGCCTTCGTCAGCTTGAATCCACCTGTAAGAGAATGTTGTTAATGAGGAAAGCAATCAATTTTACAGCATTCGAAGTGCACTTTTGAAAGCATGAATCACATAAGATTCACAACACGTGTTGCTGAAAGTTGCGGGTCGACCTTTGCATTGTCCTTATTCTCTTGTCTATGATCTATCGCTCCGTTGTGGCAGAGGGATCTTCTATGATTGAGAAATGGGATTTGAGGCAGGATCATCAGGAAGGCAGTTCTGAAGAAGGAGTAATACTACTGCTGACTCCGACAAACTACTCGTGGATACTTCTTTTTGGAGAGTACAAATAGAATAACTCCTGCTAGAAATATGATGCCCTCCGTGTATCTTGAGCTAACGGTGCTCACCGCGTAGCTCTGACGTAGATGAGCCACTAATGAGTTTTGGTAGTTAACTCAACTCACTCGATTATATACTGAGTTACATATGCAGATTACTTACTTGGTCAATCAAAACGTGATCGTTGTCATCTTTCCAGGTTGCGTCTAACTTTTGGCAAATTCTTCCTTTATATATCCTTAAAGTATCACATCATTTCACAAGGTAGCACGGCAGCGCAAAACACGTTCTTGGGCTCTTTATGGATATAAAAGTTGGTAATAAGTATTTCCCTTACAACGAGCGACGTTAACACTAATTTCGTCATCTACAAAGACATTCTAATGGTGTAGTATATAGAGCTTAAGAGATTCCATGTTTTATTACTTAATTTGGGTGCGTGTGGCGCAGTGGTGAGAGGCGCCACTGCGACACACACGTGGAATCGATCCCAGCGCCCATGGCTCGCCAAACCTTCCATCCCTCCGGGGTCGGCAAATTGGTACCAGACTTGTCTGGAAGGATAGCAGCACTGGCTCGATGCGTCGGCAGGCCACCGCGAGTCATTGTAAAGGCCAGATATGCATTCAATCACCTCCAACGATACTTAATGAAGTCGAATGCATGGCGCATCCCTTAGGGATTGATCAAAGCCGAGAGCTTTGCGAGCTTTATTACTACTATTATTATTATTTATTACTATTTATTACTATATTATTGTCATTAGATGATACATTATTTGGATGGTTTTACAGACACGGAGACAGCTGCGTTGTGAGACCCCAATAGTGGAGAGGCAGCACCAGTGTAGCGTTCACGGGTTGCGTTGGAAAGAATAAGAACTTTAGCGAATCGAAGAATTTCCTATCACTTCTACTAACACCTGGCGTCTAAGCAATTCTAGCTGTGCTGTATCTTTGTCAAATCATCGGTTCCTCCGATATGTGTCGGTGCTGTTCTTATAAGTGACTTCGATTGAAAGTTAGACTTCACTCCGCTACTCATTTCTTCACTCAGAAGTAATTATGAGTAAGGAAAGATCCCAGAGTATTACATTATAAAGAATTCAGCTTCTGCAGCACGAAAATGTCAAATGTCCTCGCAAGTCAAATTCTATAGTAGCCAATGCATAGATCATTGAGAAATGCTTGTAACTCATTTAAGGATAAGGATAAAACTCTCGGCGTTGATCAATCTCTGAGAGATGCGCCATGCATTCGATTTCATTAAGTATCGTTGGAGGTGATTGAATGCATATCTGGCCTTTACAATGACTCGCGGTGGCCAGCCGATGTATCGAGCCAGTGCTGCTATCCTCCCAGACAAATCTGGTACCAATTTGCCGACCCCGGAGGGATGGGAGGCCTTATGGGTCAGGTACGCAGGAATCGATTCCACTTGCGTGTCGCAGTGGCGTCTCCAACCACTGCGCCACACGCGCCCGTTGTAACTCATTAGAATAAACAAACACTACGTCCACTTACGTGCCATTCAACCATAAAAACATTCAAGACAATCGTCGATTTCGTAGTGGTCAGAAAAGTCGCGAACTTTTTTTTAGACAATAAGTCATAAATTTTCCTCTGTTAGAAGTCTTATTAGGTGTAGGACATCATAAAATTATAGAAGAGGCTTTGGCTTCTCCACATAGAGCTATAGCGCTGCTGCTATATGTTTCACTCTACTTGACTTCGTTTCACCTGCAAAATGCATGACTGTCAGAATCTGAAAGGACTTTGCTACTTGTGTTCGATGTGTTTCCTTCATTGATAGACCAACAGGAGGTCAATGAAGAACTTTGTTCGGCTCAATTTCGGCGCATTCACGTTTTTCAGAGCCGGATTGATTCGAGTCGATTGCTCACAGTTGCTTCCTCTTCTAAAGTGCAGTTTTTGTGACCACTCGAACCCAGTGAAGCACCGCTCGAATGAAGTAACCCTATTCGACAGCGTTCTTTCATGCACGGCGGGTTTTGATACTAATTTCCCCAGATAATCGTTTGTTTTCCTCCGAACAATCCGTCCTACAGCAATCGGTGTCATTGTCGGCTAGCTACTGGCTAATTTTTGAAATTTTGGATGTATTTCAATATTTCTTGTACCCAACCACTCCGTACGTTAATGATTACCCATTACGACAATTCGAAACAAAAAGCAGGAGCTGTTGGTCATAAAGTGAAGTTTGTATGCTCTATATAAGACAGGAGATGACTGTTTTATAATGGTTAACAATGATGCTGAGATATTTGCAAAAACTGGACCAGTGGCTGGCTAAATTCGAACCTGTGGCTATCCTTTCGGAGCGGGTTGGGGTTAGGTGTAACTTTAATTTCCTCTTAGCCAGTCTTTTACTGTAATAGTTCTATTGGCAATCAACCGTCAACCAGTGGACCCAGTGAACCTGAGGCTGTAGTTGAAATCACAATGTATAACTTTTTAGAGTAAAGAACTGGCTGAGAGAATGTCGGAACAAGAGCATCAGTGGTGCAGTGGGTAACACGTGAGCATCGGAAAGCGTAATCACGGGTTCGAATCTGGGCGGGGGTCAAGGTTTCGCAAAAAACTCAGAATCATTGTGGCTCCAATACACGTTATGTACACTGTAAATTGCAAACTGTATATTGTAAAATAAGTATGATATCACCTGTATCACCTGTAGTCCCGTTGATCGTCGAGTGACTCGAGCGGGCGCCAGTAAATCC
>MQTX01000254.1:236293-274327 GCA_009735665.1 Angiostrongylus cantonensis | reverse complement strand
CTTATGCTCAGCTCTGGAGCTAAGTCGTTCATCATATTGATTTGCCGACTTAGACAGACATAACTGGAGCATTCGCAGATATTCGTTCCGTTGAGCATGGATGGGCAAACAAAACCAATCCGTTCTTCATGAACATCGTTTTTATTAGATCTAGCCGAAGACCAATCTTTCCACACGCTTTATCAAAGTCCGCAAGCGTTCCGCTTGGCTAATGTCTGGTGTTAGAAGGACGATGTCATCAGCAAAGCGAAGGTGGTGTATCTGCCGACCGTCGATTTTCACTCCCATATTATCCCATTCCAATGTTCGCATGACGTTCTGGAGGGTGGCTGTAAATAATTTTGGCGAGATTGTATCGCCCTGCCTATGTCCTCTCGTGAGGTCAACGTTAATATCGCTGTAGATTGGTGATATCTTGGTTGTGAATTTTTTGTACAGCTCATCTTTACGTACTGAGTAAGGGCTCCTTGACCACCAATGGCTTCCATGACTGCTTCTGTCTTTTGTGAGTACACTATGGAGAACATTCTTCATGATCACCGGAATGTCCTCTATGTAAAACGTTTCATTCCGAATCCAAGGGGAATGAACTGTGCAACAATGTTGGTTTGGCGAATTTTCGCCATCTACGCGCAACCCCAAACTATAACAAATACAAGGTTGCTGTGTTCTACATGGAAATTGCACATATCCTTAGCTGGCTTTTGAAAAGATGTTATTGTTGCTATTATTGTCATTATGCAATTATTATTGCTAGTGCTTTTATTTTAGTGCTAGCAAAGCCGAGAGTTCGAAAGCCACATTTGACATCATTTCTGTAAAGGCGGGAAATAAAGACCAAAAGAAATGAAAAAGCAGGATTAGTGGCTTAAGGCGTAACTGTTGGAAAGAACGTGCAAAAATGGTCGTCAGGACTTAGTCAATTATGGGAATAAGACGGTTACTGGACACTCCAGAAAACTTTGCATCGTCTGCTGTGTGCCAAGCAAAACCGATTCGAGAACGGTAACTGATTATTATTTTATTCTCGAAGAGTACGAAGAATTAGGATCGCATGGATGGTGCGTATGTAAGAAAATTGTGGGCACATATTTCATATATTTTGTGAAATCAACTATCATATGTTGTCAATACTATGGTTACATGTTCGACAAGGTTTTCCCATCACACGGAAGAGCTGAAATGTTTCCAAAACCACACACGAATATGTGTGAGGACATCGAGAATACACAGAACACAAGGCAGCAAAATTACTAAGAAAGCAGTGCAATGCGACAGCGCTTCAAGTAGCATTGCAAACCAGAGGACTTGACTCGATACAACAACGGAAATCCCCATGGCATCCGGTTCTGAAGGCGAAGGCTCCGCTACGTCAACGGATAAAAGTTTTGTAGCAATCTCGTGTTAGCATAATAATCGAAAAATACTGAATATCAAGAAAATTCACACAGATAAACCGAGCCTAACGGGTTGTGTCATTGTGAAGAACAATGCGTGACGACCTTTACTGGTGGCTAGTGTTAGGTCTCACTTGACAGCCATATGGCCGTAAGAATATATGCTAGTGATTGAAAAAACAACTTACTGAGTGATTAACAAACAAGTAAATAACAATCTTAAACACCAATATTGTAGAGAATTCCTTTCCAAGATCGACTTTCTATTAACCTCGGCATTGGATTATGAATCTATCTATCGTTCTCCGAGATTGTTATTCAGCACACATTTATTTCCTTACGTATATAACACACAACACAACGGTAACTGAAGTTTCGGCAGCATCGCCTTCTTCAGAGCCACTTTTTTTACCTGGCTTTCACCGAGGAAGAAACTATATGCGACTCTGGGCGGTTGTTCCTCGGTGGAAGGCAGGTAAAAAACGGCTGTGAAGGCAATGCTGCCGAAACGTCAGCTACCGTTGTGTTGTGTGTTATATACGAAGTAAATGTGTGCTGAATAACAACCTCACGACTGCTGTGAAAAAGAGAACGACAAAATTTCCCTTGTCGACTTGGTTTTCGAAACCACTAATGCGAACCTGAATCAAGAGCAAATAGTCGTAGTAATCACTGTTTTCATTTAGACAGCTGGGCTAGTTTTTTCTACAATCAAAGAAAGCCAAAATAAGATCAAAATTATACATCCGCGAGCATCCTACCATTCTTTCAGAACCTGTACCCACCTGTAATTAACAGTTTCCACTGTTGCGAAAGTGTGATGCCTGTTCGCTCTTTCTCCTCAAAAAAGAAAGGGTGGATGGCATATTGCTGATCTATCGTAGATATAAGTGGTAGTAATTTCTTCACGTAGGAAGAACTAAAGACTAAGAAGAAACTCCATTTCATAGCGGCCACTGGCTAACTTGGAGCTCTCCAGAATCGACGTTAAATAACGGTTACAAAAGTCTTTCATGGAAGCGTGGTGGGAGACGCCATGCAACACACACTCATGGGACTGATCACCCCTCCCGTGACTCACCAACCCTTCCATCTCTCCGAGGTCGGCAAATTGGTACTAGGAGGATAGCAGCACTAGCCTCCAACAATGCTTAATGAAGTCGAATGCATGACCAATCCCCAAGGACTGATCGGCGCCAAGAGCTTTATTTTATTTTGCTTTTTTTTTGTTTTCCAACCCATACGTCTTATCATAACAACGTTTATCGAAAAGTATTCGAAATACAAACATAAATCTCTTTCCTAAATGGGCAAAAACATATGAAGACACCAGAAACATTCGAACAACAGTCAACTTGGTCACAATTAAAACGCCAAATAAGCAAAAAAAAAAGACAAATTGAAAGCCTAACAAAATTATGATCATCGTTCGTAAGCACTTCATAAAATGATAGAATAACAGTGTTGACAGGACAAAACTGTTTGTGAATAGCCAACCCACTCAGAATCCGTAAATAAAAAACTACGTATACAGGCTACCTATTTCTAACCACTGTACTTGTGTTTTGCTCCGAGACATTCCGTTGACAACCGCTTACAGCCGAATGTCCAATTTCTGTAGCGCCACGGTCGAATCGCTCATCTCGACTAACAAGTCTTTCCCGAAAAACCTCTTCATTCGGTGCTACCTCACCTTCATCGTATTGTATATTATCACCGATCACCACCTCACGGCCGTATTTTGGTTGCGCTTCTTCGATCTCAACACAATCGGAATATTCCTCCACTACAATTGCCCTGTCATCACTATACGCCTCCTCCACAATAACAGTGTTACTGGAGTCAAACTCCTGTTCCTGGCTTATTTCACTGTGACCACGATGACCGTTACGATTATTTCCTTGGTTACGATGATTAGCGACACTGCCAACCTGATTTTCGTAATCCTCTTGAAGTATCAAATTTTGTGACTCCGCACTATCATTTACTAACTCCTCTTCATAAACATCGACAACATCAGCACAAGGGTGCAACCCTGCCGACACAGCGTCACCAAGCACAAATAAGGAACCATCTTCTGCCTGTAAAAACTACGGCTTAAATAAGAAATGAATGAGTCATAATATGAGTCATTATTCAATCATTCACTCCTAACGGTCTAGAGTTATTATAGTTTCAGCGCCTACAATGGAAAAGTAGATATAAAAATAGACAAAAATGTCAGCCTGGAGCAACAGTTATTGCGGTTCTCGTACAATAAATGTTCAATTGTTGCAACTATTGTCAAACACAACATTACGGACTAGAACAAGAACCATTAAAATCTCCAGATTTCAAGATATAAGATTTGACATTTCAAAAGTCTGCAAGCAGTGATTTCTTCAAAGGCATTCTTAGCAGTGGCTCATCGCTGAAGGTTTTTTCTGGAAAGCACTTTTCGTTGCCAAGAACGCTCTAGTAGGTTAGCAAACGTTCATTGTTACGATAGCTGAGGCAGAGTTTGCAGCCCAAATTGCTAAAATTCTAATCTTAAGTTTACTGTTGACTTCTCAATGCTTATAAGAGGAGCAGCTTCGATGCTGTCAACTTGTTGTTTACTTCCGTTGTACAGCCACTACGCTTCATCCAAGGCTCTCGCTTCCCATAGAAATCCTCTTAAATAATCGTTTTTCTGCATGTTCATTAGTATCTCCTCAATGAAATATAATGCTGCAGGAGGCGGGTAGTACGGTGGTAGCGAAGCCGACCGTTGCGAGCACAGTTCTGGTTCGACCCGGCACCGGGCTCATCCTCCCATTCATCCAGCGTTGGGAAATTGCTATTGGACTTATCTGGGAAACGTCCACTCTCTGCAGTCCAATTGGGAACGCTTCAGCACGGCTATCTCAGAACTTCAGAGAGAATCTACTCGACCAGCATTCAATGACATTCACAATGAAAGAAAAATCCTCAAGCAGCAGCCGAAACCAGATGTAAAATAAAAAAAAAGTTGACAGAGTTTTGTAGTTGAAGGATACGAGAAAACAAATCGAATGCTGGGATCCTCATAGTAGATCTAAGAGACAGATCGTGTAAAAAAAATCTCGTGTTCTGAGTTTGCTCCGCTACCTTATGACTTATTTTGAATGATAAAGCTGCTGGAATTTGTTTTCTGTTCAACATTATCATAGCTTACAACAAATAAAATAGACAACAAGCAGTAAATAATCATCGAAAAAAGAGTAAGCGTTCATCTCAACTTATTTATGATATTATATGATATATGATATTTATTTTATGACAACTTATTCAAGAACGTAGTCCAATAACGAAAGGCAAGCTTCAACGATGCAAAAACCGCAGTTACTTTTGCACCAAGCTAACAGAATTTGTCAAACATAGAATTGTAATAACAAATGTCGGAATTTATCCTTACCTGGCCTAGATACTGTTGATGAACAGTTCCATCCTGAAGGGCAGTGGTTCGCTGGATAATCTCGTTACCATCTGCATCAATGAACAAAACATCACCCAGAATTACCGTTGTCTCATCTGTGGAATTTTCACCACCCTGTGTTCCGTCACCAAAAAACACTTCATTCGCCTAAATAATAAGGAAGATAAAACAAAATCAAACCATAATAACATCGTGTTTGCGTACTTCGTTTTGTTCCAGTTGCGTCTCCGGGATACTGACGCCACCTTCGTTCTCCATAATATACCTAACACACGTATCCGAATTCAACTATAACGGCATAAATAAGACAAAATGCGAATTTGACATACTCGTGACTATTTCTCATATTTAGCGGCGACCACCTGGAACCCCCTTTTCGAGATGCGCATTGAAAACAACACATCTTTTCTAGTACTCCTTAAAACTGCGACCTTAAATATGGGCTTTTCAGTTTTTTCCAATTCTATGTTTTTACAAAAACTATTCTATGTGCTCGACTACTCGCTTTTCCACTCTCTTCGGAAAATTTTCGTTTCTTATTGTGACGAAACTTGCACTTGAGTCCGCGATAGAGGAATTGATTACGCAGGTAAGAAGGATAAGATACGACGTCAACACCTGAGAAGAACTGCTCCTCGGAACACATACGAGAGCACAGAAATCAGTGGCGTCGGCGTTTTCGCCAGTGACCAAGAATAATAGAACAGCTAACAACCGAAATCGAACGTTTATGGCTGAACACATGCGAATCAATACCGACTTTGAAAAACTTCGTCGCCTATACACTGACATCAAGACATGATGAAGCCGAGGTTGAAGCGTTCTATATGGACTTGAAGAAGTTCTAAAAAGACCATACATTCTCTAATCTCATCACTGAAGCTTTCAGAAGCGGGATTTGATCAACAAAAACGTTTGAAGAACGTCATATTGGGAGCAACGGATTAGAATAGAACGAGCAAGGTGAGAGGTTGTCTAAGTTTATCATTACGACTAAGACCATCCATAATAACTCGCAATTCCACAAGCCCCACCCTAAAAGCTGGACATGGGAGTCTCCCGATATAGAACAAAAGTTCTCATAAAGCTCTCGGCGTTGATCAATCTTTGAGGGATACACCATGCATTCGACTTCTTTAGATATCGTTGGAGGTGACTGAATGCATATCTGGCCTTTACAATGACTCGCGGTGGTCTGCCGATGTATCGATCCATTGCTGTTATCCTCCCAGACAAATCTGGTACCAATTTGCCGACCCCGGGAGGATGGAGAGCTTGGTGGGCCATGGGCGCAGGACTCGATTCCACGTGCGTGTCGCAGTGGCGCCTCCAACCTCTGCACCATACATGTCTTCCAACCATGATGAAATAGGCAATATCGTAGACAACCGAAGGTTTTGCCTCACTGATGTCGCTGTTGCCAAAATCCTACAAGGGATCAGATTATCGCCTCCTTAGTAAAAGATGTCATTTCTCGTGAAGAATAAAAAAGTTGCTAAATTCAGAAAACGAAGCCCCAAAACCTTCATAAAATTTAACCAGTTCATTAGTTGGCATTTGTAAAGACGCCATTGTTGACAACATCGACGAGAAATAGGATCGATTCATTCAACATCATGGCGTCAGCTGTGAAAGCTGAAAGTTCGAAACTCTCTAAGAGGCTTCTTCCTCTGGAAACACTCCAGCTGATACGACAGCATGGAATCGGGAGAGCAACAGGCAACCGCTAATTCAAGTCCGAACTTCCAAAACAACGGGAGATAAAAGAAGATCTTAAAGAGAGAAAAACAGCAGTAATGGCCGATGATGCAGAGGCTGCGAAAAGCATTCGCAAAACCTACCGAAGTTTCGCCAATTACAAGACCAAGATGATTGCACTCCGACTCCCAGACGGAACAATAACAGCGTCCAGAAAAGCAATGGAGAAAATCATCCACGAATACTACTCAGATCTCTTCGATAGCCACGTCCACCTCCCGTCATATAAAATAAACGAGGATGGATATGTTGTACCACCGGTTCTCCCTTCCGAAATCTGACATGCTATTTCGTCGGTGAATCGAACAGCACCAGTTCTGGACAGGATAAGATCAGAACATCTGAAGAACCTTCCGCTAGTCCTCGTAAACATACTGGCTCGGCTCTTCACACGGTATCTGTCTGAATGCAAGGTTCCTACTCAGTGAAAGACCAGCAAGACCGCGTTGTTGTTCAAGACAGAACACTGGACGAAGGACAGCCATGTGAGCAAGCAGGGTTTCGAAAGGATTTAGTACGATGGAACACATTCACACAATAACAAGGCTCATGGAAGTATCGCGAGAGTACAAAAGACCGCTCTATCTCACGTAGATCGACTTACAGAAAGCCTTTGATTCAATTGAGAGAGAAGCAGTCATTGAAGCACTTGGTAGTCAAGGAATAGATAGAACATTGGACAAAGAAGAGCCATGTGAGCAAACAGGGTTTCGAAGAGAATTAGGTTGATGGACCATATCCACACGACAACAAGACTTACTGAAGTATCGCAGGAATACAAGAGACCGCTTTGTCTCATTTACGTCGATTTAAACATCTACATGCGAATTTGTCGAAACCCGACCTCTGCGTAAGCAGGATGAGGGCTCGCTCAGCGTTAATGAACGCGTAGTCGAAAGGTTGATGCAAGGAGTATCACGTCTCACACAAGTGAGGGAATGGATTGGAATCTCCAACCTGCGTCAATGATCAAAAATCAAAGATTCCGTTCTATACGCCAAACTGTCAAAGATAAGGTGCGCCGATAATGCTACAAATCACCATGTAATGTGTATGAACGACAACCGTGGACAAGAGTTATTAGCGACTAGATTCGTCATGTCAAACGAATAGTGGGAAGACTGTCGACCCGATGAGTTCTCCATAAAATCCCTAGCTCAACTAGTCTCTAAAGGAAGCAGAACCCACTGGTAACTTTGTTGTGTGGGAAATGGAAGGTTTACTGGTATCCGCTCGAGTTACTCGGCGATCTTATAACGGGTACACTATACGAAACCATGCTGATGAAACACACCATGCGAGCCGGAGATGTATGTGTACAGGAAATATATCAGTATCCTCATCCTCAAGTCTAACATTTTCTCAATTCGTGCTATAAAAAATAGCTACCTCAAAATGCATTGAAACCAATGCGCATGACCCTCGCGCTTGCAAAATGTGCCCACAAGGAAGATGCCCATTGTTCCAAATGTGCAGACCAAAACAGATTTCAAAATTAAAAGGAATAATAAAAATTCTAAAAAACCTAAATACCACATACCGACAACTTGTTTTGTACATCTGGTGTTACACGAACCAAATGCTTCCGCGGCTTACCTTCAGCATCCAAGTTGTTCTAAAAATGTAAGCCTACTAACAGCGTTCAAAACTAAGCCAGAAAAGAAATTAATGAACCCACATAATCGTAGCTTAACTCGAATACAACTTCTTGTCTCGGTTTAATGTCGTCTGATGAAATCTCCTCTCCGTTACCCTGTGAAGAAAAGAAACTTCAAAAATAAAAAGCACAAGTCCAAAAGAGTGAGTCACAGGACTACTGTCACTCAGCAGAATTGGAAAACAGTGTAAGGGTAGGAGCATTACGGTTCTCTAACCAACAGATTTGGAGGTAAAGATCTCAAAAAACTTGAGGAAAATCGGGTATTGAATGCACATCTAAAAAATACTCGAAAAATATGCTGTTATAAAAACACCTAACGTGCGCTGCTTTAAAAAAGCCAGGAAGCAATAATTCAACAAAAAAAAGAAATAGTTATTGATTAGGAGACGTTTACGCTCAGAAATCCTGTGTACACATTAGAAAAGACGATTAACCTCGTCTGTTTCAGTACTCTTTTCTTGCTCTAAAACTGATACATTGGACATCATTTTCACGTTCTCCTTGACGACCTCATCAGCTTCATCACTTCCGCTCATAAGCACATACATAGGTTCACCAGTAGTTCCATAGATTGTTTCCACCTGGAACAAACTAGGAAATAAAGCAACTGCAGTGTCAACCTCAGTGACAAAAGCTCAATACGACGCCAATGTGTACGTTTACTGGATAAAAGTATTCTCTCCCACTAGTTACACTATCAACAGGAAAAATACAATTTAACTAGCCTGGGAGAAAGAATATCAAATCTCTTAGAGCGCTACGTTCACCTGTTCATAACTCCCGTTATTAACTTTTATAGCTACACGTTAAGAAACAGCCATGTGCCCCTGTGATTTTTACTTTACATTTTTTTAAGCTATCCATGTAGACGGTAAGAACAAATATCAAGCAAAATTCACGTCTTCTATGAGCAATGGTACAATTTAACGATAAAAATAGAAATCTCTAGGCAATACCTTATCGAAGCTGTTAGGGTATTGCGCCTTCAAACGAGCTAGAAGATCATTATCGACAGGCGTCCGCACATCTTTGCGACGTCTTGGAATATTAGGATCGTCATCTAGTCGCAAAGCAGTGCCAGTTTTCCGGTATCGACGAAGCTTTAATCAACAGAAACATGATACAGTACTATTGAAGAATAACCAGTGATAAAATAAACTACAGAAACAATACGGAAGCTCACTGGTTCGCCATTAATCCCGTTATTAACTTTTATAGCTACACGTTAAGAAACAGCCATGTGCCCCTGTGATTTTTACTTCACATTTTTTAAGCTATCCATGTAGACGGTAAGAACAAATATTAAGCAAAATTCACGTCTTCTATGAGCAATGGTACAATTTAATGATAAAAATAGAAATCTCTAGGCAATACCTTATCGAAGCTAAAAGAAAAAACTACACACACACTACATCATTTTGAAAGTTACATAAACTCACATTGTCCATTTGTGACTCGGATGTGAACAATTTGTTTAACTTCTCGACTTTTATATGAAACTCATCAGGAAGGATAACATCAAAATCGGATCCGAATTTCTCTATGATACGAGCATTGATTACCAGCTCCTGAGAAATCTATGATAAGTGTAAGCAAGAGCGAGGCAATAAAAATACTCCACATAAACTCCCACTATAAGAAGAATTCGCAGTTAGATAATATTCGAACATCATACCTGGATGCAAAGCAGGCATTTGGGTACTTCAACCTCTCCAGGGTGACAATCTGCGAAGTGCACTGCTATTGTTGTTGCATCGATGAACATCCCACACCAAATGCATTGCAGATTATCTGGTTGTGTGTGAGAGAGATCAATAACGGCAAAATCCTAAGAGTTGATATTAAAAACTTAAGAGGTGCGAGTATGGCACACCATCTGAACAACCTGCTTTGACAGTGGCTTTCCCAATCCGGGTTTCTGAGTCCTTTTTTGCCACTGCCCAGCACACTGATGATTTGTAGGATGCCAGGCGTTGAAATGGCGAACGACATGTACAATCTGAACAAGGGTGTACGTATGTATACCAAAGGTCTGCTTCAGAATAAAGAATAGATATGTACAGGAATTAAAAACAAAACCAACTTCAAATTTCTTATTAATAGAGATCACAGAGTTGCAAATGCCACATTTCACATGCTCCTTGTCAACTAGGGATACACTGACCTGTAGTTTACTCTTTATTGAACGAGAGAGAACATTTCTGTATGAAGTGAATAAAAAACTGAATTTAGGGAAGAACATAATAAACACTCCTACCTTTCGTCCCATCTTCTCCAACAATTTTTTCTTCAACGCAATTTCGAGTTGGGCCATTGACATTTCAGTTGGATTAATTCGTATTTGACTAACTCTACGAGGAGTCCTCCGAAACACTGATTGCTTTGAAAACCTATACATAAAGAATCAACATTTCTTAGGTTCGTTTCTGCTAGCTATAAATTATTGTTTATGAAAAAAAGATCCACCGCAGAAGACTTCACTTCTTGGCTCTTTACAACGACAATATTTAAATATTTGCTTCATTTATAAAATATATTTGTCATACGCACTTAAAACCATTTTTTATATTCTTCCGGTCACTTTCTAATTTCGTCTTTAAATATTCCACATAAGGTACTCCACCAATCAGCATGTCAGCCTCTAACATCTGGAACAAATAGTGAAAATCTGTATAAAGCTAAAAACTAATCAAGCACATAGAAAACAGTGAAAACCTCAGGATGGACTCTACTCAAATGACCATTGAATAGCGACGAGTACAATACTACTTCTCCACATAGACCACACACAATATTCTTGTCGTCCAAAAAGTTGAAATCAATATCGCAAATGTCGATAGTAGCATACCCATCCTCCGGTGTCATATCAATTATTTCGCCGTTAGCATTCACTAGTGCTTCAGAACCTACAAAACACTGGATGAAGCCACAGGAAACTAAGACACAGATTCCCCAACAAGATGTTCGAATAAACAGCATACAATGTTTTTGAAATTAGGATTCTTTATAACAACCAATCAATTCCTTTAACAATTTAAATGAGCCCATAATGCAGTTGCAAACACAGAGCTACACGCTCATTCACTTATCGTTCAACGGAGTGTTGAGAAACATGTTTAGCATCGCAAAAATCCGTCATCAACTTATAATTATTCACACACAAACTAAAACGCCTCTAAAAACTGGTAGTGCTGAAGGAAATCAAAGACCAACCATCGTCCATAACAGCTAGCTGTACTTCTTGCTCAGTTCCATTAGGTGTATGCACTCTGTAAATCTCTCCAACAACATAGTGGATCTATAAATAAACAAAATGTATCAAACCGGTTATGAAGAGGTAAAAGCCACTAACCGGTTTCGGAGGTTCTTTTTGCACAATGCCATCTGCCATTAGAGTAGGCGGCATTTCAGTAGTCGATTTAACTTCACACTGAGAAGCAATAATAGGTCCATCCAAAATTGGTGGTTCCATTTGATTTGTTGCATCCATTATTGAATGGTCCTCATTCGCAGCAGTGATGGAAGGTTCAGAGCGATCGTCAAAAGTGCTTGCACAGTTTTGATCTTCCAGAGGCGAGAAAGCTTGCATACGATTAGCATCTAGTGGATTCAACTGGTCAAAACGGTTCGAAGACTCTCTTCGAATTTGCGTGGCATTGCAAGGCGTCGAAAGTACAATTTCCTGATCCGAAGGAGGGACTCTATCACATGGTGTTCGCAAATGAGGAACATATTCTGTGGAATATTCAGTGTTCTCCGGTAACTGTGATAACGTCAGCACACTAACACTAACGTGCTGTTCAGGATTTCGTTGTGAAACAAAGCTCGCGCTAACGAACACTTCGCTTGTCGTGTCACTAGTTTCAAATGGCTGAATATCCACTAGATCGTTTTCCATATCATCATAAGAGACTGTTGTTCCATAACCAACGTCGGAAATATCGGGAGAATGGACGGGTTTGTTGCTAGCAGTAGTGGTCCTCTTAGCCTGTGAGACAAAATTGTTGAACAATCAATAGGAGAAATTAGCAGGTAATTTCACGCAAGTTTAAGAGTTTATGAAATTTTTTTGCATAAAATGTGACACTGGCCTACAAATAAATTATATATTTAGCTCCTCTTAGTGTTACCAGTGTCAAGCAATAGAACAGAACTTTATTAGTAATACCCATAAAATCCACTGATAAGAAGTAAATGCAGCAACACTTACTACATGATGTTGTGATTTTCCAAGTGAACCAGAGACATAAATTGGATCCCTTTTTCCGCTGACATCTCCTGTAAGAATAAACTTCTCTGAGAACTAAGAAAAGAATAATTTACTGCTCCTCACAACTACAAGACAGAAATTAAGACATGAGAACATGAATGGCCTACCACTCTTTCCCGTTTTCGGTGCCGTCGACGTTTCATTTTCCTTCAAATCGTCATTCTAAACTGCAGCTAAATGATAACAAGCAAAAATGAATAACGGAAGCCAGCGCTCATGTAAAGCGTAGTAGAATAGATTCAAAATAGAAATTCTAATAGAAGATTGTTTTAAAAACACGAAAGAAAAACGAAACAGCGAAGAAAAATGTGTGACAAGACCAAGTAAGGTTTCGCACGCAATCTCCGCTTCGGACTTATCGGAGTGGGACTGAGCGCCCGTTTTGGCCTTGGTTCCCGAGCAGATCGTCGTAGCGAGGTGGGCGTCGCAGGTTCATTGACCTCCGAATACCTGTATATGAAGTATAATACAAACTACACATTTCATACCACATACAACACAGTATATTATACACTCTGCATGGTATATTATACGCAATATAGTATATAGCACATTAAGATGCACTGGGATGCCGATTCTAACCCTTGTGGCCGAAGTGGATTGTTCGGAAACTGCTGACAACTTTTCAATTACTAGGAAACTTGAAAAGTTGGGCACGTGGTCTCCTTAAGAAGAGACTCCGCTCTATCTATTCAGAAGCATGTATGTTTCTTTGACAGCTACTTGAATTTTAATCTTTGGAAAAGGTGTTTAGCATTACAGGTTCGGAAAAAATTGAAACGAAGCTTATATTTTTAAAATTCGCGATAAAATCCTGGCTGCTGTAAACATTAACAGGGTATTTGGAAAAATCAACGTGTCCTAGTGAACGGAACACCACTTTTTTTTCATTCTCGAAGTATGAATCTCGAGAGGAAAAAAGAGCGCGTTTGATATGCTCAGATCAACATCACAAATTACGAGGAAGACTTTTCCCATGGAGACAAAGATTTACTGATTATAGTACTTTTACTGCTGTTAGTATAGTTTACTTTAGCCAAGAGGTGTCGGTTCAAATATGAACGTGGTCGTCACTTTCGCATTGCCAGAATAGTGGTCAAACTATGCTGTTTCTTTAGCGTTAAGAAATTCTAGGCGACACCTCGTATACAGCAAGCACTAATTGCCGTCAAAAATGCACCTCAGTAAAGAAGCTCCCTTCTCAACAGAAACAAGATTCCATGTTACTCCATCCATTCAATAACCAGGATATCGCAAAAGTACTCATTTCCATTAATAAACAGCGTTTTCTCCTAACCTTGGCGTGCGGAAAACAATTTTTGTCATATCGTCTGTGGTAGGGAAATATTAATTTAACATAAAAAGTGTCACAATCAGTGTTTACGCGACAAAATAATTCATAGAATTCATTACGAACGACACGTATTGTTTGGAAAATTCCGCCATACACACGCTTAAATGTCTGTGAGCATAAATACGCTCAAGAGTCTTCACAAAGATACAAGAGCCATACAAGAGTTTCTTACGAACTCAGCACGAAAACTTACTCTACAAAGAACTGAGTATATATATATATATATATATTTACTTCGTTTTACATTACCCGTCATTACATCTACTGTGCGGATCCAAGCACCTCTCGAACTGAATTGGTTTTCCTCGCAATCATCGTTCACAATGGCCTTAGAAAATTTTGCACGATTTTTCAGCTATTGCTTGGGGATTTTATCTTCTTTGCGAATATTGTAGAATGCTGGTAGGGTCAATTCTCATTTTAACCTTAAGGATACCCAGGCGAGGGCTTTCCCACATCACGTCGACTGGAGGAAACCGCTGGAGCAGGTATCGAACTACAGCGTTTTCCCCGCAGGCTGAATATAAGCCATCAAACTTTCCGAATGCTAACAGCAATGCATTTGCATAATGGACCATAGTTACACACAGTAAAGAATGGGATGCATACCATTCATACCTATTGTACAGTAAATCGAAGTGTTCTATAACCATGTTAAGTTCACAACCCTTCAAAACCTCTAGTTATGGAAAATTATTGCTTATTGTCTAAAAACCAACAAGACCGCATAGTGAGGATAAAGCTCTCGGCATTGATCAATCCCTGAAGGATACGCCATGAATTCGACTTCATTAAGTATCGTTGGAGGTGATTGAATGCATATCTGCCCTTAAAAATGAATCGCGATGGCCTGCCGACGCATCGAGCCAGTGCTGCCATCCTTCCAAACACGACTGGCAGCAAGTTGCCAACCGTAGCGGGATGGAAAGCTTGGTGAGTCTACAGCACGAGGATCGATTCCATGTGTATCTCAGGGAGCCTTCGACCACTCACTGCGCTATATGCACCCTAATAAGGCCGCAAAAGCCAAGAATTATAGTTCTTTTCAGGTCGGGAGCAAAATTTGGCGTCTTTGTGAATGGATTAATATGAAATTCTCTGGTCCAATAAAGAACGAAACCTTTAAAAAAAGCACATCCACTCTCTGAAATATTGGATATAGGAGGTCATAGATGAAACAGATACGTAAGGCCTCTGGGAAGCCAAATTCTAGATGGCTTTGTAACCTGTCGACTGCCTATATCAACTAAGACATAAAAACATAAACGTAAAAATATAAAGAATATTAAGAAAAAAACTTTAGCCTGAAAACTTCACCTATAGAAGGGATTTAAAAAAAAACATACGACGCAAATGATGTTGATGGCGGATCCTGCTCACTGTCCAAAGCTTTTCGCACTCTAAAAAGATATTTTAGGCCAAAAATAGGGCATACTAGTGCGTGAGAGACACTATGCTTACGTCCTCTTCTTCAATGAAGAGTTATGCTCAACTCCAGGTGGGGTATCCCATTCTGACGACGTTGAGGGTTGAGAGTTCCTAAACGAATTCTGCGCTAACTAATCAAACACAGCATTAGTAGCTGAGACTGATCTTACCTCGTTATTCGTTGTGAAGAGCCACCTTTTTTATCTCGCATGAACTGAAGAATTGGGTGAAATGCCTGGAAATATGTTCATAGAAACAATATTGAGAAAAATAAAAACCTCTTCTTCAAATCCGAAACATGCTGCGCTACAAAATCACGACCAAAGAATTCTTAAATTAGGCAATAAAGGAATTCCACGAAAACTTAGGATGTGAATTTCTGTGGACCACATAAATTAAAAGGAATGGCAGATGGCCGATACTTCATAATTTCTATAAGGATCGGATGCTAGTGAATAAGTACTAAACGCGATTACTCGAGAATTTCAAGTATCCCGAAACTCCTGCTTAAACTGACAAACAGTGAAGAATGAGACATGACTGTCGCGCGAGGAAAGCCTGATTGACGCTGTGACGCTAGGCACGCGAGCAGTGGCGCAGCGTCTGTGCGATGGAGCGTGTTTTCTCGTGGATGTACTTGTGCACTTCAGCATACAGATTAAAGACTTTTCTTTTTAAAGATATAGCAGTATGGTGGCTAAATGTCAAAGAGGGACACTGGAAGTTGCGATATTCCTGTTCTAAATAAGAGCAATGAGACCCATGACACTTTGTTTTACCTACATTTCGTTCCGTCTTTTTTTGGCCTCTTACCATGCCATAAGAATGTTGAAGGTAGATTGTAATTACAAATGTAATACGGAAAAGGAGCGGAATGTTATGACCAATATCTAGTAAGGGATTGGTCTGTGAGCTACATACGGATTTATTCCTGACTTATAGTTTATGATCTTCGTCAAGGTCATGCATGGTTACTTACAAGCAAAGATTCTGAAGTGTAATAGAAGACTGCAAGGTAGCAAAGTACCACGTGTTGGGGTCAATGCCTTCTTTCTTTTCTCGTTTTGATGACGATGGTTAACTACCGTACAGTACTTTGGTAGTTGTACAGAAGTCATTTTTTGTCGCCTTTCACAGTACGTCCTATTGCTCAATGAACCTCTGGGTAGACTTAATTATTAATTACAGAGAATCTCTCTAACACATAGAGAATTCTCTATCTAGACAAATATTTAACTATACAAAGCAGGTTCAGCTACGAAAAATGTTCTCTATCGACTTATAGAAAATATTGGTTAGGTAGAGAAAGAATTCTCTGCTTCGAAGAGAAACTTTCCATAATAATGGCGATACTCACCTTTTGTTTACTCTTCGCATTTTTCTTTATATTTGGTTTGATCTGTTTCTGTACGGTTGTTTTACTTCGAGTTCTTGTTCAAATCCTTCAACTTTTCTCGTAGATCTGCTTCAGTTGATGTCTCATATTCTCAGCCCATTATTGGTAGTAGAAATTTGGGATTTAGAATTTTATATGCCATGGACAAAAAGGTTAGAAGGTTTGTGTTAGAAGATGTAAAGTTATGATAAGACGAAACGAACAAGAGTTTAACTGCCCAATCTTAGTGCTCCAATAGTAGCGTTTTCCTCATGTGGTCTGATTGGTGCCTCCTGAGTGCGAAAATCACCACTCAGCGAGGAAAGGTAGATAGCAAATGACAAGAATATCATAAGATTTCATATCTACATTATTGGCATTGTCAACCCAGCACCGACTGCTCTGTTCTGCATGCTAGAAGGTTTCAAAATTATGCCGAATTAGCTTCATTTCGTCACTCGAAGGAACCGAACCTCCAACATCACCTACTCGAAAAGGATTTGAAGGATGTATAGGATGGGATAAGGATAAAGGATAGAGGATAGATGGGATAAGGATGAGGATATAAGGAGGATAGATAAGGATAAAATGATGTAACGGCAATCGAAAATTTAGATTGGGACTCAGAAGACGATCAATTCAGTGATATAGGGCTTGTGGATATAATGCTCCCACCATTTTGTGAGGTTAATACCTCAAAACTTCTACTCTCTCACTTCAGTTCCTTAGCCTATATTTCTCCTTTGGCTCGTAATTACTCGGATAGTTGGATGACTATGCTTCACGGACTGTGCGAACCCCATTGTATTTTCCATTCATTTCGCCCAACTAGGGTTGTTGTCTAAGGTAGTGGTCGTCTTCCTGAGTACTGACGTCTTCACATATCATCCATGATGCAGTTAATCTACTTTGCGAATACCAGAGTTTGACATTACTTCCACCCTTTTGTTGCTTGTTCTGCGAAAATCGTTTTCAACTTCCTGGTATCTCTCTACCACTTCTCTCTTCATTCTATCGTCGACATTTCTTAAATGATGGCCAACCAATCAGTGTTTTGCTTTCAGTCTTTCTTACCATGGATGTGGAATATGAGATGCCTCTGTGTCTGAAGATTAAGACAGTCTTGAGAGGAGCACAGGTCTCCTGACTGATGTTTTGCACAGCAATTGTCTTTCAGGACGCTCTATTCCTTGGACTAGTACATACAATTTTCAAGGTGACTAAGGCATTGGCCATTGTCCGGAGTGCATTTCAAAATTTTAAGAGGAGTTTTGACTCATTAAGTAAAAAAGAAGCTTCCTGGTCCACAGTTGGTCGGCGCCATCTCTGAGACGCCGGACACGAAGTTCATTTGGGACCCCATCTTCTGTACAATTCCTACTTCATGTCGTTATCAGAAGTGTTAAGCAACAAAATTTCTTTGCTTCCCACAATGAAAAGACCGTCCATCCCAATTTTTTCAGTATGCTGTATTATCGAACCTTCGTTTACTGTTTTCGTCGAAAATGTTCGCTTTCATTCCATATTCCTGGCTTTCTTAGACCCTCTAAGTATCCACTTTTCGCTTGCTACCTACTCCTTTTTTTAATGGCAAGGTATGATATGGATTATAACCACAACGATGCAGAGATATTGGCAGAACTCCGGACCGCAAGTGTTTGCGGCGGGAAGCGAACCACGTTATTACCCTTTCCAGGTGCTAACGTGTCCATCACCGTACCTTAGGGGTCCTTCGTTTCGTTTTTCTTTAATCGCGAGGCTAATAGAGAGAATAGAGAGGTGGGATCCCCGCCGCAAACACCTTTCTCTATCGTGCCGTCTTTGCCGATACTTCTTGAAAATGTGACAAAGTGTTTGGTAAACAGAACTGATATTTGCTGAGGATCTTCATCTAATACATATCCCATTGGGCGCGTGTGGTACAGTGGTTGGAGGCGCTCTGCCATATGAGATCGACTCTAGCGCCGCTGGTTTACCAAGCCCTCCATCTATCCGGGGTCAGCAAATTGCTACCAAACTAGTCGGTGAGTGAAGCAGCACTGGGTCGATACATCGATGGGCCACCACAAGTCATCATCAAGGCCAGATATGCATTTGATCACCTGCAAACAATGCTTAACGAAGTCGAATGCATGACGGATCCCTAAGGGATTGATCAACGCTGAGAGCTTTATCTTTTATCCTTTTACATGTCCAATTTTGATTTCGTTCCTTTAATTCCGTTGTTATGCACCAGAGTTTTACAGCAACACATTCAAACTTCCGCTTTTTTACGGTGATTTCTAACACCAAAGTTGTGATTTCGCATTTCAGTTATGTTGAAAACCATTCCACTTCATTGCATTTTCTTTTTCCACTTTCTCAATAAACACAAATCAGAAGATCTTGCACTCTGCGAATACTATCTAATTTATTCTATTAACACCGTCATCATAACACATTTTGATGCTGTTAAAACCCATTTACAGAACCAGATTTCGACATAACCTAACACCACTTTCAGATAGTTTGAAATAAACCATATGACAATTGATCCAACAGAGTCGATGAAGAAACAAAATCACAATGTCACTGAGATTTGGCCCTCTTTTTAAGTGCGGCGGTGCGAAGCGCCGAGGTGTATTTGGTGATCAAAATGTCACGTAAAGGAGTTGGTAACAACTTGATCACTTCTATCTGCAAACAGCATCTATGCTACATTAACAAAATGATTAGGATTCCAAAAAATACGATAGCTTGCTTGACCTGAATTTGATGTGCTAGAAATCCTGTGGTTTCCGAAACCAGGCCAATACTGTTCACAGCTGATGCTACAAACTGTTCCGCACCAGGTATGAAGAATGATGTTTTACGAACCTTAACAGTTGTGCCTTATTAACCTATCTGAAACAGCCGTAAACATAAAAATACGAACTGGAATTTTCAGCATTAACACTTTCAAGCGTTCAAAGTGTAAGGGAGTACACACCTTACTCATATTTGTGGCTACCATCATCGGGCAAACTGTTTGAATTGTTAAGCCCGAATCAACATACTCCATGCGCAAAATATGCGTTAACCATGTCACATATTTCTAAAAATTAATCACACTGTAATTACTAGTTGCAAAATTACGGATGTCGAAATGTGCCAATAGATAAAAGATCGGCCTGCCTTGCTAGCAGAATAGACAGCCCAGAATGCCATTCGATTTTCACCTGCACTGGAGGAAACATTGATAATGATGCCTTTCTTTCGTGGAAGCATTTGTTTGATCAATGAGGCGCAAAGCTGAAACGTTTGGGCGCTTGGAACTTTAGAATTTAAACATAATGGAGTTTTCCACCTTGGAAGGTTATGAAAGTTGTATTATACGCATAATAAGCGACAGTATGAGCGTAAGACAGACAACCCACAACAGTGGTCGGTAGTGTATTTATAATAGTGATATTTGCAATACGCTCCAGTCCTCCCTCGATATTGTGAAATGCCTAAACACAAAAGGAAGATGACCTGGTCAAAACTGTTACATTTTCCATTCCATGTACCTCAGGGTATTCGTAACTCATGCCAACGTTATTTACTAGAATGCCGACTTCGACTTCATCAAGAGCCTTCAGAAGTGGCGCATACGCTTCTATAGATCCAACGCAAAAGTCGAAAGCAAATGTCTTTACTTCTACCTTAATAAAAAAAAAGATGCGATCAATCAATGCTTCACTTAAAATCTATAAAATACATACGAAATCCCAAGAGTAGAAATAAAACTAGAAAATAATTTAAACAGTAACCTTGCTGTATTTTTCCATTATATCCTTCTGTACCTCACTGAGTTTCGACTGCGTTCGAGACACGAGATAAACATTGAAACCTTTTCGAGCCATTTCGTATGCATACGCCTTCCCTATTCCATCTGTGGCTCCGGTTACCACTGCAGATATGGAAGAAAATTATGAATGAGCTGATCACCTTGTATGTCTTGTATGATTGCCGTATCCATGCACTTTCCGCTTTTTGAGAGGCTTTTACCTTTCTAAGTACGATCTGAGTGAGTTACACACACGATGCCTCATGCACACAAATGCACGCTCAAAATCTATGGGATATAGTTCGCTTGTTACTAGTTCCAACAAACGTTTCGTTTTAAAATCTGTTTACCCGTGTCACGTTTGCAAGTCGCACGGCAGACAAGACGGGCTTAATTTCGAATACACAATTTGAAAAGTTCATTTGAAAAGTCATACCTGCCCATTTGGCTCCAGCCTTTGAATGTAGGTCTACCGAAGATGCGATAACATATGGCCAAAGAATGTTGTACAGCGCAGCAACGATCTTATACACAATTAGCCCTAGCGCGCAGTAACCAACACTGGCTAGGAAACATTCACACGACATTACTACTTACCTGAGCTACAGTTCAATTTATGGACGATTTCATTCACATCGTTTACGACACATGAAGCAATCATGTTGGACGGAAGCATGACGATAACAAATCATCACAAAGCTTCAAATATTTCGCGAAACCAAGGACGAGAAATACGAAGGGGTATATGGACGTGAGCAAATACAATTTATTTACGACTTGAACTACTACATTTCAAATTCTGCTTCTTTCCAGATAGAAAGGGTCTCTTACAAAACGAATATTGGACATCGCTAGAGACAGCACATTTTTCAATGTCAATGAACCTATTGATAGCGAGAACAGATAGCACGATCGACAAGATAACACCCTAAGCACCTCCCACATCTGCATGCTATCTGTCCTTTCATCGGAAGAAAACATCACTTGTAATGAAGATGCACTTCATCAGTTCAACACTGGTACATGTAGGTTCATTTTAATTAATACTAATAAATGATCACATGCAGAGGAAACGAATTAAATAAATGCTGGAGCACACACAACGAGTAAGGACTCCCTACATGGAGTGCCTTTATAATTAAAAGTTATAAGATTCCAAGCAAGGAAATTTTCCCAGTTACGAACTACAGGCCTAAGATCAGTCTTGAAGTAGAGCGATTGGGAATCGTAGTCTGCTACAGTTGGAAATAATTTTTTGATAAATCTTATATTGAAGAAATCAAACAAGTTAACAAATACAAAGGAATTCTCTGAACTACGGCCTCTAGTCCAAATCCATTTCGTCCTCGTCGGATTTGCCACGTTTTGCCTCCGGCTCCTTTGTGGGTTCATCACTTTCCACTTCAACAGCAGTTTCAGTATTGGCTGTTGCACCTGGTGCCGACGCCGCCTGGGCGGCTTCTAATCCACGTTCTGATTCAGTCAGTTTTCTTGCGAATTCTAGTAAATCTGAAGACAAGTGAATTATTAGCTAAGGAAGAGAATATTTCTACATCAATATATTACAACTCACTTCCTGTAGCGGCAGCTTGTACAGCTCCCTCACTAATCCCGAAGCGTTCGAGAACCGGAGCCATCTGTCCAGTAGATAGTGCATGACCAAATGAATTAGCTGCCTAAGAAAGTTGAACAGATACCATTATATCTGTGGAAAGGATAAACGATGACTCAACATGGTCCATGTTCAATAGCGCATCAATATCAAGCCTTTATAGTAGAACACAAAAGGAAATAATTCGGCTTGTAATACAAAACTTTTACCACCATAAGTAACCCGGCGGTTTCTGTGTTCCTAGACTGAACGGACATTTTTGTGATTCCAGCAAACCTTTTTCTTTGCAGAAACTGCAAAAGTTGGCAAGCGGTGCGGAACTTCTTATCTACCGATGCCTGTCTTACTTATTACTAGCATTATAATGTAGTATAATAAATCCTGTCGCCGTGTGTGTCAACGATGTCGCCCGTAGTATTTAATTCTCCAGCAAAGACGTGTCATGTATTGTTGATTTCTTCGCAGTAGATATGGGAGTTTCCCTTTATATGGTGGTGATCTACTGACACGGCATTATTTTGCCAACAAGTAACAAACTTTAAAAATATAAAGCTTAAAACACCAAACACCCATCATGATTGAAACATTGATTTTTCCAATTAAAAACTCAATACCTTAGGTGGGCATCGAACCCGTAACTATACTTTGCGGGGCTTAGAAAATCAAACGTAATTTCGACTGCGGCTTCAGGACAACTGAATTCAATGCCGACTCGCGCTGCCCAGATCATTCTCGTTTAGAGGTGATAGCTGATAACACCGTTAGAGTAAAAAACTGACTGAGAGAAAGGCAAAGCTAGGGCCTCGTTTGGTGTAATAGATAACATGACCGTGAGGGTAATCAAGAGTTCGAATGCCAGACGATGTTCCGAGTTTTGCTCATATATCTGAACCACAGGCAGTGAATACAATTCAGACATTGTTACTAGAAGTAGTAGTTACTAGTTTTTTCCTAAGATAATTAGTGGTGCAGTTATGAGGCATGTGAATTGGCGCAATTCATATAGAGTTATTTCCGTCGTTTTTCCGTCATACAAAGACAAAGTAAGTATCATAGACAGCATCAACCACTGCAATGCACTCTAGCGGACCGAACACCGCATTCTTTTTTGTGAGCTCAAAATTACAAGTTGGCAATATCATAGGACTATCACTGCCATAACTAAGATGAGTGAAAAACTTTTACAGACGACTTTTCTTTGTGAAATTTTTTTCAAAACGGGCGACTTAAAGTCCACACATTGTTATTCCTTTTAGGAGACCAGTAATGGAGATTCCAGACGAAATTAGAAGAAAAATAAAAACATGTATTCTTTCTTTGATGAGCTTACAGGAGATTGATAAAAATATTTATTAGCTCGTGTAAGCTCATCAAAGAAAGAGTACATATTGATTATGCACACCGAGGTTCAAGAAAAGTCGGTTTCGAAGTAAAAATAAAAACAAAGTTCAATTGCTCTTTGAAAAGTCCTTGCAAGAAGACCTGTAGGGAAGCTCACCTGCCTATAATGTGGAGAGCGAACAGTATCCTCTAAAGCTTTCTTTGTATCAGCAGACGTTTTGTCTTCAACAGGCATATGATCAAGAAGACGATCTTGAAGAAAAGGGAAATTAATTAAATGAAGGAAATAAACCACTTAAATTATTCGCTTGCTCAGAAATTAATGCATGATTTCGTAAGTGTATCGTTAAAGTGGTATATATCAGTTCAGGACAAATTTTGCTAATCGAAATGAAACCACTGGAATCTTCGGATGTTTACAAGTAAAAAACATACACATACCAAAAATCCCTGGAGGGATTCCGAAAGCGACTAAGTCGTTGAAGACGGTTTTGGTCTCAACGACATTTCTAAACGATTTCTGCACAGAAGGTTACTGAGGTAGGCGAGAGGTTCGGCGAATGTGGTGGATAGGCTAGGCTGTCGTGCACCAGCTCTTTCAACCTTCGCAGCGTTAGTTAATAGAAATGTACTTGCGCATTGGTAATGCGATTTATAGCCAAGTGGTACGGCATCTATTTGTCCAGATTTCTCGACTCTTAAGTCTACTCTAATATCCGAAACAGCTGATATGCTTACAACGAGTTCTTCTTCATGTTCTCCAACAGTTGCCCCTCTTTTTCCTTCTACCAGAGCCTTTCATTCATCATTGTTGTCGTAATTAACCGCCTTCATCTTTAAGGTGACATTCGCCATTACGTAATTTTAAAAACCAACGTCTCACCGTCCATTCTTTACACCTCCTTGGTCCCGTATCTCATTAACGTTTAGAACCGCTTGCTCTGCATACGACCGAGTATGGAATCGTAAAAGTAAATCCGATGAATTTACTGATTTGATACTTCATTTTCCAATCTGTGAAATTTGTCAAATATACGATATATATTGTAATTCTGTATTTCGTAACTGTATTTTGTAATTGTATTGCATGAAGAGCGAAAGTGTACAAAATATGCTTTGCAATGATATGATACAGTAGTACAACATAAGAAAACAAATGGTCTCTAAAACATATGCTAGAAAAATAAAGTTAGACATCGTGTATTAACTTCAGATCCACCAAATAAAAACATGAGATACGTTAGCGCAATCGCGACGATAGAAAAACATATGACTCATTTTCTTCTTGCTTATTTTGGAGTTTTTTCTTTGCATTTGTGTTCGTTTAAACTTTCGCTACCACAGATACTGTACCAAGAGATTTGAGAAAAAGTCAAATAATTAACGAAAACTTCTTCGGAAGAGTTCGCTGATCTCAGCACAGATCTCAGCACTTTTACTGTTGACTAAGGTACAAACGATTACGCGCTGATGAAAATATTATGGATAAGAGCACAAAGCGTCACTTTTTGCACAAACACAAACGTAAGAGAATCGCAGAAGCTTCTTACGTTTTCTAACCATAGAGTAACACAAGAACTTGCCGATATCAATCTTTAATGCCCAGTTTTCTGAAGTAGATAGGTCATAACCAACGGTATGGACCACATTTAAAAAATTACGCATCTTCACGAATGTATTAAAGGCCAAAGTAAGACATCCTAACCAGCATTGCTCATCGCTGCCTCAACAACTTGTCCACCAGCAATAACATCACTTAACTCGACAGCAACTTGACGATCAGCACTTCCTTGAGATGAATCTGCACCAGGTGCTCTGAGACCTCCGAGTAATGTTTGAAGCTGTGTGAGCTCCGAAGCAGAAACTTAATGCTCACATACTCGCGAAATGTTATCTAAATAACAAGAAAATAGACCAACTACCTTTCGGGGTGCTTCCTGATACTGCTCGTTCATTAGAAGTACCAGATGGAACTTGTGGGACAAGTGTTGGAGAATCAGAATTTCCCTCGAAAAATATATCGTAAGATATAGGATTCAAACCAATACAATGTTATCAAATCAACCTGGTTCATAAATTGAAGTAGTTGCATGAGCTGCTGTTGGTCCAGTCCTCCCAACGCCCCTAACTCCTGTCAGTGATTTTAATCCATTAAATTTAAGAACTCAATGAAAACGGTATTGCCAAGAAAGGAAGTGTCAACATGAAAGAGTTTTCACCTCATTACCACCTAGGCCAGCTAGATTTGCTGTTGACAGAGCTCCAGTAGTACGCTCTGAAGAACCGCCTCTTGCAGAAGCACGCGTGGTCGGTGGCTTATTAAGAGTGTCGTTCACCTACAATCGATAGGACACAAGGTTTCTAAACCCCAGATTTGAAATTGACGGCAAATATATGGTCAAAGACATAGAAATATAATAAATTTAAAGCAAAGTTCGGTTAAAATGAAATTGGCACGATTCGCGATGCGCATTAATTCCAATTTACACACTTCCGAAAAGAATTGCTATTTTCGACAAAAGTACCTCAGCTTTGAGCAAAATCCAGAAGCTGAGAAAAGAAGTAGAATGGTCAAGAGATATTCCCAAACTCTGAAGAGCGACTTACGATTAAATAACTTTCTGGAGCACATTTTTTCGTAGAAGCTCGTGGTTAGAACAGCGAAAAGGCTGAGGACATGACATCCCCCAAATTCATCGCTAATGTTTACACTATCGAATATACGTTAAACAGCTAGAAAAATCAAACCTTCTCCAATCTTCCAGAAATTTAAGTAAACAATTAAAAGATTAAAGCAACAGTTTATAAAACATTTATCTAGCTTTTAGACATCATATTTATCGAAACAAACATTGCCTCAAAAGTGTTAAGGAGAATGAAAATACTAGAACATCTCAGTGCATTGAGTGTGCTTGGACACCGTTACATATGTTTGACGCTGTTCTTTCGACAACAGACCATTTCTCGACCTGTGGTATTTGAGGAATTGAGAATTTCACAGATTTATAGGGTAAACTTTGCTTTGTGCTCTTAATCGCACTTATAATTCTCGTACAGTACAACTATTTTAATTTTGCAATGCTTCGAAACGAATGACAACTTTAAGAAAATGCGAAAAACTGGAGTCTTTCAAGAACTAAAAGAGTGGAAAGAGCAGACCGATCATAAAATTCCCGACGAAAAAAACGTTCAAATAACTTTGAAAACTGTTTTTCAAATATACCGGTTGCAAACATAAATCGTACATAGGGGAATATCACCAATGTTCTCCTAGATCAAATCCCGCTTATCTAAATGTTTTTGTTGCCGAGATATAAGCCGTTATGAAAAAAGTGAAAAAACACATATCTCGGGATCCAGAAAGTTTATCTAGTTCCCAAAGATCTGTAGACCCCTATCTATCCTTATTTTAAAGCAGCTCATGATGAGCTGGTAAATATTCTTTGAAACTTGAAATTGGCCAATACCTTTGCCCTAAATGCATAGAAATCAATGCACACAGCATGTTGCGAGCTAACACACACCTTTTTGCAAAGATCTCTATCTGCATCCGCATTTCCATCTTGTATCCAAAACAGACGGCGTTCATCGGATGTTTTGAACTTTAGCATGTAAACCTTTCCATCGGGGCATTCCTTAACTTCCTTGAATTCAGTGTCGCCAGGGAATATTATGAGGTCCTTAAATGACTCAAATATTTCAAGTTCAATAAGTACGGAAGTTCTACAGGAGAATAAAAGAGGAAGAGCGAGACGAACACAATGGGAACTCACATCAACAATCGCTCCAGTTTCTCGGCTTTTCCAACAAAAGTGCATTAGTTGGTCATTTGACTGCTTGATGAATACGAGACCTTTCGTTTTATCGGCGACAACCTTAAAATCACCGGAAGTGATTTAGAGGAGATTCCGGTTAGCCTCACTACTATTCAAAGATAGAGTGAAATGGTAATTCTACAAAGGTTTGGAACCGATCCTCAACGACCGATCTCAGGATGTACTCATTTCCTCCGCAACGCTAAGGCTAGACTATCAGGAAATGAAGCAAATGGACAGACATGAGGTGCGAGTGTACGTATCGCAAAGCGGTGTTGTGCCGTTTCGTGCTTATGCGGAACCGACCAAAAAACTACACAGTATTACTCTTCAGCGAACATCAACAGCTTTTCAATGCTTAGCGGTAAAATCTGTTGAGGAGATTCAAGAAATATAACACGGAAGCAAGGGCTAAATTTAGTCGTAACGATGTAAGATAGGTGCACTAGGTTAGACTTGCAACAGAAGATTGTATCCAAACTTTCCCTTAGACACAACTTCTATCAATTCAATTGTCACACAGCTAGATAAAACGATAAGACAACTACACTACTCGGAATCACAGATGGTGTACCAAAGCAGAACCATCGGGATTTGCCACGAAGCTTTAAAATGAGAAGCTCGTCCGTGTGACTTCGCAAACGACCAGCTTTCTATCTCCCCATTTTGTTCAGTTCAGCAAAACCAACTTTTAGTATATCACATAAATTAAACGGGATAAAGCTCTCAGCGTTGATCAATTTCTGAAGGATGCGCCATTGCATATCTGCCCTTTACAATGACTCATTGTCGCCTGCCGATGCAACGGGCTTGTGCTGCTATCCTCCCAGATAAGTCTGGTACCAATTCGCTGACCCCAGAGGGACGGAAGGCTTGATGAGCCTTGGGCGCAGGGATTCACCCCATGCGTATTGCAGGGCGCCTCCGACCACAGCTTCACACGCACCCCTAACCAAATAAATCAGCGCGGAGTAATTCCATTCGTTTCATTCGCTATATGGTACACCACGATAAACATATAATACGAATGAAAATAGGAAACTCTCCCTCCTTTTCCCACACCTTTTTGGAATGAATAGACGTGTTATATCTAATCCATTTCGTCTAGAATAAAACATTGTTTCGACAGCAGATCTAAGTGATAAGATGCACTTTGGATGACTTCCAGCCTAGCTCCAAAAATAAACACCAACCTTCTTCTTATTTGCTGCACTTGCTGCCTGCAGAAACGAACGTCCAGCCTGCAAAGAAAAGCATTTAATACAAAGATTAGATAATTTTGCTTTAAAACAAAAACGAGTTGTGAATCAATGTTCGTTCGAAGATTCCCCATAGGATCCTTTCTTTTCTTTTGAATTTCATGGGAATCAAATAACATTATAGACTTTCTACAGTATTCAAACCCTTCTAAGGTTTAACCGCGTCATCATAACTGGGTGTTCCTGGGTGTCGGGCTGTGATGTGTACCGGGATTCATCTCTCCAACAAGGTCTCCTAAGCTGAGAAAGAGTCCGGCGTTTCCATCAGGAACCCTAGCTAAGAGTAAACCAATACCAGGATCCACCATCGTCTCGGTATCAAAGTCGCATGGTGGTAAATCTCCCTCTGATCCACAAGGGCTGCGACTGCCTGTGGTAGTGAAGACCTGGGGCAGACTTTGCCCTGGCCGACCTTGGGATTCCAGGGAACCACAGTAACCTAACCAGCAAAACTCCTAAAAAGTGGAAATTACGATGGGGCTCGCATAAACAGTGAGGGCAACCCATTCAAGTACCTAAGTTAGTTTCACGCCAACTTTTGCTGCTTAAATTTGATTTGTAGAAAGAAAAGAGAAAAGCACTACCTTGAACTCGACAAGATTCCCTGATGAAGAGCCTCCTTGAGAGGAACGGGAAGTGGAAAACATAGCAGTCATTTTTCCTATGCAATAACTTTCTTTACGAAAACAAATGAAACGGAAACCTGTGCCTATACGACCTATACGACACACTTAAAAAGCTTGATATGGGATAGAACGCATCAGCGGGATCTGTATGGAACAAAAACTGCACCAAAAAGTGGCCAAGTATGTCCCAATCTTAGGAAATGATAAAATTCCAAGGAAACTGGAAAAGTGATGATTCTGCTTGAAGGTTTCCACGGACGACTGCGTAGCAGAGGAGTCGCACCGTAGCGCGACAAACATAGCCCGGGGGACCGGTCCCCCCACTCCCAGTTGCTTCCATATTTCATGGATGGGGCTATTGTACTTGTAAACATTCACTATCAATTTTGACACTTTGATTCTTGAGAGTTAATGTGGATGCGTTTAAGTTTACGCTATTGAGATTTTTTCCATTTTATACCAACTACGAGTATGTAGGTTTTCAGGACCTGAGGTAACTTAGATGGTGCACTTGTTCTCAAGGAGATTGTTGCATTCTATTGATCAGGTGCTTCGTGGGATCCTTTGTTTTTGAATTTTTCCAAATTTTTTCTCTAAAAGTGGAGGAGAAACAGGAAATGAGAGATTGAATTAAACCACTGAATATCTTACAGAAAGGGTGAGTGGGTTTTCAGGAATCACCAACATACTATTCTACGGTATAATTAGTGTAATTCACCAAGTCCATGGATAAAAGAGTAGACGATAGAGCTCTCGGTGTTGATCGATCCCTCTGGGATGCGCCATGTATTCGACTTCATTAAGCATCGTTAGAGATGACTGAATGCAAATCTAGCTTCTCCAATCACTCATGGTGGCCTACTGATGTGTCGAGTCAAGGCTGCTATCCTACCAGACAAGTTTCTTACCAATTTGCCAACTCCGGAGGGATGGAAGGCTTGGTGAGCTGGGGACTGCGGTCGACCCCACGTATGTTGCAGTGCGCCTCCGACCACTGCGCTACACGCAGTCCACCAAGTTGATGTGTGTTGAATCCAAGATGACTCGGCGAAAGTCTGGCGATACGCCTACCAGGCGAAAGTCTGGCGATACGCCTACCATGTAGTCTAAAGACTCTGTTAAGCATCCATATAGAAAGGTTTGTTTTGCCCACGTGGTCAGTCGAAAAGTTAAAGAAAAAATGTTAGAGCCGGATAAGCGAACCATAGGGGTGACTAATCGGTTCCATAGCAAACATCAAAGTGCTCCCATAACAAGATTTCTAGAGACGAAATGGAATGTAGTATGAACCCTGTAAAAATGTTAGAGCCGGATAAGCGAACCATAGGGGTGACTAATCGGTTCCATAGCAAACATCAAAGTGCTCCCATAACAAGATTTCTAGAGACGAAATGGAATGTAGTATGAATGTGCCCTAAGAAGCGGTATCTCCTTCTCGGCTTAGTTAAATTTTAGAACAGTGGCGTATCTTTGTACAGCCACCATAGAGAATGCTTGAGTTCCACATGATTTGGAACCTGACAACAGTATTTCGTCACTGTCTGTAGGCTTTTCTCAAGGTTCGAGTGCGCTTTGCTCCAAGTCCTACGGGTCAACTCCACCTCGGAAGTCTCAGAACAGCTTTGTATAACTTCCTGTTCGCTCGTCATCACAAAGGTCAATTTGCGCTGCGCATAGAAGATACGGACAAAGCGCGACTGGTCCCTGGGAGCGAAGAAAATGTAAGTTTTCTCACAGTGTTGTTTTTACACTTGTAAGAATTAGTAGGATTAATCACTGGTGCATTAAAAATCTTTGAAAAAGTGCTGCTCATTTCGTAGATTGAGCGAATTCTGAGTCACTACGGTTTACATTACGATGAAGGTCCTAGCAAATTAGGACCACATGGCCCCTACAGGCAGTCTGAACGTCTTACATTCTATAAGGATGCTGTCGATCGTCTAATCGATTCTGGTCTTGCTTATCGTTGTTTCTGCTCAGAGGATGTGAGTATTTTGACGTGCCATAATTTTTCCTTCAAACTCTTTCTTTCTTTTTAGCGTTTATCTCTACTTCGTAAGGATGCCGTAAGGCGCAATCAAATACCAAAATATGACATGAAGTGCCGCTCCATAGATAGCGTGGATTCGCAAAAACGTGCTGCATCTGGGGAGCCGTTTGTTGTCCGTCTAAAACTCGACAAACAAAATGTATCATTCACGGTCAGTATCTCTATAATTTTGCCCTTTCCCTTTTTTGTTTTTAAGCCACTGGTGATGACTCTTAGTTCTGTTTTCCGCCACATTTGACGACTTTTAGTTTTCATCCTTTACGGAACTTCTGGTTTTTTGACAACAAACAATAATTTTGATAACTAGAGGACTTGAGGTTGTGGACATAACAGAATTGCACATGAGACTCGTTCTATCGTTTTATGGGTGTGAGTGCTTTTACCACTTGTTACACAGACAGTTACGCAAACACATTGGTGTCAGCATCTAGTGGGTATAGCACCTTATGTTGCTTTCTTCAGTGTTTTTTATATCCCCACATTCCTTAAAATGAACGTGGTGCTAATTTCTGGCCAAATTACAGGTCAGCGAAGTTATCCGAAGGTTTTTTGTAAGTTTTTAAGGGCGGAGAATGACGTTTTTGGTTTCACAGCTCTACTTTCATTTACTTTGGATTATCTATCGATAGACTGTACATAAAGGGTGAAGGATAAAGCTCTTTGTGTTAGTCAATCCTGAGGGATCCTCCATGTCTTTGACTTGATTAAGCATCTTTGGAGGTTATTGAATGCATACCTAGCTTTCACAATGACTCGCGGTGGCCTATCGATGTATCGAATCAGTATTGCTATCCTCCCAGACAAGTCTGGTACCAATCTGCCGACCCCAGAAAAACGGAAGGATCGGTGAACCTGAGGCTCCGGATGATTCCCAAGTGCATTGCAAGACGCCTGTAACCACTGTGCTACATGCGTTCCTTATATTATACGTAGTACGATAAAACACTTTTGGTACCCAATAAACTAAAAATATACGTTGTAGTATACTTGTCGTCCATTTGCTCCGGCACTTACGTCGACTATAATGTTAACACCGTCCCTTTTTGATTAACGCACGTGAATTGTAAATCATTCCAGTTCATGTACTACATAGAATACCATGCATCTAAAGCAAAAACCATGGTGAAACGGACGATGTGTGAGCACACTTGATCACTGTTCGTGTCGCAATTTCTTCGTAATCATAATTGTATGTATTCCCATTACTAGCCTCCTTCGTCGCAGTTCCTCAAGCATGATACTTTCATCAGTGAGCACGAATATCGTGCTACTTCTCCCTCACAAGCATCAGTTTTTAGCAGTACGTTTGAAATTTGGTCACGTACTTCTAAATTGGTGTAGTTGGCATGGCGAGATTATGACAGTGAGTTGCTAAGGTTTCCAGAGTTAGCTTCCTTTCTCCCATATAGGATTATCCTACACTTTATAGGAACACTAATGTGTCGCGGGAGAGCACCATATTTCCAGATTCGAAAACTGTCATTTCTTTCGAGCATGTTCATAAATGGTTGTTTTGTGTCATTTTAGGACGATACTTATGGTGTTATTGAGCAATACATTGATGAAAGTGACATGGTACTACTCAAATCGGACGGCTTCCCAACATATCACCTTGCTAACGTAGTAGACGATCGATCCATGCGGATCTCTCACGTTATTCGTGGTATGGAATGGCTTAGCAGTACTGGAAAGCATGTTATTTTATACAAGTATGTTACTCGTCTCTCATATATGCTATAATGACGTCAACTTTTTCCGTATTTAAAACGTTATGCAATGTAACCATAAGTAATAAATGACCTTAAACTACAAAATGAGAATTTACAAATCCAGAGCTTTTGGGTGGTCACACCCACGATGGCTTCATTTGCCTCTAATAACAAAAGATGGTAAGAAGAAGCTGTCAAAGAGAGACAAGGATGGTTTTGTAGACTTTTACGAACAATACTTGGGCGCACTACCGAACGCTGTTCTAAACCTACTGGTGAGTAAGGCAATTAACTAGTAGGTTAGTGCAGATGGTATTGCAGAGCAAGAACTACTCTCAGTTCGTTTACTTCTAGAAGGGTTCAGATACGGAACGGCAGTGGCATACGTGATTTCGATGCAACACATCTCTACACTCTCGACGAAATGATTGCTAATTTTGATGAAGAAAGGATTGGCAAACGGAATTTACAGGTCACAATCCAAATAACGGTAATCCAGCTGTTGAATCGTATATATTTCTGCACGTCTTCAGCTTGACGAAGAGTGTTTGGTCAGATATGGAAGAATGGCTTTCCGAATGGCCGATGTTGATAACCAAATTTTACCTGCCATAAAAATGCTCATAAAGTGTGACTTGCCATCTGTCGAAATACCGGATGACGAGTACTTGAGAAAGGTTGGAATCATACTTTCTTTCTACCACTTCTACTCGAGAATCCTCTCCGTTCTGCTAAATATTGCTAGCTGATGTAAAGAACAAAGTTGTAGGTAGTTGCTTTCCTGAAAACAAATGAGGAGAATTTCGCCTTTCTATCATCACTGACAAGAGGAGATTTCCGATGGTTCTTGAGTAAACCAGTGACGGCTGATCGCCTTCTGTTCATTTTTGATGGTCAGATTGCAATGGATGCTCTGAGACACCTTCAGGAATGCGGTAAGTAGAGCAACTTGAATATGCAAGATCTTTTAGAGTACCACCCTGACTAGCGTTTATTCCACTAATTATTTAGATTCACTTGATATCGACTTACTGAAAAAAGTAGCGGAACAGCTTGGATGGCCATATGCCAAATTTCTCACGTTGATTCGGGTTTCTCTAATCGACACTTCGAAAGGACCACCGATAAAAGAACTAGTGTCATTCTTCGGAATCACCGAGTGTCGAAAACGATTCCACGATATGGTCGGATATATCCAGTCACAAACAAGTTATGTGTCCCCACTAAAGAATGAAACTCTATGAGCTCATGCAATTTCTGCAAGTAAATGTACAAGGACAAGTCTCTTTTTGAGTTTATGAAGAATGGCAATGGACTATGGAAACAGGGCTATATTTATTATCACAGCAATAATAACAACAACAATAATGATAACAGTGATAATAACAACAGTAACAATAGTAATTGTAATAACTCAGTCCTTTTGAAGCTTTGTTATTACGGCTACGTAGTTACCCTGTTCTTTTTCAACACTGTCTATTTGGCAGCCTCCTACAGATCGAATAAGTTCCTCTATTTCTCCTTCCGTAAATACATGGTAATATCTAAAGTACAGTATTAAAATAGTGTATAACAATGAAAAATTTAAATCACCTGAAATATGTTTCGTCTTTGTGTTCTATTTGCCATGGAACAAGCAGGTCCTGCTGGATGAATTCTCTCCCATCATGGATTTTCAGTCGACCTGATTGCTTCCCATCCAGAGAGGAATCCTAGTAAAATATAAGTAAAAGGTCCTAATATGCTCAGTTCATCACTGGATACATCACTTCAAATTGCACCGAAACCTACAACACTCACGTAAATTTGCAAAATCACCAGTGTCCAGTAGTATGCTTACATCACTTATTATATTTTAAGGGAAAATGAAATTTGCTTAATGGAATAACTCAAAACATTTCCGACAAAGCAATATATACTACTCATCCATGGCCGAAAATAATTGTCTTCTAACACATATTTCAAACTCATACTGAACTATGTCAACTGGAATAAAAACTGTTATAATCCATTTATCTTTGCCAACAAGACAGATTTATCTATTCTACTACGAAAAATCCTTCACAACAATTAATTCTGCACTGATCTTACGGAGGGGGCAGTCGTGTTTTCAAGTCTTGCCGCGTTTGCTTTAAAATGTTTTAGTGCTTTAGTAGTTTTTGATTTTAATATCAGAATTGAACTAATGCACTTCAGATATTCTACTGCAGAAACACTTATATATACTTAAACATATAAGGCTAACTCTTCAACAAGTCCCTGAACTCTTCAAATCTTTAAGTGCTTTTGTTACTGAAGAATTAGCGTTGATCAAGATATCTAATGATAACTAGTCTAGCACCTATTGCACTTTCGCCTTCACCCAAGCTTACTGTCGAAAAAGAAATCAGTCATTGATAAAAACTGCGTTAGATTCCTAACCTTATGTCTCCTCATCTTTGAGTACTCTGAGTTGCTTTGATCTAGTGCCCAAACTGATATGCATGCTTTACCACCTGGCTTGAGCACCTGGGAAAGAAAGCGCTCCTTGAGTACACTTCTTAGGAGAATAATTAAAGGATTACAAATGGATCTCAAAGTGCTCTATTTGTGAGTGGGAAACCCACTCTAAGGATTTCACGGATCGCCTTTTGCCTTCGTGATAATGATGCCATATGATGCAAAACCGCAATGGATAAAACGGCATCTGCATCTTCACGGAAGGGTAAACATAGAGCGTCTGCACGAATAACCATAAATCCCTAAATCATATGCGTATGGACGTCAAGTGAAATCTTGGAATAACGTTGCAATTAGTACTACTTACTTTAGCACTAACAATCTGACATAACATCTGACTCATGTCGCATCCTATCTGAAAGCAAGTTCTTTCATGTAACAATAGAACAATAACATAATGATGAAGCAGTAAATTATTGAACAATGCCGTAGAACAATTAGCTTAATAAATCCAAGAAGGTAATCCTGAGCTTAACATGAAGTCGGTTATTGGAGTATCATAATACAATATGTAAAAATATGAATACAACCACAATGACGCCGAGATATTTGTAAAATACCGCGCCAAAAGTGTCGGCGGTGGAGATCGGACCGGCTGTTACCCTTTACGGGGGGTAACGTGGTCACCAGCATACCATACGGCTCCTTCGTTCCACCTTTCATTTAGCCGTCTTTGAGCCTACAGGTGCCGTGAGCAGTCACCCACCAAAGGGATTGATCTGGGAACACAAATGAGCATCGAATTCAATCAAGTTTAAGCAACAGTATAAATCACAATGTAGATACTTATTGTTTTTTGCTCATTATTTTTTTCTTGGCACGATAAAACTTGAAATACAATCACAAAGATGCTAAGATATTTGCAAAACTCTGGACAGCACGGGTTTGCGGTGGAGATCGAACCCGTTATTACCGTTGCTGGGGGCAACCACCACATCATTTGGGTCCCTTATTACGGCCTTCTCTCAGCCGTGTTTATTTCACATTATACCCTGCCATTCAGTTCTTCACGAAAAGCCTAGAAGAAAGATATGGCGCTCGACGAGTCCCTAGAGCGAGCAGAACCCACTGAGCTCCTCGTGCACGCGACAGTGAAAAATGGAAGATTTACACGTACTCGCTCGAGTCGTTCGACGATCAACGGGACTATGGGTGAAACATGTGATACCCTGCCATGAAAAAGGAATAGGCAGTAAATAGAAAGTAACTACATTATAAATGCAATTATTCTATTTCATTTGACACTGCCCATCATCACATTCACAGTGCAGATCGCAGCATTTCTTGCATTCGATTCGTTTCCGCCATATCCACCTTCCACAGCGGTCTTCGAACACATCGAGTGTTGTTTAGTCTGCTGCTTGAAGATCCCGCCTTTTCTATGAATGTCTTGGAGTGGTAGTCGCGTCCACCCCCTTTCTAATCGTGGAGATGGCCTGACTAAGGCGTTCCCACATGGACTGGAAAACATTGTTGGAAAAAGGATCGAACTAACTAGCCCCTTTGATTCTCAATGGACGGCACCACTAATCACTGCACTATCTCCCCCCATGAAAATATTGTACATGCATATTTACTATTATACATTGACGATAATAAACAACTGAGATAAGCTATATATACTATACTATATATATATATACTTACTATATATACTTACTATATACTATATATACTTACTATATTATATATATGTATATATAATCATAATGATGCTGAGATATTTGCAAAACCTCGGACCGCTGGTGTCTGCAGTGAAGACCGAACACGCTATTACCTTTTAACTGAGATAAGCTCGTAGTTAAAGGTACTCAGTAACTGTAAACACAAAATTAAGTCTCAAACGCAGTCGTTATTGGGACGACAACAAGAAGCAACAACAAAGTAGAAAATGTACATACGAAAAATAAGTGCTTGGCAAAACGAACCTTTAACAAATTGTCATTCTTGGCAAGATACTTTCCATTTCCACAACCAACGTCATACACAACAGAATACGGAGACACAGCGCTCATGAATCTGATTTTATGTTTAGAAACGCTTACATTTGAGATCAAATATGGTGTGGACACCAAAATGTATATCTAATATTATTTGAAATGGATTATCAAGAGACCTGTTCACGGCCCTCCAACTTGAGAACCTTGTCTCATCGAAGTGGGAAGCAATACATTCGTATACTCCGTTGACGTAGAGACTCTCTACTTTTCGAGCAGAAATTTCATCGGAAGGAACACCCATTTCACCTATTTGAACACTGTTTTATCTAAGGCGAAAACGACCTTGTCATCCTCTGTTCACATTTCAGAATCGAACCAAGCATAAAAGAAATGTATCCTGGTTTAAATATAAATGCCACATCTCTTACCCAGAACCTCCTATCCACTAGGGATCCTTAAAACATCTGCATATTTTAGATAACATTCATGAAGAAATTCAGGTCAGTAAAGACAACCTCCTCTGTCCCAGTCACAATACTCCTTGAATTGGCACTGGCATGGTTCTCGACGTATTTTTCGTAGAGTAATTGATACACGAAGCTCACGAGGCATAACCCGATGAGTAATCGGGTTGATATCATACCTTCGATTTACGATCCTATAAAGATCTGCAGCATTTCGATAAATTCGATGCTACCAATCGTTGCATTGATAAGCT
>MQTX01000254.1:219090-236270 GCA_009735665.1 Angiostrongylus cantonensis | reverse complement strand
ATATACAATATCAAAAACCGACTTTCCTTTAACCTCGGCATGACTAATCAATATGCAATCTTTCCTTGATAAGCTAACATGAGGTTTAAAAGGAAAGACAAAGATAGAGAAAAATTTTGAAACTCAGTCACATAAATATATGTATATATATATATATATATTCATAAGTACAATTAAGGTTTAAAAAATGTAAAAGAAAAGTACTAGGTCCACCTATATCATACCCATGCTTCCAACGGTATCTTGACTCTCCTTTCATTATACATAGGGATCTCCGTTTAAGTAGTACAGGACAAATCCGTGATGAATTTGCGCCATCTTTGAATTCCATTACAATGTCGGAGCACATGCTTAAATTCTTGAAGGTGAAAGGTAATCAACTAAAAATATAACGAGGTTCACCTGACCTCAAACATACAATGGTATCCTCAAAGGCCGAGTGTGTATCGTAGTGCGAAGGAATGCCTTGCCCGGGTTTGTAGACGTTGATTGTCACCTGGAAGGTTGAATTTCTAAAATGCGATGCTACAGATTCTTCATGATGTTAAGGTGTACCTGATCAAGCCGAAAATTGATTAGACCATCGTCAACAATTCTATCAGTTAATCGATTAACTGCCTCTGGGATCGGATTAGTAGGGATAAAAGCAGAATTAGCACTATAGTCGAACTTATAGCCATAATGAATAACATCACGATGCTTTAAGGGCTCAGCTGGAAAGCTAAAGCCGAATAAGACTATGAAATAAAAAGCAACCATATACATTTCCACTCACCAGATCCGGTGCTTGAGATTATGTCCATAAATTCCAATTCTTGTTCTTCCGTTATGTAATCGTCTAAAAGTACGAGGTCCTTTGGATACGATAAGTTGGAAGCCAGCTCGCCACTGGGTACTATAAGAATCTCTTAAGCGGAAGCACCAACGAAATGACAGATAACTCTGTGCGCTCACATTGCTTCACATATGATATCACAAACGGTTGATGAGAGACTTTGAGCTGTACAGGCGCTACGCCGTTAAGGGCTTCCCTAGCGGTGCTAGCTCGCTCCTTCGATGAGAAGCTCACGAAAGAGTATGACCTTAAAGTTGAAGCTCAACAATTAAAACATAGCACTTGAAGAATAACTAACCTCTTACTAGGGAAAAATACAAACGAAGCCTTATCATCAAAGGGTCGGAAGATCTCTTCCAACTCTTCAAGGGACACCCCGCACAGTGCGCTACTGTTGCTGACCAGAAGATGCTTAAAAAAGGCTATATCGAAAGCAGTAATGAGATATATCTCATTCAATTTAGTGTGCAAAAGTAGCTGAAAAGAACCTCAGTCACTTCGTTAGAAATTTCAACATCAGGATCATGACGCTTTAGCTGCTCCCAAGACTTATGGGCCTTCTTGATGAGTTTTCCTGGATTGATCTTCGAGCCTAGACGTTTCTCTTTGGATGGGTTGAAATCTAAGAAAAAGGATTTTGAATGGAAGGAAACGTGAACGAGGAAAAGTAAACCTTATAGACGTACACATATTTTACGAAAAATGTGCGTCCAGAGTCCAGAATGAAGAAATTCTGAAAGTAAAATGTTATTTTTAAGGTTGAAAAGTCTCTGTGGTGAATATAAACCTATGTTCATACGATTCTATGACAACAGAATATGTTAAGATCAAAATGAACGGAAGTGGGCCAGATCGTTAGCACAACACATTTGCATTCTTTCGTAGAAATCAGCATTTTTGTGAAATATCCATAATGCAGAAGAAGAGTCGAGCGAGGAAGTTACACTATGCACTTTGAACCTATACGCACCGAGACGAAGAAAGTCTAGGTCCGAATTGGGTGAGGCAATGAGATGGCCCGATGTGAAGGTTTGACGACTGTTCGTACGAGCGCTCATGAACGGAGACTAACGGCAGAAGACATTCGACACTCTGTAAACGTTGGGAACTGACGTCTGCCAGTGCTATCCTTATTGTAGTAACTACGTGTTTCGCAATCTTTGCCAATGTCCTCGGTTATATCCCACGAATCGGTTTTCTTCAAAAAAGGAATGGGAGAAAAGATTTGGTTTCACGCAGATCACTTCAGAAAGACTCGAGTTCGTTGGCAGGAAATCTCATCCATCAGCAAACTGCCTATTAGAAAATCCTATTACAAATGAGCAACTCGAGTAGTCACCGATGAAATCTTAATTTCGCGCCCCAGCGCCACTTGAAACACGCGCCAGCTCGAGAGCACAAGGAGTTGCCATCCCTCCCTTAGGTGAGATATGAGAGGGAACTCGGAGTTTGAAAATGGCGTAGTCGTCTTTGTCGTTAGGTCTACTCAACGGATTTCAGAGCAGCGTTGTTGAGTAGCTTCTACAACTACGTATTACACCACACCAAACTTACACTTTACTCCTTATTCTACTACCACTTGAAGGGTGACGAGTTCTGCGTGCATGTTCTCAGAGAGCTCTTGATATTAGGATACCGAAATTAATGGTCTTATAGGTGTAACCGGGACCTAGGTTGGGAAACCAACACGATGAACGACTTAGCTCCAGAGTTGACCAGAAGGAAACGAGCGAGTTCAGGAGCTTTCAGGAACGAATGCTTGCGGACTTTGATAAAGCGTATGGAAAGCTTGGTCTTCGACTAAATCTGAAGAAAACGATGCTCATGAAGAACGGATTGGTTTTGTTTGCCCATTCGCGCTCAACGGAACGAATATCTCCGAATGCTCCAGTTATGTCTATCTAGGTCGGGAAATCAATATGATGAACGACTTAGCTCCAGAGCTGAGCAGAAGGAAACGAGCGGCTTGAGGAGCTTTCATGAGCATCGAGGATGTAGTGAAGAGAACAAAGAACACCCGACTCCGTGCCCACCTTCTCGACTCAACAGTTCTTCCTGCCCTAACGTATGAGTCAGAATCCTGGTCTTATTCGTCTAACGTTTTGGCGCTTTCGCCTTTTTTAGAGCAAGATTGATCCGAGAGAATTGTCCACAGTTGTTCCTCCTTCCGATATGGCACTTTGTGATCACGTCAATTCGAATCCGTTGGAGCACCGCCCGAATAAAGTAACTTCACTGCTCTTTTATAAAGGATCGTTGTTGTAAATACTGATTCTATTTTAAAAATCGAACCAGATTGGAAGAAGGGGGTTATGATGACTGACTGAAACTGACTCGGATCGAACCGGCCGAAAAGGAAGTAGAGGCGCCAAAACGTTATCCGAATAAGGTTTTCTATCAATCTTGTGTTGATCCATCAATGAGAAAAGTACACCTTGGTGATGTAGTTTATGTTTAAACGTACCTTAAATTCTGAAAATGGGCGCGGATCCAAATGATGTCAGGCGGTTTCACTAACTCCAAAGTGCGCTAGTTAGCTTGCTAAGCCTTCCTAGCATCTTTCTTCTCCGCTCTAGAACTATATCTTTTGATACTGCACGGTCTTCTCAAGGAGACGAGGTTGTTGATGAATTTAAAGCTTTTGTTGTAGCTACCTTTATGCTTATAATTGAATAGCACTTGTGAAACTGTTTACTGCTACAAGATTCACGATCTAATGATTTAATAAGTCGCATCACTTTAGTCCCCAGAGTAAATTTAGACCAACACTACTAGAGAATTCGAGGAGCTGTTCACCTTGTTGACAAGCCGGAATGAGATTGACTGTGCAATAATCTCTACCTACTGCTTAGAGCAGTTTTTTTACATGACCCCACTTCACGAATACTGTGCGGATCCGAGGATTTCCCGTATTCGATTCGTTTCTCTAAATTCGTCACTCCCGAAAGCCATTGGTTTTGTTGGTTTGGGTGCAGTTACAGGATTTTTGGTCTTCTTAATATAATTGAATGCTTGCCGAGCAGACTCTTCTTAGAGTCATCTGATAGCCACGCCAGGGTATTCTGGAGGGGTGGGAGGCATGTTGAGCTTGGTGCGATGTCGAACCAGCGCTTCCCTGGTACTGAAAGACATCACTAGCACTGCTCTACTCTCCCTCTGCCTACTGCGATTAACGGCTTAAATTTCGATGATATCGTAAGCCGCTCCATGCGATATTCTCTCAGTTGCTTTGGATGGATATATTATATCTGTCTCGCTGAAGCGAAGACAACAATTTGAGATTACAAGTGCATATTGATCATCAAGCATCTGCGTTTCGGTCCAGACAGAGAATTTTAGCCTTGTTTCGAAAAACCCTGTGCTGATGTGAGAATGATTTCCTTCATCAACATAAATTCGTCATCCAACTTTATGAGTTCACGTGCAAGATTTTCGTTAATAAAGCATTATCTCAGTTTATAACACCCGTCCCGATATCCGTGAATTCGTTTCATGCAGTGCTCCACTCTGCTGGATTCGACTTGATGCGACACAACGACCACTCAAATCGCATGAACGAACAGCTCTGGGCACTCGACTCCAATGGCTGCCGCTCCGGGCTCCGAAAAAGGTGAAGGGAGTCATTAGTCACAATAACGATTTCGAAGCAACCTCGTGCAACATCATGAGTGCGAATAATATTCTGTAAATGTAGGTGTATTGCTTTTAGGCGACGACTCAACTGGTTGTTGAACAGCTCAGTTGCTCCCTCGGACAGTCAAGCCTGTTATGCACTTACACCCTCATCCCGCCAGGCAGCGGAGTACGACGTTTTCAGAGATCGTCCCTCCTCACTGCTCGACCTCAGTCGAGCAAATGTTTCTTATACACCACAAATTTTTGCCTAACATACAAGAGATATTGTGATTGTTAAGTAAAAAATGATTAGCGCTTGGACTTGTTGCAATCTATTATACGCTCGGTGGAATAGACCAATCAAAGCTTGTCTTATTTGCTGCTTTTACGCTGCACTAGTGAAGTCCTAGAGTGCACATAACGACAGTGCCTTTTTGTGGGCTACGTTTAAGCTAATGGTATTGTTGGAGGCGGCAGAACAGTCACTTTTTCAGTTGTACTGCTCCTTCTGCTTACGGGAAATCACATGAAAACCTGCTGTTGTGGAATCCATTTATGGAAAAGTACGTCTCAACTTTTTTCCAACGTCGATTTACACTCAGCTTCTTTCGATGGGTGATCGATGCTGAGCGTCTGGTACTCCAGCACGTTGGTAATTCAATTTCCGTTTCAGCTTTCAGAGTAGCAATTCAGTTCCAAGACATTTGTTCTTCGTATAAAATCTCTCCTGACAACGATCTTTGTTGGATACTTGCAGTTCACTTGCGAAACATATACTTTCTTCGAAAAAAGAGCTTGTGAAGTCGTTCTCAAAATATTTCCTTCTTTCCTTTTATTTTTCCATGTAGGAGAGGTTCTTTGAAAGGCAACCTCACCTCGTTGCCAGTCAAAAGCTCACCACGGCTGATGTCTTTCTTGTTCTCCATTTCTGGTCAGGGATTTAGAGGATCCGTTGCTTCCTTCCTATATTCCTAGCTAAGCTACTGTAATAGCTTTATCGCAGAGAGATTAGTTTTGTATGGCCGACTTCGGTGTGGCAAAAATACCTTCGTATCACATCGATAGAAACAAATGTGGTAGAATAAGTTGTCTGTGAGCACTAATGAACCCGAAATTAGAGGAGAAGCTCTGCGGTAATTTATTTTTTCCTACTACTGTTATCTATCATGACCTATAGCCGTCAGCCATCTGCGAAAGTCCTTAACTGTATCATCACCACTCTCCCTGTTGCCAGTTTTTGCCAGTTCGTCTCCTGCTTAGTCCTCACGCTTTGTTTTTCTTCCTTTTTGTTCTTTTATCACATTGAACCTTTGAATTGTTGCAGATTTTGACTTATTTTGTATGCTAGACTTCCGTCATTTGAAAATTCAGCAGCTCCATGCGATATTCTCTCAGTTGCTTTGGATGGATATATTATATCTGTCTCGCTGAAGCGAAGACAACAATTTGAGATTACAAGTGCATATTGATCATCAAGCATCTGCGTTTCGGTCCAGACAGAGAATTTTAGCCTTGTTTCGAAAAACCCTGTGCTGATGTGAGAATGATTTCCTTCATCAACATAAATTCGTCATCCAACTTTATGAGTTCACGTGCAAGATTTTCGTTAATAAAGCATTATCTCAGTTTATAACACCCGTCCCGATATCCGTGAATTCGTTTCATGCAGTGCTCCACTCTGCTGGATTCGACTTGATGCGACACAACGACCACTCAAATCGCATGAACGAACAGCTCTGGGCACTCGACTCCAATGGCTGCCGCTCCGGGCTCCGAAAAAGGTGAAGGGAGTCATTAGTCACAATAACGATTTCGAAGCAACCTCGTGCAACATCATGAGTGCGAATAATATTCTGTAAATGTAGGTGTATTGCTTTTAGGCGACGACTCAACTGGTTGTTGAACAGCTCAGTTGCTCCCTCGGACAGTCAAGCCTGTTATGCACTTACACCCTCATCCCGCCAGGCAGCGGAGTACGACGTTTTCAGAGATCGTCCCTCCTCACTGCTCGACCTCAGTCGAGCAAATGTTTCTTATACACCACAAATTTTTGCCTAACATACAAGAGATATTGTGATTGTTAAGTAAAAAATGATTAGCGCTTGGACTTGTTGCAATCTATTATACGCTCGGTGGAATAGACCAATCAAAGCTTGTCTTATTTGCTGCTTTTACGCTGCACTAGTGAAGTCCTAGAGTGCACATAACGACAGTGCCTTTTTGTGGGCTACGTTTAAGCTAATGGTATTGTTGGAGGCGGCAGAACAGTCACTTTTTCAGTTGTACTGCTCCTTCTGCTTACGGGAAATCACATGAAAACCTGCTGTTGTGGAATCCATTTATGGAAAAGTACGTCTCAACTTTTTTCCAACGTCGATTTACACTCAGCTTCTTTCGATGGGTGATCGATGCTGAGCGTCTGGTACTCCAGCACGTTGGTAATTCAATTTCCGTTTCAGCTTTCAGAGTAGCAATTCAGTTCCAAGACATTTGTTCTTCGTATAAAATCTCTCCTGACAACGATCTTTGTTGGATACTTGCAGTTCACTTGCGAAACATATACTTTCTTCGAAAAAAGAGCTTGTGAAGTCGTTCTCAAAATATTTCCTTCTTTCCTTTTATTTTTCCATGTAGGAGAGGTTCTTTGAAAGGCAACCTCACCTCGTTGCCAGTCAAAAGCTCACCACGGCTGATGTCTTTCTTGTTCTCCATTTCTGGTCAGGGATTTAGAGGATCCGTTGCTTCCTTCCTATATTCCTAGCTAAGCTACTGTAATAGCTTTATCGCAGAGAGATTAGTTTTGTATGGCCGACTTCGGTGTGGCAAAAATACCTTCGTATCACATCGATAGAAACAAATGTGGTAGAATAAGTTGTCTGTGAGCACTAATGAACCCGAAATTAGAGGAGAAGCTCTGCGGTAATTTATTTTTTCCTACTACTGTTATCTATCATGACCTATAGCCGTCAGCCATCTGCGAAAGTCCTTAACTGTCTCATCACCACTCTCCCTGCTGCCAGTTCGTCTCCTGCTTAGTCCTCACGCTTTGTTTTTCTTCCTTTTTGTTCTTTTATCACATTGAACCTTTGAATTGTTGCAGATTTTGACTTATTTTGTATGCTAGACTTCCGTCATTTGAAAATTCAGCATTTGATGAGTTGAAACGCTCTACGCATTCAACGGTCAAATGTTTCACCGAAATTTGAAGAATCAGTGCTCTATGGGCTCTTGAAGAACACGGGTCTTCTTAAGGAGTTCTTACTAGCGGCTTGATTGTTGGAGATTTTCACAGCAAGTAGCTGTTGAGATTCTTGAAAAAATGAATTGCGTTTTGTAAAGGGTCCGATGAATGTTCTGGTTGAAGTGTTTGATACTGCAATCTGTTCAAACTTTACGGTTTTCCGAAGCATAACGTCTGGTTGAACTGTTTCGTTTAACGGAATTGCCAGGCTTCCCCGATCAGTGCAGGTATCAGACATTACAGTCCTTAGCCCATTTCATCCATTTCTTGACAATGTTTCTTTAATGTGAAAGTTTCGCTACATGAGGCGCGTGTGGCGCAGCTGGCGAAGGTGCCCTACGATGCACATGGTCATTCGTTCCATCCTGCACTGCCGTTAACCTTGCCGCCCTGCACCCCTCCTACATCGACTAGTTGGTAATACGATTGTCCAGCAGGACAAGACGCCGGCGTGATGAATGTGCTAACCCTCTGCAAATCATTGTAAAGGTCAAATTCAATCACTTCTGCGACACTTAGTGGAGTCGAGTGTACGGCGCTTCTCGGTGAAGGAGGTGGCAACGCCGAACACTTCACTCTTTTTGCTTTTTCTTGGTATGAAGCTAGCAATAAGAAATTTTTTGATTTCCATGACTGTTCATTGCAAAGAACATCGTTCGATATTGTTCAGAAACAACCTTTATTCTCACTTTATAAAATAGACAGGAAATGTTTTCTGTACAAAAGCAAACTGCTCAATAGATTTCCTAAACAACTCTCTTTTTGCTCTTTGCTTTTAGTTTGATTTATTCGGAATCTATTTCTCGAGTCCTGAAACCCTGAACCCACTCGTTTAGCTCTGTCTGGCTCTCGCGCGCTATTCCAAACCCTTTTCTATATAGCTTCTTATTTATTGGTGTCTTCAAGTGGTATTCGTTGTTGGCAGCTGGTTGTACCTGACCCGTCGTCACTTTCAAGTCTCTTCATACGTCTTCTCAAAAATTCAGAAATCAGCATTGCACCCACCGTATGTTCATCAACGATTCCCCTGAGTATGTACTAAATTGATGCTAAAAATATACAAACTTGCTCTTTCTCCATTTTTACCCCGTTAGCCCAAATTGAATAGAAACTAAGGAAAAGGAGTTTTACAATGAACCAATTGAACCACAATGCCTTAATCAGCAAATCTCCGAAGAATAGAGATTATACTGTGGCCCACAAAATCAGTGAAGTCGGGCCATCCTAATACCCAAGTAAGAAAGTATTATCTCGTTATCTGGTATCTATTCTAATACCGACTTCTACAGGATGGATTGTCGACATGAAAAGAAATCATTATCAGTCGACAATCGGTCAACAACCGTCCTGTGTGAAAGACCGCTGCCGGTTGAGGTTGCCTCATTCCAGCGGTGCTTCACTGAGGAAGATCCGACTCAACACGACGATGAAAGCGCCACATGTAGAATGCGAACAACTCGGATCCTCGGCTGTCAGGGAGGTGAAGACGTCGAAACATTAGCCGAATAAAACTTGTACAACAGCCTCATGTAAGCTGAACAATTCAAAGAGATCACCTGCATCACCTGTAGTCCCATTGATCGTCGAGTGACTCGAGCGGGCGCCAGTAAATCCTCTATTTTCCCTGTCGCATGCAAGAGTAGCCCAGTGGGTTCTGCTCGCTCTAGGGACTCGTCGAGCATCATATCTTTCTTCTAGGCTTTTCGTGAAGAACTCTGACCATCGGGTCGGTGGTCTTCCTGCAGTATGTTTGACATCCAGAGAAATCCAGTCACTTACAGCTTTTGTTCATCGGTTATCATTCATACACATTACGTGTCCGGCCCACCTTATCTTCGACTGTTTGGCGTATAGAACGGCATTTTTGATTTTATTTTTTTAAATTTTATTTCACATAATACCCTGCCGTAAAAATTCGTAGTGGGCAGCAAATAGAAAACTTAACATAATGACAAAAATTGCGGGAATTTGGTGATTATTATTTTACTTTCAAAGCAAAGCATGAAGAATTGGAGAGGATAAAGCGGCAAGTATTAATAAAATAACCCAATATTTAGAAATATTCGATTGATGGCAGGGATTTTATAGAAAGTCTCACTTTCTACGAATCACAAGCTTTCATCGGAATTGGTACTATTACACTAACAGAGGCATTCTTGTTTTGTATAAATCGCATATCGCAGAGAGAGTACGCATAGGGCACTTGTTCGACCCCCACCCGAGCTCGAGCAAGCTTTGCATTTCTCAGAGATCGTGAAATTGGTACACAACTTACCCAGGATCTCCTCCATTCCCATTGGGCGGCGAGTGGCTGTGGCTAAGCCGTGGGACAGCCTAGCACAGTTGTTTAAGGATTCTAGGGATTACCTACACGGGATCACCTTAGTAACACCCATAAGAACCAAAAATCCTTAGCGAGAAGCTGAGTCCACAATAGATATGAAAGCCTTCGTGGATCATGGACGTGAGAAACCCAATTGAGTGAAAAAGGTGCTGGCAACCGCATGCGATATCGCGTTATGTAAGCATTTTAAAAAATATTTAAACCTATTCAAATGTCATCATTGATATTTTTCCATGCGGTAGAATAAACATCTTCAATGTTGTCTTAACCTTGACGATACTCAAAGGAGTTTTGCTTAAGAATGAATTTACTTATCAATGTTCAAAATAGATGGCGAATTGTTGACGACCTTCACTCATGTCTTTTCGTCAAGAGGGAATCAAAGTTCAGCAGTATGTCCGCCAGATTTTTGCTTACCTGACCCTGTTAGTCCAACGAATGGGTGGGTGGGCGCAGGTTTCGCCATGGGTTTGATGTATTTTGTTAGAAACATTGAGCCTCGAGTAGGAGTAATGATGAGATTTTCATCGACAATTGCGAGAGCTGAGGTTTCACATCTCCGTAGATGCTACCATGGCTGACATAGTGCGGGTTAGTGAACAAGTCGTCATAAACCTTCTATTTGCTCTCTTTCGTATTCTGGGTGCCGTAACCCATTCTGCGATTCGCTTCGTGTTGCAGATAAGAAATGGAAAAGGAGAAAGAAAATCGCTACTTCGAGAGAGAAAATTGTAGGTGTATGAATCGTTGGTGGGCGTTGATAGTTGTTGTGGACACTATTTGCTTAGACAGTAATTCAGCTGTCTAAAATTTCTTTTCCTAGTAGATTTTCGTTGGCAATCAAAGAGAATCACTATGCAGTAAATCATCGAGTGAACTGCTTGTAATCCTACGCACCTAACTAACGGACGATTTGAAACCATTATGTAAACATTCTGTTTCCCTAAATAATTGCCCATTACTCTAGTACCTACTTAATTCGACTTCAAAATGAATCTTGCCCTAAATAGTTTACAGGCCTGTTCAGTCGTTAAAATTCGATTAAGCCTGAGATATACGCCTCTCCGGGGCCACAACATTGTCTTCAACTATCATGTGTACGCTCAGCTCACATCGAAAGAACCAGTAGGTTCGGCTCTTTCGTTTTCAACTCCTATAATTTATTAGGCTTGGGCCAATTTGTTTCCCCGGTTTACTGTTGTTTTATGGATGAATACTTTTTCACTGGGTTCGATTTCTTTTGCCTCGTCGTTCATTCCCTGTTGCCGTTTTTTTCAAGACTGTCGCGATGATTTTATTTCATTTATGTTTTATTTTTAGCACTTAGAACCAATTTTCTGCATTTTTTGTTAATAGTTCATAGATTGAAGAGCACAGGTGTTTTACTGGGCGTTATTCGGAAGAAGCTCCATTCTTCGCTTAGAAATACCGTTTTCCGAACGAGTTCGGCAACAAGAAATCCGATATGATGAAGCTGATCGACTACCGTTTCAATTTCAACTTCTATAGTGAATTAAAGTTATCGTATAGAGTGTACAGATATAGAAATGCTAGGATAGTGGCCAATAAATTGCGAAACACTTCCAAACACCGACAATAATGCGCTTGTGTTGGAGATGACTGAATCCACATCTGGCTTTCACAATGACTCTCCGTGGCCTTCCGATGTATCGAGCCAGTGCTGCTATCCTCAAAAACAAGTCTGGTACCAATTTGCCGACTTGAATGGATGGCAGGTTTGGTGAGCCTTTGGCACGGGGCGCGTGTGGCACAGTGGCTGTAGGCGCCACTGCGACGCGCACGTGGAATCGGTTCCTGCGCCCATGGTCCACCAAGCCCTCCATCCTCCCAGGGTCGACAAATTGGTACCAGATTTGTCTGGGAGGATAACAGCAATGGATCGATACGTCGGCAGACCACTGCGAGTCATTGTTAAGGCCAGATATGCATTCATTCACCTACAACGATACTTAATGAAGTCGAATGCATGGCGCATCCCTCAGGGACTGATGAACGCCGAGAACTTTATCCTTTATCCTTTTTATCCTAACGTGTTTAATGAATTCGAATGCATGGCACGTCCCTCAGGTATTGATCAACGCCGAGAGCTTCATCCTTCTTTTATCCTTTTAGTATGCTTGTGTCATGGACCATACTAACACATAGTAACTAGCATCATAATCATCATTCATACTCACAGGACGATAGAGCAAAGTCTTTCCTTCAACCCGTTCATATTTGCAATGCACGAATTCCTCCAGTTCTCCAAAAATTATTGCTTCGTTGTTTTCAAAAAACTAGCACGTGCATGAAGGCTGAAAGCTAGGCATCATCCAGTCGGCAACAAATCCGAAATTAGGGCTTACCGCGTGGGTATTAAATTTGAACTTTATTTTACCAAATACTAGCGATAAGGCATTCGGCATTGATTAACCACTAAGGGGTGCGTCTTGCATTTGAGTTCATTTTACATGGGTAGAGGTGATTGGATGGCCTAAACCATATCTGTCTGACCTGTATATGACTTGCGGTAGCATAGTGGTGTATTAAGCCAGTGCTGCTATCCTCTAAAAAGTCTGGCAGCAACTTGACGACCTTTGAGTAATGGAAGGAGTAGTAAACCGGGGCACGCATAGAGCCAACGAGCGATACAGTGTATATTGCAGGGCACCTCTAACTACTGCGCTACACGTTCCTCAACTTGTCGAGTTCTCTGTCAATGCTTTCGCCGCTTATTTAGATGCTGTCTGGTCGCTTCCCATTCCTGTACTCTTTTTGTCCTTCCCTTGATTGCAGGTTTTTTGCCGAGTTGACAAAAAGTGTGTAATCTATTCACACGCAAGCACACCTACCTACACGTGCGTGTATATAATTACAGTTATGTTTGTACGGAATGCATAAGTTAATACTGGAAAGCAAAAGCGAATACGCTCACCCTTGAATCCAGCTGCGTTCAGAGCAGACGAATTGTTACTTTTGGCTTGCAAGCAAAGAGCTCTACCCCACATGAGGGCGCTATTCGCTCAGGATATTAGTGGTCTTTAGCACTTAGAACCAATTTTCTGCATTTTTTGTTAATAGTTCATAGATTGAAGAGCACAGGTGTTTTACTGGGCGTTATTCGGAAGAAGCTCCATTCTTCGCTTAGAAATACCGTTTTCCGAACGAGTTCGGCAACAAGAAATCCGATATGATGAAGCTGATCGACTACCGTTTCAATTTCAACTTCTATAGTGAATTAAAGTTATCGTATAGAGTGTACAGATATAGAAATGCTAGGATAGTGGCCAATAAATTGCGAAACACTTCCAAACACCGACAATAATGCGCTTGTGTTGGAGATGACTGAATCCACATCTGGCTTTCACAATGACTCTCCGTGGCCTTCCGATGTATCGAGCCAGTGCTGCTATCCTCAAAAACAAGTCTGGTACCAATTTGCCGACTTGAATGGATGGCAGGTTTGGTGAGCCTTTGGCACGGGGCGCGTGTGGCACAGTGGCTGTAGGCGCCACTGCGACGCGCACGTGGAATCGATTCCTGCGCCCATGGCCCACCAAGCCCTCCATCCTCCCAGGGTCGACAAATTGGTACCAGATTTGTCTGGGAGGATAACAGCAATGGATCGATACATCGGCAGACCACTGCGAGTCATTGTTAAGGCCAGATATGCATTCATTCACCTACAACGATACTTAATGAAGTCGAATGCATGGCGCATCCCTCAGGGACTGATGAACGCCGAGAACTTTATCCTTTATCCTTTTTATCCTAACGTGTTTAATGAATTCGAATGCATGGCACGTCCCTCAGGTATTGATCAACGCCGAGAGCTTCATCCTTCTTTTATCCTTTTAGTATGCTTGTGTCATGGACCATACTAACACATAGTAACTAGCATCATAATCATCATTCATACTCACAGGACGATAGAGCAAAGTCTTTCCTTCAACCCGTTCATATTTGCAATGCACGAATTCCTCCAGTTCTCCAAAAATTATTGCTTCGTTGTTTTCAAAAAACTAGCACGTGCATGAAGGCTGAAAGCTAGGCATCATCCAGTCGGCAACAAATCCGAAATTAGGGCTTACCGCGTGGGTATTAAATTTGAACTTTATTTTACCAAATACTAGCGATAAGGCATTCGGCATTGATTAACCACTAAGGGGTGCGTCTTGCATTTGAGTTCATTTTACATGGGTAGAGGTGATTGGATGGCCTAAACCATATCTGTCTGACCTGTATATGACTTGCGGTAGCATAGTGGTGTATTAAGCCAGTGCTGCTATCCTCTAAAAAGTCTGGCAGCAACTTGACGACCTTTGAGTAATGGAAGGAGTAGTAAACCGGGGCACGCATAGAGCCAACGAGCGATACAGTGTATATTGCAGGGCACCTCTAACTACTGCGCTACACGTTCCTCAACTTGTCGAGTTCTCTGTCAATGCTTTCGCCGCTTATTTAGATGCTGTCTGGTCGCTTCCCATTCCTGTACTCTTTTTGTCCTTCCCTTGATTGCAGGTTTTTTGCCGAGTTGACAAAAAGTGTGTAATCTATTCACACGCAAGCACACCTACCTACACGTGCGTGTATATAATTACAGTTATGTTTGTACGGAATGCATAAGTTAATACTGGAAAGCAAAAGCGAATACGTTCACCCTTGAATCCAGCTGCATTCAGAGCAGACGAATTGTTACTTTTGGCTTGCAAGCAAAGAGCTCTACCCCACATGAGGGCGCTATTCGCTCAGGATATTAGTGGTCTTGGACTCGAGCTAGAAACAGCAAGTGCTGATCGTGAAGGTCGACTAATCCTAACTTTTTGTGTCAACAGGGCTCGTGCTAATCCATGGGCTTCCTCCAGGATTGTTTCTGCTTATCTCATTCAAGTATCAAGAGCCTAAACGGCCTTCATTTTCACATTCGTATTTTCATGCTTCGTGTTTAACACTTGCCATGTTCATACTTCGTCATGATTGTTCAACAGTCACGCCACGATGCTATGTGTACCGAAGGGCGAAATAAGTTGAACGTGAGAAGAAAATGGGTAAATTCTTGTTTCGAAGCCGATGCTTAGCCACTAACTACCACTAATTAAATGGGGCTAAACATTCTGCAGCTATCCAATGTGTATGTGTGGCCAATTAACCGCCTGGTCTAAACACCAGTCCTCGACTACCACCGGATTATTACCCCATCTGCGGCTCCCATACACATTATACACTGCTGGGCAGTGGCACTAGTATTTCTGCATCTTGAGGGAACTCAAGCATTTTAAGATAGTTCCAATTAGTGGAAGCTTGGAAATCAGGGATCTTAGAGCCAGTAGAAATGCAACAGCTTCGTAACAGCTGTAAAACAGTGTTAAAAAAGCATTGCAGAATTTGCCATGGAATGCATCGCTACTTATTCTTCACGATGTAGCTCTGTAAGTGCTCAAAGCCTCTCAGCGTCCCAAAAATGAGCTTGCACAGTGTATCCATGGGCATGCTTATACAAGTACTTAAACACTTTGATCACCCGTCTTGACATGTCTTGCGGGTTCATCTCTTCTTTATTTCGTGCCGTTTCAATGGTCAACAAAGATGGGGTGATTTTTGTGTGAGTTTGGAAGTTAGGACCTGTTATCTTTTCTCTTCACCGACACTTGGAACGTTGGTGGCCTCGTCGCTCCCATATCTTCATAAGAACCAGACGCAGTCCGTTGCGCAGCAGAGAAGAATTTTCCGTCGTGAATGTGCTTACAGCCTCACCGCTCGTATTCCTCCAGAACTGCAAAGAATCTTTTCGGCCAATCATTCGATACAAGAAGACGAACCATAATATACCCGCTTGTGAATATACACTTTTAAAATTGGTTTCCAAAAATTTGCGAACCAGTTATTCGAAAAAAAGAAAAAATTATTTTGTTGTTTATTCTTCATTTGACAAGCTTACACACGAGGTTAATGAACAATCTTTCTTCTGTTAACGCTTCGTCGTCGTGTTCATCAGAGCCGATGAACTGCGTCGATAGTCCACAACTGCTCGTCTTCTCGATGTGGCGTCTACACCTTCGTATCGAGTCGAATCTTCTTCAAAGATTAAAGGAAAATCGGTTTTGAAATAATCCGTTGTAGTTCTCGGTATTGTTGTTGAGAAAACACAAGATGTTAATTTACTCTTTAGCCTGCTAGGGCTAATGTTTCGGCAGTATCGCCTTCTTCAGAGCCGTCTATTTCATGACTTAGGAAGAACAACTGATTAGAGCCGCATATGGTCGATATTCCACTACGTTTTCAGTTTCTAAGAAAACTGTATTTGAGAATGAAGCGATTCGAATTGGTATATTTATTCATATGATCTTGAAAACTGATCTTATTTAACCAATGTGGCGTTTGCATAGGTCTTCGTTGTCTTTGTCGTTGTTGTTGTTGGCGTTGCTGGTGGTGTTGGTACTTAGCTGACGTTTCGGCGAATTCGCCCGCCTCAGAGCCGTACTTTTATGAGTGGGACATACCAGCATATACCAACCTCGCATTGGCTCAAAAAATCAGTTTATAAGATCATATAAATAAATGTATCAACTATCTATGCCGAGTAATACTTCGAAACCGACTTTCCTTGAACCTCGGTGTGCTTAATCAATATGTGTTCTTTCTTTGATGAGCTTACACGAGGTTGATAATGATATCTATTATCGGCTAACGTTTCGAAGTCTTCGTCTTCATCAGAGCCGATGATCCGAGTCGATGGTCCATGCTTGCTCTTCGTCTCAATGTGGCGGCTTCGCCTTCGTGTCGAGTCAGGTCTTCCCCAGCGGTCCGTCTCCTCGAATGAGGCACACTCATTCAGTGGTGCCCTTTTATACACGATGCTGATGGTGGATATAATGATGATGTCCGTTGATAACAACTTGTTTTTCTTCCGGACATAAATCATCGCGCACATCGTGCGGACGTCGGTGTTATTATTAGCTAGCACGGACCATCGACTCGGATCATCAGCTCTGATGAAGACGAAGACGTCGAAACGTTAGCCGATAATAAATATTATTATCAAGCTCGTGTAAGCTCATCAAAGAAAGAATACATATCTATGCCGAGGTTTATAGAAAGTCGGTCTTTTGATTCGAATTGGCACAATTTTCGAAACATTGTTATGC
>MQTX01000254.1:207036-218433 GCA_009735665.1 Angiostrongylus cantonensis | reverse complement strand
CGTACTTTTATGAGTGGGACATACCAGCATATACCAACCTCGCATTGGCTCAAAAAATCAGTTTATAAGATCATATAAATAAATGTATCAACTATCTATGCCGAGTAATACTTCGAAACCGACTTTCCTTGAACCTCGGTGTGCTTAATCAATATGTATTCTTTCTTTGATGAGCTTACACGAGGTTGATAATGATATCTATTATCGGCTAACGTTTCGAAGTCTTCGTCTTCATCAGAGCCGATGATCCGAGTCGATGGTCCATGCTTGCTCTTCGTCTCAATGTGGCGGCTTCGCCTTCGTGTCGAGTCAGGTCTTCCCCAGCGGTCCGTCTCCTCGAATGAGGCACACTCATTCAGTGGTGCCCTTTTATACACGATGCTGATGGTGGATATAATGATGATGTCCGTTGATAACAACTTGTTTTTCTTCCGGACATAAATCATCGCGCACATCGTGCGGACGTCGGTGTTATTATTAGCTAGCACGGACCATCGACTCGGATCATCAGCTCTGATGAAGACGAAGACGTCGAAACGTTAGCCGATAATAAATATTATTATCAAGCTCGTGTAAGCTCATCAAAGAAAGAATACATATCTATGCCGAGGTTTATAGAAAGTCGGTCTTTTGATTCGAATTGGCACAATTTTCGAAACATTGCTAAACTTTACATATCGTGTTGTCCTTGGGAGGAGTCAAGGATGAGACTGTGACATCTTTGGTGTTGCCGCCCTCATTGACTTAAATGACCCAAGCATGGCTCAATCAGCTCTGATTCTTCCGCACAGTTGGAAGTCGTCAGCAATGTCACACGTCGAAGGTTTCTCCTCTGTTTTTTCTTCTTACGTCTTCTTCAAACGTGCTCCATCTATTTAGTTAGTCCATTCCAAATCTGTAGCTTTAAAACCGCCGAAAAAGTAGAATACTTAGGAATTTTAGAAAATCGTAAGCAATATGCTAGCACTGTGATCTATTTGAGATTACATTCAATCAGAGAGCGTGTTTTAATACCTTTGGAATCAACAACTTTTTTAGGATTAAAACAACAACTGAAGGTTCTTCTTTACCTATATGAAGTAGTCAGATCTATGCTACTGTCGGAAAATCAAAGGAAACACCCGCATTTACATAAGCGTCCGTCCCATCGCTTATCCCAGGAAATCTCATAGATGAACGGCCCGTGTTCAGTTCAGTCCATCTGCTATTAAAGTGCTACTGTTTCTCGTAACCGTTTCGAAGGAATTTCAGTGTGACTAATGAGTGATGATTTATGACCCAGCTATGTCCGATGGCACTTCGTAGATGGCCGAGATTACAATGCAGTCTGCGACCTGTCATATCGCATCCGTTCCTAGTAGTGACGCCCTCCCTTCGACCTAGGAGATCTCACTGTACGCTATTACGCCTAATGGTGATCACTAAATTTCTGAGACTCTTCGGACTTTCCATCAATTGCTTGCATATTGATTAGTGTTATTATTAGCAATACATAACCTATAGTCAATATTTCCTATCGACGATCAAGCCAGCAAGCCTCTCTCCAATCCGCAAAAGACTGTGTCCATGATGAAGACTTGGAAACGCATTAGTACAGCCGTATTGGTTTTCCACAAAAAAGCTATGCTTGAATAAAACTTAACATATTCGTGAGAAAAGAAGACATATCTTCAGCCTTTACCCGAACTCATATAGGCATGCCACCCCTACAAGGTCGCAAAATAACGATTTGAATGGGAATGCTTCGACGAACGCACATTGTGGCCAACTAGTAATTGTTCTTTTGTGCCCATACATACACTTCTTTGGTCTCAGCAGCATGCGATGAAAGAACTAAAGAAATATTTCCGTTTTATTTTCCTCTTCCTACGGAAGGTACGGCATACATCTACAGCTTCCGTTTCCTTCTTACCAGTTTCCGCTTCTATTTTGCCGATCGATGCATTTTCCGCTGAAATCCTTTCAAACCTGAACACGATGCCGATCAATCATGTGTTAGTGGTTATTTATCATCTCATATAGTCTAGCAAAGCACTTCAAATCTCATTTCCCATGATAGCACTACAAGGCGATAGTGGATCCGTCGACGATCCTTGACCTTCAAAGCTCATTATCTCCAAAACTTGCAGGTCGGCAAGACGTTGTTCTCTAAATTATGTGCTTCGTTGCTCAAGTTGATCGGTTTCCGATGTGTTCATCCGATCTGCCCATTTGCCTCCGCGTCACCTAATAGTAGTGTCCATTAAGGTCTTTTTACCGTAATCTTTCTCACAACTACGTTTTTCGTAATTGTTTCAAAAACAACATTGTACAGAAACAACACGGTCTGAAGCAGTGACTTTATCGTAGCCCTATACTCACTCTCTACAGTGAGACATTGAACTTTACGATTGCCCACTAGATTCTTCGGAAAGTTGGTCGACAGACAGAGACAAAAAGGCGATTTCTGATGGGAATCCATCTTCATCTTGCTAGTCATTATGTTGCTCGCCACCAGTGTTAACAAATTTCTATGATTTCTTCACATCGCATATGTCTCTAACGACAGAATTGGCACATTTAAGAAAACATCCACATCGTCATCAAACATCTGCAATACACATAGGATCGATCCCGTGCACCGACACTCCTCCGGGGTCGGCAGTTGGTACCAGACTTATCTGAGAGGATATCAGCACTGAGTAAATACATCGGTAGGCCACCGCGAGTCATTATAAAGGCCAGATATGTATTCAATCACCTTCAAACGATGCTTAATGAAGTCAAATGCATGGCGCATCACTGAGGTATTGACCAACGCCGACAACATTGTCCTTTTTTAAAGAAAACATCCTACTCTTTTATTGTTCGCATAGTCATTCTCCTTCCATAACTATGACTTCAGTACTCACTTCTCCTTTTCTCCCACTCAACAACCTCTGTTATTTGGCTCATTTTTGTTAGTCGAAACTGGCGGGAACCTTTTGAACTAATCTTTTTTTCAAAGTTTCAAAGGAATTGCGTGAATTGTTGGCGGATTGGTGGCATATCGTTGGAAAAGGTAAAGAATATTGAATAACTCATATGATTTTTGACAAACTAATGAAGCAAAATGTGGACCTATGAGTTCCACTCTGTCTTGAGTTTCTCTCAATAATTTATGGTAACCGGGCGACATTAAACAATTCTTTGATTCATAACCTCTTTTCGTATAAACGGTCCTGAGATATCACAATGTCAACTTTTTCATCTACGGCCTACTACAATTTTCCAGGGTTGGCTGTTATATGAAATTTAACCACGGTGATGCTGAGATATTGGCAGAACATTGCGATTTCGACTACAACCTCAGCTTAAGTTCAATGCCGATTTCTGCTCCCCAGATCAATCCCGCTGATAGGTTATTGCTGATGGCACTGATTATGGAAACTAGTTAACAGAAAGGCGAAACGAAGGACCCGCATGATGTGGTGGTGGGCAAGTTAGCCCTCGGAAAGGGTAATAGCGGGCTCGATTCCCACCACCGCAAACACCTGCGGTCGGGAGTTTTGTAAATATCATTGTATCATTATGATTCTGAAATAGAAAACTTCTTTTCGTTTCATTAACATCCATTAACAGACATATCTTTTAGTCAATAGATGGATGTTTCCAGTTGTTTGTGTCGTCATCGTTCCCCAAATGCGTTTACCTGGTCCATACATGACTCTGTACGGAACGAGCCACTAACTCGGCTGGGGGCTCTTGATCATTCAACTAACCACGTACAAGTGTTTTCTTTTCTCAGAATCTAATTAAGTGTTGCATAATCGTGACACGGATTACCTAAGTTAACTGGATACCACCTGTTCTCCGACATCTTCTTTGCAAATAATGGTCATCCAGTGACCTCTTTGTTAGTGTCGTTCGTGCGTGACCGAAACTATAAGCGACGAGAACTCTCACCCAAGTCGACTAGCTAAAAGTCTTCAAATGTCTTCTTCAACGGAATATTTTTTTTAAACAGTTCTCTATTAGTAGCAGTAAAAATCATCTATGGTCTATTCTTACTCGATACTTAAACGGCCCGTCATCACTAGTCGTGCGAGCCCCAGCATAATCACGTCATCAAACATCTGCAATACACATAGGATCGATCCCGTGCACCGACACTCCTCCGGGGTCGGCAGTTGGTACCAGACTTATCTGAGAGGATATCAGCACTGAGTAAATACATCGGTAGGCCACCGCGAGTCATTATAAAGGCCAGATATGTATTCAATCACCTTCAAACGATGCTTAATGAAGTCAAATGCATGGCGCATCACTGAGGTATTGACCAACGCCGACAACATTGTCCTTTTTTAAAGAAAACATCCTACTCTTTTATTGTTCGCATAGTCATTCTCCTTCCATAACTATGACTTCAGTACTCACTTCTCCTTTTCTCCCACTCAACAACCTCTGTTATTTGGCTCATTTTTGTTAGTCGAAACTGGCGGGAACCTTTTGAACTAATCTTTTTTTCAAAGTTTCAAAGGAATTGCGTGAATTGTTGGCGGATTGGTGGCATATCGTTGGAAAAGGTAAAGAATATTGAATAACTCATATGATTTTTGACAAACTAATGAAGCAAAATGTGGACCTATGAGTTCCACTCTGTCTTGAGTTTCTCTCAATAATTTATGGTAACCGGGCGACATTAAACAATTCTTTGATTCATAACCTCTTTTCGTATAAACGGTCCTGAGATATCACAATGTCAACTTTTTCATCTACGGCCTACTACAATTTTCCAGGGTTGGCTGTTATATGAAATTTAACCACGGTGATGCTGAGATATTGGCAGAACATTGCGATTTCGACTACAACCTCAGCTTAAGTTCAATGCCGATTTCTGCTCCCCAGATCAATCCCGCTGATAGGTTATTGCTGATGGCACTGATTATGGAAAGTAGTTAATAGAAAGTCGAAACGAAGGACCCGCATGATGTGGTGGTGGGCAAGTTAGCCCTCGGAAAGGGTAATAGCGGGCTCGATTCCCACCACCGCAAACACCTGCGGTCGGGAGTTTTGTAAATATCATTGTATCATTGTGATTCTGAAATAGAAAACTTCTTTTCGTTTCATTAACATCCATTAACAGGCATATCTTTTAGTCAATAGATGGATGTTTCCAGTTGTAACAGAAAGTCGAAACGAAGGACCCGCATGATGTGGTGGTGGGCAAGTTAGCCCTCGGAAAGGGTAATAGCGGGCTCGATTCCCACCACCGCAAACACCTGCGGTCGGGAGTTTTGTAAATATCATTGTATCATTGTGATTCTGAAATAGAAAACTTCTTTTCGTTTCATAAACATCCATTAACAGGCATATCTTTTAGTCAATAGATGGATGTTTCCAGTTGTTTGTGTCGTCATCGTTCCCCAAATGCGTTTACCTGGTCCATACATGACTCTGTACGGAACGAGCCACTAACTCGGCTGGGGGCTCTTGATCATTCAACTAACCACGTACAAGTGTTTTCTTTTCTCAGAATCTAATTAAGTGTTGCATAATCGTGACACGGATTACCTAAGTTAACTGGATACCACCTGTTCTCCGACATCTTCTTTGCAAATAATGGTCATCCAGTGACCTCTTTGTTAGTGTCGTTCGTGCGTGACCGAAACTATAAGCGACGAGAACTCTCACCCAAGTCGACTAGCTAAAAGTCTTCAAATGTCTTCTTCAACGGAATATTTTTTTTAAACAGTTCTCTATTAGTAGCAGTAAAAATCATCTATGGTCTATTCTTACTCGATACTTAAACGGCCCGTCATCACTAGTCGTGCGAGCCCCAGCATAATCACCATTTTTCCGAGATTTGCTGGTTAAGCCACTGTGGTTCTCTGGAATCCCGATGACAGCCTGACCAAAGTCTGCCCCAGGTCGTCACCACAACAGGGAGTCGCAGACCTTGTGGATCAGAGGAAGATTTACCACCATGCGACTTTGATACGGAGACGGTGGTGGATCCTAGTATTGGTTTACTCTTAGCTAGGCTTCCTGATGGAAACGCCGGACTCCTTCTCAGCTTGGGAGACCCTGCCGGGAGACGAATCCCCCGCTGTACATCGCAGTCCGACACCCAGGAACACCTCTCAGCCACGATGAGGCGGCAAACCGTTGGGAGAATGGTCAGTTCTAGATTGCACTAATTGTTTTTCTCATATTCCCATCCATTAGGACAGATTAGTCTTTACATGTTTTTCTATCAGTAGTCTCTCATTGCTCGAGCTTCCGAATCTCCTCTTATACTGAAAGTAAGTGGAATATCTGATTGCGTGAATTCCTGATTTTCGAGGACTTGCCGTTTTCATGTTTCGATTCTATGTAAAATTTAACCTTATAAGAACTGGATTCAACCATACTATGTGCACAATTTATGGCCAAAAATGCAAAATTCGAATGCCAAATTACGGTGATTTTACTGAGCGGGAACTAAAATGGACTCTATTTTAATATGTTTTCGTTTTTTGATGAGCTTACACGAGGTTGATAACAATATTTATTACGGCTAACCTTTCGACGTCTTCGTCTTCATCAGAGCCGATGATCCGAGTCGATGGTCCACGCTTGTTATTCGTCTCGATGTGGCGGCTTCGCCTTCGTGTCGAGTCAGGTCTTCCTCAGTCGTCCATCCATTTTAATAGTTAAAAACTTTAAAAATACGGATTGAAAGGCTCGCGTTTTCTATTTTTTTTTCATAAATTCTAGCTTTTGTGGACCAAGGGCATAGGCTCCATATTTTAAAAGAAGGTCGAGGTTACAAACACGGTGATTGGAAACCAGGACTGGAATCGTAGGTATTTATGACTTTGGCGTTTGTATAGCTCGTGTTTTTCTTTCTGAATATTTAGCCCTCAAAGAATTTAAGTCGTTTCTTTTTCGTCGCCCTTTTTCCGTTCACTGTCCTAGAGCCTCTTAGAACTTCACTGATTTATTTATCTGATATTCCTTCAACACTGTGCAGTGCCAAACACTACCAGACAAACACTAATCTAGCACTGTCTTGTCTTTTCACTGCCTATCGTTGAAGTGCGTGCTGTGACTATTCAAAAAAGAAACAGTCTAGTGATTTTTGAGAATTCGTAGTAGAGAGTTAAACTTGCACCGCTCGCCTTCGTCCGGGTGGGGGTCTCTAGTCCGAGATATCCGACGATCAGAAACGTGGACAACTTGGACGCACTGCGAGATAGCTGAGGCGGCGGCTTTCCGTCGTTCTTCAGCAATCAAACGTCAGCGGATTTGACGGCCGACTTTCTAATATGTCCTCCGGGGCGTTCAATAAGCAACGAGCGATTCTCACTTTCTGTTTGTCCCTTTATTATCCATGATTCGTCAACATGTCATCCAGCAGTTGCTGCTGCCCAGGGCCGCTGTGCTGGCGCTGAGATACAGAGCTCCGTTTTGTCTTCACCTTGGGAAGTTGTCCTAGATTTCTTTGTCCCACATCTCACATAGTAGTAATAGGTTTCCATAAGACCTTTTATTGTGTACAACCTCTTTAACTTCACTCTAGCGTTCTAAAAAATTTGTTGATACATCTTTATATGTGTACATATATTATACTTACTTGATTACGCGAGCAATTTTGCCTTTTTCCTAACTTCAATGGGACTGAAAAGTGGCAGAACCTAGCTATTAAGGCGTTCCAAACTTTGTTTGAGAACCAGGAAAATCACATTGACTTGCACTTGCAGTCTAGCCAGCGTTATTACTTCTCTTGTTTGACATAGCTGTCCAATTCCCCTCTTCCTGGTTCTTCCTGGTTATTCTTTTCCCAGCGTGACAATGGGAGTTCCTCTTCTCATGGCTCATTCTTTGAACTTCCGCTAGGTGTGGGAGTTATTATACCATTTATTTCATGTCGGCATTTCTGAAAGCCTTGCGATTCTGCCTCTCTTATGTTCCACTGCAGAACCAAATTCGATATACTTTCCTTGTAGAAATTTTTTGACGTTTGCACTTCTAATTCTTCTGGTACTTTTGTTCCTTTATGGTTACAGCTCCAAACGAAAATCGGATTTACTTTTAAGCAACGCTCAAATCGCGTCGTTTACTACCGCATGTCTAACGATTTACTTCAGTTTCTTAACGAAAGGTCTTGTTTGCGCTCTTGTCAAGCAAGAGGTGATTTCTTGATGAGCACCGTTGAGTGCAGGAAGTTTTTTAACGTGAAAATTTTATGTTCAATGGGAACTGTTTTATCCGCTTTCCTTTGGAGATGGTTAGTTGGTTCCACATTTGTCTCGGAATCTGCTTCTGATCGAAAAAAGTAACGTGACTTCCTGTTGTGGAGATATGGGGAACCTCTAGCAAAGCTATCTCAGAATTCTATGGAGAATCAGCTTCACCAGTATTCAATAATAGGTAGACAAAGTCTTCAATTAGCAGCCGAACAGGTACACAGGGGAGCGTATAACGCAGTACTCAGAGGTGTTCTGTAATAAACACATGGTCATTGGTTCAATTCCGTGTCCTGCCTGCGCTCAACAAGCCTTCTATCCCTCCGGAGTCTGCAAATTAGTACTTGATTTGTCCGAGAGGATAGTAGCATCGACTCGATACATCGGCAGGCCACCGCGAATCACTGTAAAGAACACATGTGGATTCAATCACCTATGACGATGCTAAGTGGTAATGCATGGCGTATTCCCTGAGGGATTGATCAACGTCAAAAGCTTCATGTTTCATTTTACTTATACACTTCACATGTCATTAAATATAGGGGGTGCGAACGAGCAAATAAAAAATCCTGAGATTAGCACCACGTGCTAAGTCAGGTCACGAAAATGGAGATAAAGTAAAAACATCCTTAAAATACTCTCGACTTCACATTGTTTTGAATGTAATGGGGCATGCATTCACCTCATTATGACAACTTTCTTTAAAAAAGCTGTGTCTTCACTCGTCTTCTTATAGCGTGCGTACTTTTTCTTGGTCTTTGAGATGGTCTGCTGATGGTGAGTAAATTTTAGATGATCCAGTACTGTCTATTCGGTCGACGATGAAACTGTTTGGGTTGGTTTTAGGTAAGATTTATTCGGATCATTTTAAATTACACAGAACCACTTAACTACAATGTTGCTGAAATATTCGCAAAACTTCGGTCCACTGGTGTTTGCGGTTGGGAACGAACACGCTGTTACCCTCTCCGGAGGTTAACGCATTCACCATCTCACTATGCGAGTTTTTCGTTTCACCCGTATCTCAACCGTGTTATTAATAAATTGTGGTTATATTTCACATAATACCCTGCCATTAAAAAATACTAACACTAAGTAAAAGTTGACAGCAACTATTTAACTGCTTAACGATCTCCAAACTTTTTTCCGCTGAAAAATCATGATGGTGGCGAGTTTGCTCTTCAGACATAATTCAGCAAGATCTTCTCTTCCGTTGAAATTTTGTATCCTATTATGATGATAAGTATACTGAATTACTTAGTGAGAATGTGAGAAACCACATAGCAAGTTATTTTTTCTTACAAAGTAATTGGATTTTTTGAACGCGATTATATTATAGCGGTTAAATATCAGTGAGTGTGGGTTGTAAGGATTGTAGGGGATAGTAACCTTTTGTTATTTACAACCTACTGTAACAAAAGGCTAAAGCGCTAATAAAACGACTGAGAGTTTTCGTTATCCATGAGATCTAGGACGTGACGACACTAGTCCCTCATTATTGAGCGCTCACCTAACTGTTAAATGAACGACTGAACGAAAGAACTTCAGTATACGTGGTGTCCGCGATTGCTTCCCACTGTCCCAGTCACATCAGCTCTCGGATTCAGGAATGTGTGCGTCCGGTTGCCGAGTACGCCAAGTTGCTGAACAACAATCAGGTGACCTGTGACTTGCTGTTCTGCCGTGCTCCAAAGCTGTTGGTAATGGAATTTCATTTGTAGGAGAACTCCCGTGGCAGCCCCGCAGAGATCAGAAATGCGTTCTCTTTGCCGAAAATGGGGGCAAGTATTTTCAACGAGCTGTGCAGGTGATTATTCCGCTACCTACTCATTTGCTTATCAATTGATTTCTTGCTAACTGATACCGCTAATATAGTTTTCTTTAAATGCCTGTTAAAGGCGTGAAAAAATTAGAGCGAACTCCCTTATAACAGCTAACTTATACGAATTTAGGTGACAGAATGACTACTAAACTGTGCATAAATCCTTCGCGTCTTAACGTATTCTACATGATGGCGATGGTCCTAGTTTCTATGACATCTGCTGATTTTGTTTTGCTACTGTCTAATGACGAATCGGAGGATTCTTTGCCATCAGGGGAACGAGACCCGTTTCTTTTACTCTATAGTTTTTTGATACCCACGTTATAGCCTGCAGAGCTCCGAATATGAGTCCTGGATATAGTAACGGGTAGCTTGCCGGTCTCTTCCAGAGTGTACATGGAGCTTAGTTGTTGGAGACGACTCCTATCCGCCTCCCATTTACTTCCCTGTCACTTGATTGCAGGATTTTGGCCGCATTGACTCGTAAAATACCATTTGCATAAACTAGAACGCACCCACACACGCATGCATGAATACGCCTCGCAAATGCAGAAAGTATGTGGCGTATCGGCGCAGTAGAAACAAGGAGTTCATCCTGTTGATCAACCTGCATCTCAGGGAAGCAAAGGTTGCTTTTGGTCCACGATTATCCCCTACCTGGGTACGCGCCACGTAGCCTCGCGACTAACCGGCTCGATATCCCTCAAATGAGGCAGATCCGTAGAGCAACATTAGCAACATAGTCTCACAAAATGTCAACGGTAAAGGAAGAAGACCACTGAGTTTTCATCAGGCCCTGAAGAGCCTATGAAAAGAGTATAATATTCTTTGAGTCCTCAGAAGAAGGAAAAACAACTCGGTGACTTTAAGTGTAAGAGGGACATGTAAAGTTGTTTGCTTTACTGAAGATGTAATTTATAACATCGCATTAAAAATCCACCGTTGAAAAAAAAGTGTTTATGTAGAACAAGGTTAAAGAGTTACTACCTGTGGAATCAGTTGCTGGAAAAAAGTTTTTAAGCAAATTCTCGCATAGCACTCCTATCCGGAGTTCACCAGTAAACACCGTCTTGGTTTCATCTTACGTCAACGAATTGGCATTAAGTCGTTAGAAACCGGTTAATTCTAATATTTCATCACTTTTTATTGTACACCCCTACATCTGCCTGTTCCACTTGTACCGTTGTATCAACGATCACACGAGAACACTTCAATAGTCTCCATTCGTCTTTGTATTAAGAACAGCACCTTTTTCTAGAACGCCTCCTATTTTCACAGTTTTTATGGAGAGTGTACCGAAAAAAGTTGTGGGGTGTCTCTGCTGTGAAGGCCGAGAATGCCCACTGGGCAACTTGTCAACTTGTCAGACTTTCTCGCAATGAAACC
>MQTX01000254.1:169694-197656 GCA_009735665.1 Angiostrongylus cantonensis | reverse complement strand
CGGAGGGATGGAAGGCTTGGTGGACCATGGGCGGAGAACCGATTCCACGTGCGTGTCGCAGTGGCGCCTCCAACCGCTGCGCCACACGCGCTCTTTCTTCGTCGGTCTAATATCCGCGTCTGTCTTCCTGGGAACTCTTTGGAATTGCAGTTCTAGAGTGTTAGCACCCTAAAATGATATGAAACATCGAAAACTGTTTCAAAACTGGAAAAGGCTGAGCTCTAATGGAGACTCTCCGAACAGCATCCATTGAAAAACATGAGTTTAAAGACGTAGAACAGAACTGAACAAAATCCGAACAGTAGAGTGGGATAAATCCCAGATTAACTGAAAGGATAAATATCGGCGGCCTTGCGGAACGTATTGCACTTCATGTATCTTGAGCTTTATGTGCGAAATTCGAAACTTTTCGAAAAGCTATCTTCCTGGGATAAAAAAAGCTCTCGGCGTTGATCAATCCCAGAGGGATGCGCCATGCATTCGACTTCATTAAGTATCGTTGTAGGTGATTGAATGCATATCTTGCCTTCACAATGACTCGCGGTGGCCTGCCGATGTATCGAGCCAGTGCTGCTATCCTCCCAAACGAGTCTGGTACCAATTTGTCGACCTCGGAGGGATGGAAGGCTTGGTGGGCCATGGGCGCAGAATCGATTCCACATGCGTGTCGCAGTGGCGCCTCCAACCGCTGCGCCACACGCGCTCTTTCTTCGTCGGTCTAATATCCGCGTCTGTCTTCCTGGGAACTCTTTGGAATTGCAGTTCTAGAGTGTTAGCACCCTAAAATGATATGAAACATCGAAAACTGTTTCAAAACTGGAAAAGGCTGAGCTCTAATGGAGACTCTCCGAACAGCATCCATTGAAAAACATGAGTTTAAAGACGTAGAACAGAACTGAACAAAATCCGAACAGTAGAGTGGGATAAATCCCAGATTAACTGAAAGGATAAATATCGGCGGCCTTGCGTGTTCGTTTTCTCACATACTATGAGGGTGTAGATATTCGCTGATATCACAGCATTCATGGAGTCAGCCGAATGTCTTATGGAGTTGGACCGCAAGTCAACGGTGAAACAATGCCATGATGAGACGCTACTCGAGATAGAAACGGCTAACGTCGAAACCAACATCCCCATGGAGGTCAAACTTGATCGGATGTGTAGGTGCGTTGCCTTTGTTCTATTGAAATTCTCATTTTCCATATCTTAATATTAAATGCAAATGATATTTATTCTCAAATCCACATGCACAAATCATAGAATGTAGATTTGTACTTTTGCGATCGAAAGGAATCATCACTGAGAGTAAAAACCTCATTGAAGAGTCCTAGTTGTAAATAATAGAGTAACGCTTGCTATGATTCGATCACTTGCTCTCTTTTGGTGAAATATAACACCCTTTCCAGGGCGCTCAATTTCTTCTCTGGTTGTGTAAAGGCACCAATCAAGCAGGAATGCGGGCTGTCAGCTTGGCGAGTCATATATAGAGTCCTCAAGGACACCACACACACCCTCATGCCAGGATGTCAGTTTACTGGTTCTTCCACCAAACTCGTACCAAACGATACCATAGCTACAACCCATATCCATACAACTACCCATCTAACGACAACTACGACAACGTCAATGGTAGTCTTCAAGGAGCTCAGCAGTACTTTGAGCGTACCAAGTAATCCGCACAAGGGCATAAATAGGAAAATCATAAGCGAAGAGCCCTTACAACTGAATACTGGTAACCGGTTAGTCATTGGCCTAACATTCCTGATTGTGATGCTTTGTTGATTTGGTCATGACTTTGATACGTGTATAATTATTGCTTGCACTAAAATTCTGGCTCTTTAGAATCTCACGAGATATGTTACGCTTTCCATAGTTGCTGTAGAAGTTGTATAAGAGCCTCGTTAAACGTCTGTTTGAAGCTATCTTATGCACGGACTTCCGTTCCTTACTGTTCTATGAGACGCTTATGAAATAAAAGGCTCGAAATATGTATGAATCCGAAGGGAACTGGATCTTTCCATTACCAAAAAGTCGCTGTTTATTATTACTAGCTGTTTATCCCGTTGTTCTGTTTTCTTAAAGTGATTAAAAAAAATTGGCTTATAGTGGACATGGTGTGGTGACAATTTCCTTTCCTTAAGCTGTTGTCCAAAAATTATATTGTACAAAAACTGTAACTGTCAAAATGTAATTGTACAAAAATTTCACAATCAAAATTTCACCATTCTACAACGATATTAACGTTGACGTCAAAAGAGGAGTTAGGCAAGGCGATACAATCTCGCCAAAATTATTTACCGCCACCCTCCAGAACGTCATGCGAACAGTGGAATTGGATAATATGGGAGTGAAAATCGATTGGTCGGCAGATACATCGCCTTCGCTTTGCTGATGACATCGTCCTTGTAACACCAGATATTAGCCAAGCGGAGCGTATGCTTGCGGACTTTGATAAAGCGTGTGGAAAGATTGGTCTTCGACTAAAATCTCAAGAAAACTATGTTCATGAAGAACGGATTGGTTTCGTTTGCCCCATTCACGCTCAGCGGAACGAATATCTCCGAATGCTCCAGTTATGTCTATCTAGGTCGGGAAATCAATATGATGAACGACTTAGCTCCAGAGCTGAGCAGAAGGAAACAAGCGGCTTGCGGAGCTTAAAAGAGCATCGAGGATGTAGTGATGAGAACAAAGAACACCCGACTCCGTGCCCACCTTCTCGACTCAACGGTTCTTCATGCCCTAACGTATGCGTCAGAAACCTGGTCGCTACGTAAGCAGGATGAAAGATCACTCAGCGTTATCGAACGCGCAGTCGAAAGGACGAAGCTAGGAGTATCCCGTTTCACACAAGTAAGGGATGGGATCCGAAGCTCCGACCTCCGTCAACGATCGAAAATCAAAGATGCCGTTCTATACGCCAAAAAGTCGAAGATAAGGTGTGCCGGACACGTAATGCGTATGAATGATAACCGATGAACAAGAGCGGTTAGTGACTGGATTCCTCGGAATGTCAAACATTTTGCAGAAAGACCACTGACCCGATTGTCAGAGTTCTTCACGAAGAGCCTTGAAGAAAAATGTGATGCTCGACGTGTCCCTAGAGTGAGCAGAACTCACTGGGCTACTCTTGCACGCGACAGGGAAAAATGGAAGATTTACTGGCGCCCGCTCGAGTCACTCGACGATCAACTGGACTACAGGCGATACTGGTGAAGCTTTTGTCAAGCAAACAGTTCGAAATACATGAGGGAGAAATTCTTCATCCCATCGAAAATGAATCGAAGTCTTTGATATGAGAGATAATGGTTCTCTTATCACAAGGTTATTGTTGCTTCACAAGTAGGACTAGACATAAATCAAAAGTGACAGTGTACTTGCTCATCGATGCTGAGCAGGTGATCCTTCCGTTTGTGCTGCACTGTGTTCAGTTAACGCAACAAACCTCTTTCCGATTAGTAAAGTGCTTGGAACATCCTGTGCCAAGGAGTTGCAGGCCTCCCAATATGAGTTGCACAGGATATGACGGTAAACTATACTTGGTCAAATTGGAGGATGTGTTGGCGTGCTCACATCATAAGAGAATATACCATCTAAGTATAGACGCATTCATGAATACGTAGGTGGGTATGCCTGTATGTAATGTTCTGCTCTTCGATTTGGCTAACAGCGTGCAATCAGATGAACGCTACAAGACTTAGGAGGTTGTTTATAGTCGACCCCAGCGCAAACTTTCAGTCCCACCTTCAATGCGGTATTGTGCAGAATGTTACTGATTAGTACATTCAGTCTCGTGCATGGAAAAAATGGTTAAATAAAGCTGAAATAATTCCCTTACTGAAACAAACCAATATGAGTTGCACAGGATATGACGGTAAACTATACTTGGTCAAATTGGAGGATGTGTTGGCGTGCTCACATCATAAGAGAATATACCATCTAAGTATAGACGCATTCATGAATACGTAGGTGGGTATGCCTGTATGTAATGTTCTGCTCTTCGATTTGGCTAACAGCGTGCAATCAGATGAACGCTACAAGACTTAGGAGGTTGTTTATAGTCGACCCCAGCGCAAACTTTCAGTCCCACCTTCAATGCGGTATTGTGCAGAATGTTACTGATTAGTACATTCAGTCTCGTGCATGGAAAAAAATGGTTAAATAAAGCTGAAATAATTCCCTTGCTGAAACAAGGGTTCGAAAAAGTGAAGCATTTGGAAAGATCAAAGAGTAAGTAGCTTGAATATGAAGGACTGTGGTAGACATAGGTAGTTGGACGTATGCATAGCAGTATCAAAAGCTTCGCTACAAGCTAAGAAAAATCAAGTAGAACATCACCGAACTCAACCGATAAGGAGAGCCACTACCCCAACGTCAACAGAAGCAAACCACGAATATCGATTCCTCGACCTGAATCGGATGTTCATGGTCGAACATATGTGGTCAAAGTGGTCTTTATAGTATCAATCGCATTCTGAAGAATTCGATGTGTATCTTCACGAACTGAAGGTGAATCAATGAAGTGAATAGCTGGCGGAGTTTTCATGACGACTATATATCGTAAATCATAGCTGCAAAGGATTTTCAGCCGACGTCTGACGGTGTAGCTTGGTGGAAAATGAGAGATTGACCAGATTATCACCAGTCAAAATGTTACAACCAACAATGTCGGTGAAGTTTTAATGGTTGGTGAGGAACGCAGTCACTTCACTCAACAGATTCGCTACACACATTACAAAGAATGCGAAGAGCATGAAAATCATCAAAACGTTTGTCTCCAGAAGCTGACCAACTTGTAAGTTAGTGTGAGGTTGTGCGGGTCACAAGTAACCATAGGCCTGCATCAGAGCCTGTCTGCAAAGCAGCGATAAAAGAAATCCTTTAGTAGTGAAAATTGGCACTACTAGTCAAAGCAGTAAGAGTTGAAAAATGATTCTGCAACACATTATGAGAGTTCCACTGTTAGAAAACCAAGATGATGTCTCACTGATTCTCTTGTGAGGCGCTCACTACTTCCAGAAAGTTTCTAGTCCACATCATGCTGAGAAATATGAATTTTCCATCCTCACCGTTCTTATTTTTGATCTCGTACCAGTTATCTATCTCCATGAGTCCATGACCAACAGTACAGCATCTGGTTCGAATAGGATTAGACACGAACACCTGTGGAACTTGCCATTATTTTTCGTCAGCACGTTGTCTCAGTTCTTTGCACGTCATATGTCGTTGTCCATGTTTCCTAATCAAAGGAAAATCAGCAAAACCGTGTTGATGCAAGAGACGAACACCTCATCGGCAACTCGTCCAATCCGCCTGCTGCCTGTCGCCTACAAGTCTTCACTCGGAGTAATTGAAAAAATACTGAGCAAGGGACAGCTATGTAAGCAATCACGATTTCTAAAAGGGTTTGTCATAATATGTCATGCTCTCATGACAAGGATCCTAACTGGACCATCATGAGTGCACAAACGTTGGGTTGCTTCACTTTACTCAAAAGAAAAACAGTCTCCATCTTGTCGTGGGGACAGAACGAACTATGGATACTTAGGATAACAAGGACACCTTGCTCATCAGAATCATGAACTTCACAGTCACTTTAGAAATGAAATCTGGTCACTTTTATTACTGATGTGGAGTGAGGTTAATACCAGCCTTCGAAATCATCTACAGCAACTTTCAAGAACGTTATGCAAGAAACAAAACGAGAACTTTTGAGTGGAATTCGCCAGCCGACAGCTGCGAAATCTAACCGTTGATGATGACATCATTCTGAAAATATCAAGCGATAATCAAACGGAAAGACGCTGGTCTAGTATCGGCAAACGAAGACAATGACGCTGTTTTTATTACTGATGTGGAGTGAGGTTAATACCAGCCTTCGAAATCATCTACAGCAACTTTCAAGAACGTTATGCAAGAAATAAAACGAGAGAACTTTTGAGTGGAATTCGCCAGCCGACAGCTGCAAAATCTAACCGTTGATGATGACATCATTCTGAAAATATTAAGCGTTAATCAAACGGAAAGATGCTGGTCTAGTATCGGCAAACGAAGACAAAGACGCTGGCCCCTATGTTAGGATGTCGAAAATTATATGGGCCGGACACGCGACGAGTCATGACGGCAACTGATGGGCAACAATCGTTTCTGACTGGATTCCTGACGATCCAGTACGGCGAAACGTATGGCATCAACATGTACATATGACATATGAATACCTCTACAAGCTTGCAGCTCGAGATTCACTATGTTCAGTTTGACTTGGGTAAGTGAATCTTTGTATTTTGATTAATGACAAACTAGTAACAATATAATGCAACTAAAAGCGACTACTTGGAGATCAATGACTGGCTTTAAAAAAGAAGTAAAAGATGCAGGCGATGAGAACCAACAATTAAGATCTTTAGAGTTTATGCTGACCAAGGAAGACAGTGTAGAATAGGACAAAAACGGTCCCACAAGAAGATGACAATGACAAAAATGGTCCCACAAGATGATGAACCTTTATCGGGAATCCAAAATGAGTAGAGGCAGCTGAGCCCTGTTTTGCGCTTAACAAAATATTTGCTGAAAGCACAGAACTCTGAACAATAAAAGGTAAATGATGGCGAAATTATTACGACATGAAAATGAGAAACATTCGATACACTGTCGTACCCACCAAGCTTCCATCCCTTAGGCTTCAGGAAAACAGTAACGAAGGAAGACAGTGTAGAATAGGACAAAAACGGTCCCACAAGAAGATGACAATGACAAAAATGGTCCCACAAGATGATGAACCTTTATCGGGAATCCAAAATGAGTAGAGGCAGCTGAGCCCTGTTTTGCGCTTAACAAAATATTTGCTGAAAGCACAGAACTCTGAACAATAAAAGGTAAATGATGGCGAAATTATTACGACATGAAAATGAGAAACATTCGATACACTGTCGTACCCACCAAGCCCCCCATCCCTTAGGCTTCAGGAAAACAGTAACAGATGTCCAAGCACGGCTATCCCAGGATTCCAAGCGGAGCAGACTTAACAATCATCCAACTACATTTGTAAAGGATATGAAAATCCCCAAGAAGTAACCGAACGCGCTCTTAAAATCAGAACAACTGATGACGTATGCGAGAAAAGGCATCGGATGAAGACTGTGCTAGGAACCTTACAATATCTGCGATGTAGATTCATCTCAAAAATTAACATAAAAAGGCATTCTGAAGGGTGTCCCGCTTTTTCCAGAAAGTGCAAAGCGAATTCGTGAAATATTAGTTGTGAAGCATTTCACAAGAAGTGAGTGAATAAAATGACAACGTCCTTGATTCAATGAAGGTTAAAAAGCATAAAGAATAAAACTCTCGGCATTGATCAATCCCTATGGGATGCGTCATGCATTCGACTTCATTAAGTATCGTTGGAGGTGATTGAATGCATATTTGGTCTTTACAATGACTCGCGGTGGCCTGACGATGTATCGAGCTAGTGCTGCTATCCTCCCAGACAAGTCTGGTACCAATTTGCTGACCCCGGCGGGATGGAAGGCTTGGTGGACCATGGGCGGAGAACCGATTCCACGTGCGTGTCGCAGTGGCGCCTCCAGCCACTGCGCCATACCCGCCCTCATGAAGGTTATTTTCCGCCTTTATTTTCCATCTATATTGAAATTCACTCCATTAGCATGCGAGAGTACTCCTAAGTGCATCTATCTTATAGCTGCAGAGAATTCACAGATAGCCTGGGTACTATTACAAATTTCTTTGTGAACATTTTCGAAACGGTTAGTCTCTGGATCTAGTTGTCGATGTTCGGAACTGCAGGCATGTAACATTTGCATTGAAATCTTCAAAATCATTTCGAAAGTGCAAAGCGAATTCGTGAAATATTAGTTGTGAAGCATTTCACAAGAAGTGAGTGAATAAAATGACAACATCCTTGATTCAATGAAGGTTAAAAAGCATAAAGAATAAAACTTTCGGCATTGATCAATCCCTATGGGATGCGTCATGCATTCGACTTCATTAAGTATCGTTGGAGGTGATTGAATGCATATTTGGTCTTTACAATGACTCGCGGTGGCCTGACGATGTATCGAGCTAGTGCTGCTATGCTCCCAGACAAGTCTGGTACCAATTTGCTGACCCCGGCGGGATGGAAGGCTTGGTGGACCATGGGCGGAGAACCGATTCCACGTGCGTGTCGCAGTGGCGCTTCCAGCCACTGCGCCATACCCGCCCTCATGAAGGTTATTTTCCGCCTTTATTTTCCATCTATATTGAAATTCACTCCATTAGCATGCGAGAGTACTCCTAAGTGCATCTATCTTATAGCTGCAGAGAATTCACAGATAGCCTGGGTACTATTACAAATTTCTTTGTGAACATTTTCGAAACGGTTAGTCTCTGGATCTAGTTGTCGATGTTCGGAACTGCAGGCATGTAACATTTGCATTGAAATCTTCAAAATCATTTCATGAGCCTTGATGAAACAACCTCATATCACGTATTCTCGTGCTATGCAGCCTAGACGATACTCTCCTTTCTACCTAATTGACCACAGAATCTCAGCGGCTTTCCTTTTCCTTTAATCTTTCCAGATATATTGTTACATTGATCACCTAATCTCCACCCTTCATTAAATCTTTCACGTTCTTTTCCACATGAAATAATAACCAATGCAGTAATTCCCAGGACTGACTTCCGGTTAACCTCGGCATTGTTCAAGGAGTAAATATTTCCTTTCTGAGCAGACACGTTGTTATTGGTACTTACTTGAATAATGTTCGACTTTTTATTCACTGCTTATCATCTTCTCGTGCCAGGGAATTATGTGGAATGCTACGACAGTGATGCTGAGATATGAGCAAAATTTTGCTCATATGTCGTCATCATTGTGGATGTATCTAGATGGATAGTTGAACGACCTGTCTTAACGCATGGTGCAAGCTCCAGAACATTTCCTATGCTTTTCTTTGCCAAACAAATGTCGTCCATGGTGATGGTTTGTTTTGAGTACGGTGGCGAGTACGAGTTTCATACCGTGATTTGTGAAACAACTGCAATTGCGAGTACAGCTATTAGACTTTGGATAACACGTCTGCCCAAAGTGAAGATGGTCGTCGTAGGGAACCCCAGCATCCTCGTGAAGTTCACTTTGCAGTGATTTCTGTCAGCTGTTCATCCCATTATATGACCAGTCCATCTATTTTTCGTTGTCAATGCGTGTTCTCTGGTGGGGAACGAACGCGCTATTGTCCTTTCCGGGGAGTAACGCGTTCGCCACCACACCATGCGGGTCCTTCGTTTTGCCTGTCTCTCAGCTAGTTCTATCGACCATAGACACCTGCGGTCCAGAGTTTTGCAAATATATCAGCATTGTTGTAGTTATATTTCGCATTATAACCTGCCATTAAAAATAGTAGGCAGTAAACAAAACGGTTAAGAATGTGTGTTCTCCTTTCGTAGATTGGATATATTCCGAAGATCTCAACTGTGCACTTCTGCTGAACGCTGTGTGTGTCGGCTACATTCCTGAAGATTTTGTTCACGCGCTCCCTGGGTGGGTGGGCAGATTTCTTGACGTGGTTGAAGTATCAACCCACTTCTCCGTTGCATAAGGGAGCGCTAAGAGGACTCTTGAATCAACAAGATGTGTGCGGATTTCCGAGTGCTTTAACTGATCGGTAAAAACGCTTGTAGTGCAATGGTTCGGGGTGCCCTGCAATGCACACGGGTTCCGTCCGTTCCCTTGGCTCACCCAAACCTTTCATCTCTTCGAGATCAGGGATGGTAGCACATCAGTCTGGGAAGACTGCAGCACCACCTTAATACATCGGTTGCCCACCGTGAGTCATTGAGAAGCCCAGATATGCATTCAGAGGCCTCCAACGATGCTTAAAGAAGTCAAATGCATAGCGCATCCATCAGGGATTGATCAATATCGAGAGCTTTCTCCTTTTTTAATGGGTCGGTGACTTATTCGACAGGGTTGATTGCGGCTCATGACGTTGTCCTTCTTCCTGACTTATCCTTCACATTGTCTTCTGTGTTCATTAAACGTTCAAGCCATACGAACGACGTAGTTTTTGTAAACAAAGAACCATCAAGCTCGATCTATTCGCCTTCGCACTAAGGGTCCTTTGTGAACTGGATATTCTTCTGATTCCTGCGCCGTCTGATCTTTCCTTCGGCTTCATTGAGCTCATTGGTCATCGTCGGCTACATTCCTGAAGATTTTGTTCACGCGCTCCCTGGGTGGGTGGGCAGATTTCTTGACGTGGTTGAAGTATCAACCCACTTCTCTGTTCTTGGTCATCGCGTCTGCTTCGTTTGTGGTTCTAAAGAGGATAACGGTGTCGTTGGCTAGACGAAAATTTGACAGGAATTTTCTACCTATATGTTTGCCTTTCTCATACCAATCGAGTGACCTCATTATCCATTATGATGCGGCAGTAAACAACTTTGGCGTCGCTTTGTCGAACCCGTTTTCCTGCGCGTATGGTGGGAGGTCGACGGAAAGGCTGCATTTTCATAATGTAGTTGCAATAACAATGGTAAATTTCTCATGTAGGACGGCTCCATTCTTTGGTCAACGGACGCTGATAGGATTGCATTCGTTTTGACGCTTTCGAACACGTTTTCATAGTCGGCAAAAATCAAGACTAGAGGCATTTCTTTTAAATCAGAATATTGTCGATCTTCGCAAGAGTCGTCTCGTTACGAGACTCCCATGTCTAGTTGCGGTTTTCTTTCCTTCGGAAAAACGAGTTTCCATGGAAGAGGCGTGGGTGGTTCAAGCACGTGTCCTGCAAGACCGTTTTCATCCTCATTTCTTTCCTCTATTCAAAAATTTCCAATCCTCTGTTAGCTCACGTTGGCCACTCCTATCCTAGCATTGAGGTCGTCGCCAACAAATTTGTAATTTTCCAACTGATAATAGAACGCATCCAATTCGTACTCATTAGCTACTTCCGTTGGTGACCAGCAATTGATGACAGTGATGTCTTTATGAGGACGGCCACGCGAAGGATCTCGTGCTGATCAACGAGATGGATAATGGACGGGTGGACGACAGAGCCTTCATCACCGACATTTCCTGACGGCACCCTTTCTGCAGGGGCGCGTGTGTTGCAGTGGTTGGAGGCGCCACTGCGACACGCACGTGGAATCGATTCCTGCGCCCATGGCCCACCAAGCCTTGCATCCCTCCGGGGTCGGCAAATTGGTACCAGACTTGTCTGGGAGGATAGCAACACTGGCTCGATACATCGGCCGGCCAGCGCGAGTCATTGTAAAGGCCAGATATGCATTCAATCACCTCCAACGATACCTAATGAAGTCGAATGCATAGCGCATCCCTCAGGGATTGATCAATGCCGAGAGCTTTATCCTTTTAGCTTTTGCCCTTTCTGTACGGATGGCAAGGTACCGTTGCTTAGCTGGCGTATGTCGGTCTTCTTGCTTTTTATTTTTATAAGGCGATTCCATGGAATTTAATGCCATTTGGGTTTAAGAAGGGTGTGAAGAGCGGCGTATTAGGAGTGTTCAGGCATTGTACGTGAAGTATAAGAAACAATCTGCATGGTGTGTCGTGCGTGTGTTCGTCAGATCCGCTTCCAGTGAGGTCATGTGTAACCGTAATCAGCACCCAATCACCATAAGGCCTTTCAGTATTTGAAGTGGATTGGAAAAGTGAAAACATTTGATTTGAGAGTGTCTGATGAGCTAACCGGAAAAGTCATCGTTGTGTGGTCTGCTTTTTGCCTGCCTCTTCCTCGCAATAGAACGATCCATGTCTCGACTGCATTGCGATGTGTGGTAAGCGAATATACAACCACAACTTTCCGAATACGGGTGAAAACGACCACAACAGAGAAGTACTATCACAAAGTTTAAGAAACTTATTAAGAATATCCCTCCTAGTGCTGGTCAATAGGAACACGACAGCGGTGGGCTCACAACACGTTGCACAACTAGCGCGCTAGAGGTTGAACGAGTCCATCTATGGAACTCTGCCTCACTCACCATAGTAATAGATCTAGCTAACCAACAAGTTATCAGTTGTCCCAAGCGACTCGACAACTACTAGCTGAAAAAAATCCTCGATCTTTGAACCACTGTTAGGAATCTTCGTGCAGTGTTCGCCAGTTTCAGATCTCCAGACTTTTAAGGTGCTGAAATAAATAAGCTTGTACCTTGTCGGCAAAAATGTGTCGATTCTAACGATTCCTCCTTTGATCATCTTTAATTTAATTCAAACACTGAAATCGCAGTCAAGTATGATATTGAACACCAGTTTGTAGAGATTCTGCTGCTATGAAGATGTTGGTTGAGGCTTTTTTTAAGAGTGTGGAGACGTCTTACAAAGAGGATCGCCCTACACAAGGTGATCATCTCCAACCTTACTGTCAAGTAGGTTAATGGAGTTTGCAGGCAAAACTTTATTACCAGAGCCCTTAGGGTCTCGTACAGCGTGGTCAGCTGTGAGAGACCGTTCATTGTCGAGGGACATATAGAAAATCAGGAAAAAAACTGAATCACACAGAGAACGCTTTGTTCGGATCGATGTCAACATTATCAATGCCAATCTAAAACGTAAGTTCTCTCATTGCTACTGGATAAAAAAAAGCTACTGTTGAAAGTCATGAACACTTACATTCATACACTCGCACATCTTTCGAGTCTTCTTGGAAACTTGTGGAGCGTTTCTGGACCACTTCCTTGAAGCCTAACCCTACTCTTCGACCAAGGAAGCTTGAAAGGCTGTGACCAACTTGAAAAGCATACAGCATATCTTTTCACTCGAGATACGGTGGACAAAGAACCCATCGCAGTCCAACCACAAAAATTCTGGGGTCACTGTTTTCCCACTGGAAGTGCACTCCTATGCGATCTGGTCGTATTTGCCTGGTCCTGTTCATTGACGGCTTTCCACGAATGCATAAATGATGAGCGAAGACATCCGTTCCAGTCGTCCTTCACCATCTCCCACTCGGAGACGGAGTGGACAGATACAACACCTAACACAACCTCTGCCACCTTGTGAAACGGTCGAGCGGCTGAACACGGTGCTTGCGTTTCTAGTTTGTGGGTCCTGCACAGATTTGGCTGCTTTAGATGTGGGGTAGTCTTTTCACGAGTTCACTTTCAGCATTTGGATCTTTGCGCTAGTCATGATGTGTTGGTATAGTTATTTGTTCTTACATTAGTTTCGAATCGACGTTCGGCTCCAATATTTCAATAGAATGGGGCTATACAAGTCTCTCCAGAAACCTGGGCGCTCATTTTAGGCCAGAGAAGGTCTTATACAATTTCATTGTTCCTTAAGATTCTTAAATTGCTCTTAAATTGCTCAGAAGTTGTATACGTCACAATCTGTTGGTGGTTCTTGGCTCATGTGAAATAGACGGGTATTCTCTCAGCTTTTTGTTTAGTAGCTCGTTCAACCATGGACAAACCAGTGAAGCTCGCCAGGGTAACGAAGATTATTGGACGTACTGGATCTCAGGGCCAGTGTACACAGGTATATTTGATGTATTTTCTTTTTTTGACAACATTTGTACATTGTTAAGGCATTTTGGTGAACAAATGGGTTATTGCTGCTTATTTTGTCGCTATGAAACTTTAGAACCTTTAGTAGTTTGTAACATGATTGTCGGTAAGGAGAATTGTTGCTGTAAACATTGTCAAGCAGCGTTTTCTTTACAATATGCAGAGAAGATAGGAATACTTGTCTTGTATGGTATGTCCCTAAATATAATTTTACGATGCCCAGTGATGGCACATTAGCCGTCCATGGTCACCGTGTTTGAAGATAATGTGACTTAATAGTGAACTGGAAGTCCTATGTTAAGAATGAACCACTGTTACCAGATCATTTTACCCCGTTTGATAGATCTTATTCGTTAGGTGTTAAAAAGACGTCACTGTATCCTTAACGTAAACTACTTTTGCGGATGCGTGAAGACGTACCCGCAATAGTTTAGGGTTTCGATAAGGAAGCAGTTTTAGGAATTTATGTGGAACAGTACGAATGAGGCTTAATCATCTTTGATTCATTCTTTCTGTGGTGCTTATGTCAGTCGAACGAACTTGTAGTTGTAAAAGCGAGCCAGTCAAAGTGACTGTGCAAGGGAGGAATGTCAGATGTTTTCTCGCATGGAAACCTTCTTATTAAGTGTTGCATAATACTGTGGAATAAGCTTTATGGACTTCTAAGCCGTAGACATACAATTCACTGTATGTTAAAGTGTCGTTATAACAATTCCTTTTTGTGTGTTTATTCTCTATCAGAGGATGCACTTTTATTGTACTGAGGATTCTGGCTCATGACGATTTCCACCGATTTGTATTTCTCGTCATGATTGTCAGATTTGGCTGTCTGAGGCGTTCTTTCTGCTTAATTCGCTTTATGAAACACCAAGTTCTAATCACTATGCTTGGCATTTCCACCGATTTGTATTTCTCGTCATGATTGTCAGATTTGGCTGTCTGAGGCGTTCTTTCTGCTTAATTCGCTTTATCACTATGCTTGGTGGTGTGACATCGAGTATTACACAACGTGTTTGTGGTCTCTTCTACCTATTTATGACCTAGTAGTCATTGGTTTTTATAACTTTCTTCTATTGTAGGTTCGTGTCGAATTTATGGATGACAGTGGTAATCGGTCCATTATTCGTAATGTCAAGGGTCCCGTTCGTGAAGGTGACATATTGACCTTGTTGGAAGCGGAAAGAGAAGCTCGAAGACTTCGTTGAATGAAATCTTTTGCTGTTTTTGTTTAGAATAAATTGTTAAGTTTTGCTCAGTATTACCTGTGGATCTGCAGCCGTTACGTAACTTATTGAACGTTGAAAGGCTCGGATGGTTATCTACTTCTGTCTTTTTAAACTAAATTGTTGTTAAGTCCATGCTTAGTATTACCTGTGTATCTACAATAATTGCGTAGTCATTGATTTATTAAACGTGCACCAGAAATTGGGTCTGGGTGCGTTTTTAGGAAATGGGATGGGTTTTCAACCAATTTTTTGGACCTTTATTGGTTCTGGGTTATGGCGGGCAATGTTGAAAAGTAATTGAATATCTTTCAAGGATGTGAGAAAAGCTGCGATAGCTCGGCAGCAAGGAAATACCTTTCGGCAACGAGAATTTTGTAGATGTTCAGTAGTCGAGACCAGTTGTATTGGTTATGTAATGGAATCGTTGAGAAGGGGATGGGTTGTACTAGATGAATAGACAATCAGCTCCTTTATCCTATTCAGTAAATGGACGAGGTTTTGGTGAAAGAAGTGTTTATTTCCGCTGGTATAAACGTGCGGTCGCATTGCCTTGCTGCTTGTCGAGGGAGTGATCACTTCGTTTTGGCTTCTGATGGACAAGTAGTTTTGCAGACGTTCCCTTCGGTACGTTTTATGCATTTTGATGCTAAGTTTCGGTTTAATTCTGTACAGAGTGAGTACAAGGATACTATTTATGTGTTTATGTGTTTCTTGCGTTGTTTTAACCACCCACTGGATTGCTTGGATTAATTTCCAGTTTCCCTCCAAGCGGTTTACCGCCTCACCGTGGCTGGGAGGTGTTCCTGGGTGTTGGGCCGCGATGTACAGCGAGAGATTCGTCCCTCTAGTAAGGCATCCCAAACTGAATGCAGTCAAATTTAGGAACCCAATCATTGTTGTTGGACTTCAAGACGGTTCGCTATTATTTTTACATGCCGTAGATAAAACACTTCAACTTGTTAATCAAATACTTGTTCCGAAAACAACTGTGGATAGTCCGATCCTACGGTTAAGGTGAGTTTGTTCACAAACAATGATTCTCGATAGATTTGGATTTGTTTTAAGCAAAATAGTTTGAGGGTCAACCCGAAGAACCGTTGTCAACTGGCTGTTGCTGGGAGCGATGGGAAATTGCGATTGTTGGAGCTGAAGGTTACAGTTGAACAATAACCTACGTTGCTCATTTTTTAAAAAATAAACCATTTGTTCAAAACATATAATACAAACATTTAACTACAAGGCGAATAAGTTCTTAATCGACAATAATCGACAAGTTTATCAACGTTATACGAAAAAAATACACTGGATAGTTAAGCTGCAGGCAGGTCTAAATGTCCACAACCAGCGACAAGTGTTGCTGTATGTAATGATATGGACATGAGGTTACTCATTTACCGGTCATTGTCATCGCTATTGTCTGTTCTTGATAATGCAGTCAAATTTAGGAACCCAATCATTGTTGTTGGACTTCAAGACGGTTCGCTATTATTTTTACATGCCGTAGATAAAACACTTCAACTTGTTAATCAAATACTTGTTCCGAAAACAACTGTGGATAGTCCGATCCTACGGTTAAGGTGAGTTTGTTCACAAACAATGATTCTCGATAGATTTGGATTTGTTTTAAGCAAAATAGTTTGAGGGTCAACCCGAAGAACCGTTGTCAACTGGCTGTTGCTGGGAGCGATGGGAAATTGCGATTGTTGGAGCTGAAGGTTACAGTTGAACAATAACCTACGTTGCTCATTTTTTAAAAAATAAACCATTTGTTCAAAACATATAATACAAACATTTAACTACAAGGCGAATAAGTTCTTACAATAATCGACAAGTTTATCAACGTTATACGAAAAAAAATACACTGGATAGTTAAGCTGCAGGAAAAGAAGTCCGTTGGTGACTTCGGAAGTCTATTCTGAATCTACCTGAAACGAAACACATGGTGGACGCGGAATTGCAAGAATATGGACACAGACCTCTTTCTTAACTTCTTCCTTAACTTCTTTTTCCTTTTTTTCTTTTGGTCGTAAAGGCTTATCGTCATCGTCGGAGTCGTCACTGTCACTTATATACTCTTTAGACTTCGCTTTTAGTGGTGATCTAAAAAGTACTTTTGTTATGGTTATCTAAAACAAGTAACCAGTCAGAAACAATAGTACGAATTAAGTTCTACTACATACGGTCCAGATGACTTTTTGGGAGAGGCCTTTTCATTGTGTGCTATTTTATTCCCGCTCTTCTTGTACTCCTTCATCTCAGCCTCATACCGCTCCCGATCTGCAGCAGCTTCCTTCTCCCATGGCTAAAAATCAACTATAAGTATGGTTTTGTTCACGATAGGTCCAATCCGTTTTTTAGCTAGTCTTTACGGGAATCATACGATTAGGACAAAATAATACGACAGCACCGTACAGTATTAGTACTGTGGGCCTATGTGTAATCTCTCACTATGGATACGGCCATGCAATTAATTTAGTTGGACTTTGCAGTACTTCAAATAGACTTTTCTACTTCACAGCTAAGATATAAAAATGATGAAGCTAATGGCGTTGAGCAGTCCTTGAGGGATGTTTTATAAGATATTAGCGAGGTATCCAACTACACATGACGCCGAGTAGTCTCTCCTCAACTGGTAACTCTCTACATATAACTTACCAGTTTTGCTTCAGCATCCATTGCTTTCCACATTTCTCCTGCCCTTTTTGCAACATCTGCCACTGAGTCTCCTTCCTAAAAACTTCGGATACATGAAAAGTTTTCGTGTAATAACACTGTTATATCTGAACCTTCTTTATTTTCGCTCTGTTCTCGTTTAACCAATGGAAATATGCAGATTGTGCCCTCTTCGGTGCATTAGGATCTTTCTTCTCCCGTTTTGCCTTTCTTCCCTCACTCTTTTGCTTCTCTTTACGTTCCTTCTTCTCTTTGTGCTCCTTAACCTCCTTCTCTTTCTGCAAAGTAAGCATATCTTCATATGTCATATAGAGATATGATATTATAAACGACTTCAAAACATTACCTTCCTTTTCTTTTTGGGTGCTTCTTCGTCCGACTCGCCGGAGCCACTTCCATCACTGCTCCCTGCATCAGAGTCGAATTCCTCGTCCGGCTCTGAACCACTTCCTTCGCTTGATTCGCGTTCCTCTTTGCGTTTCTTGATATCCTCATCGAGATCATAATCATCATCCTCGGAATCTGAATCGTCATCACTATCGGCACCAGTACGTTCTTTCCCCTCGGCTTTCACCGTTTCCTTATACGGATCGATCTCATCATCTGATCCAGCGAAACGATCTTCTGCATAATTCTTCTCCTATAACAGAAATTTAAAGTCATCCAGTAAACACTGTATTTGCTCACACAGACAGCAGTCAATGAAACAATATGTGCAGGTATAAAACATGCCATTTTTTTGGCGTTGCGAATGCGGAGGTGCTTGTTTTGAACATAATCATAGAGCTTGTTGTATTCCTCCCTAAATGGCACTTACGCAGAAAAAAAATTGCTGCAACAGAAAATACAGTGTGAATAGGAAAGCCCACTTCTCAACACTATTGAATACAAGAACTTGACCAGATTTCAATTCGATTTCGAAATCGAATGAACGTGTAGAAACATCGGATCGTGCAAAGTGAACTGATGAAACCTGAAAACGTGGCTGCGAATGGCAACAAGTCCTTTCTGCTTCACATGTAATTTGACAGTGATAAAAAGACACTAACCTCCTCAAATCGTACATACATTGGTGGCTTATGAATGTAGAGAAAACCTTTTTCTAAAGGATAAAGGAATCCAGAGGCCTGCTTGTGAGCGCACATCACTGCCGGAGTCCCAGAATGACTGAATGAGTCAACAATTTGCCAAATAACAACTTGGACAAAAATCGGACAAACAAACTAGGATAGGAAATCTCGCATCAGAACAGATTAGACTGGTTTCAATGACTATGCATGATGACCCACATCAATTTCCTAAAAGAGAGCTTATTCCCTACTTACCCGATAAAGTTTCCTGGGACCGTGATTTTCATATTAATGAGAACTCGAAATATCTTCGAAACGACCTCGTAGAGAGGACCTGAGAGTTCTTTTTCAAGCTTTCCACCATACTGCTCGTTGAGTTGTTGCCTATACATAAAACATGAACAGCTGAAAACTAATCTGCTGAAATCTCCGGAAAAGAAAGGATGATACTCACTCAGTCAATCCCAACTCAAGGTCAATTTCATCTTCTTTCAGGAACTCCAGAACCAAATAGTGATAACGAGTTTGGCCCTGTCGGATTGGCGGATTTAAAGATATCTGCAAAAACGAGATTCAACGATTATTTCAAGTTAATCTATGTAATTCATAAATATTATTTCACTTACCACAAAATACACGTGTCTGCCATCCTTGTGTGGGACGAGGAAAAGACGCATTATGGTTTTTATCGGAATCTTATAGTCATACGTTTTTCCATGAAGCGAAAGATGATTTGGAAATACTTTTATGTCGTAACGTCCACTGGAAGCACAATATAGCTTAAGTATAAGAAGGACCACACCAATCCTTTAAAAATATTTGAAAAATAGGCAGATAGCCCAATGGTAGTGACGCCGATCTGACGAACAGAGTATGGGTTCGATAATGTTTCAAGCTCACCAAGCCACTCATACCTCCGGATTCGGGAAATTGGTACCGGACTTGTCCGGAAAGACCCGGCTATCTCAGGACTCCAGTAAGAATCGAATTTGTCTGCATTCTAAGGCATTCAAGACGAAATGGAAATCCTCAAGCAGCACCCATATGTAAAAATTGGAAGACCTCAGTAGATGGTGGATGCAAGAAAACGAATCGAATGTAAAAAGTGCTGGGATCCACCTAGTATTTGTGAAGACCGGTCATAAGAAAAATAAAGAAGGATGAAAGAAGACAGATGTAACGCATCGCATGCGGAAATGCTCTATGCTATTTCTCCTAACGTTGTTCATAAAATACAGGACCACACAGGATACAACAGTATACACAAACTCACCGTGGAGTAGTACAAAGAATCTGCTGTAACGATGCCACAGGCTGTCCAGTTTCCGTTTCAATTCCAGCAAACGCCATGACCGCTTTACGAAACTCCTGTAAACATAACTCATAAAAGTGAAATAAGGGGTGAAATAAAAGTGAAGGGAAGCATTTTCTCCAGAAATTGAGCACCTCCACTGGGTCCGACTCTTCGTCGTCCACGTCCGCTGGCATGTGAAAGCGCATTTCAATAAGAGAGGTCGGACAGTCATCGTTCTACAAAGAAATTTATATTAATAGAGAATGAAGAAATGTCAGACAAAACACTCCTAATTTCAACCTGATGGAATTCAAGTGTTGCTTCACTCTTATTCCCCACACAGTTGGCGACATTCGAGAGAGGGACCTCAAACACTGGCTTGCTATCTAATGTAAATTCAATCGATTGACCTAAACCATTTCAAAATAGGAAATATTCAGTAGAATAACTTTTTCATCTTAATTGTCTAAAATGAAACATGCCTTCCACCTGACAATTGCCATAGTTCCACCCTTTCAGCACTAGATCGTTCTCTTCTACTTCCTTATGCCAATTCTTCTGAGCAAATTGCTTTATTTTCTCCAAATCCTAAGAAAGACAGTAAAAACGTAAAACTTAGCGACCGTACACTGTAAAATGCGTCAAATCGACCTACAGAATCTTTAAACCCTCCAAAACGGATCTTCTTCCCATCTTTGAAACGGAGCTTAACGCCTGGTCGATTTCCGAGACGCTGCCAATTAAGACCAACCAGATCAGAAGCATTGACAGAGCTCAGCTTTCCAGTCTTTTCGTTTTTAAACTGAATCATCGACTCGGCAAGTTTCACACGGCCTTGATTCTGAATTCTTACTTATAGACGGCGTTGAGTAAAAATTAATTAGAGATGTCTGGCGTACACGTAGCAGACTAAACCCAAATCATTTCAAGAAGTAAAAACAAGAAGGAGAAAAAACAAAAATATTTTAGGGATTTGATAACAGGTCAAAAAGAACAATACAGGGATCACAGTTAACAGTCCTGGAGTAGACAATGGATCGGTTTGTGATTCTATCCCACATTTTGGGCTCACTAAGCCCTCCGTCTCTGCGTGGTCAAGAAACGATACCAGAGTTGTCTGGAAAGATAGCAAGATGAATTTGATACATCGCAAGGCCGCCGCAAGTCCTGGAGTAGACAATGGATCGGTTTGTGATTCTATCCCACATTTTGGGCTCACTAAGCCCTCCGTCTCTTCGTGGTCAAGAAACGATACCAGAGTTGTCTGGAAGGATAGCAAGATGAATTTGATACATCGCAAGGCCGCCGCAACTCATTGTATAGGCTAGATATGTATTCAGTAGGCTGTACGATGCTTGATAAAGATGATTGCATTGTCCATCCCTCTGAGGCTGATCAACACCGGAAGCGCTATTTCCATTTTTTTTTTTGTTATAACCATATTATTTGGTTACTTAGATAGCAAAAGGATCATGCAAAAAGAAAGTCCGACGGCTATAGAGGTCACACTAGTCAAATTGTCCGCCACATATGAACTTTCTACAGGTCACGTCATTGCGTAGGTGTTACATAACTTCAATTCTTTTCCTGTACTGCTACCCTCCCTTCCATCGTTATTGTGGTTTAGATTGCTAGTCACTCAGGTTCAAGCGTTCATATTTCTGCATGGATACACAAGTTTAGAAATCTAACATCTTCCTTACTTGGATACTTAGATTGTCCGTCTTCACCGATTGTGCGCTCCACAGCATAATCTCCATATTTCTGGAGTTTTGCTGGCTTAGGCATTGTGATTTCCTAGAATCCCGAGGTCAGCCCGGCCAATGTCTCTCCCAAGTCGTCACCACCACAGGCGGTCGCAGCGCCTGTGGATCAGAGGGAGATTTACCACCATAAAACTAGTTTGGTACCAGGATGGTGGTCGATCCTGGTATTTGGCTAAGAATTTTAGTGCGCAGTGTTCCTTCTTTGCTATTTATCTAATCAATAGCTCCCTATTTTCTATTCATTTGACATGAGCTCTCCTCACATCTACTTTATGGATCATAGCAGTTTTTGCATTCGATTCGTCTCGTCGAATCTTTTGTCCAAAAAGACCTCCGAATTTTTTGTGCTGATTGAGAATTTTCGTTTTCGTTATGAATGTGGCTGACTGAATGCTGGTCGGTCGATTTCCCCTGGAGACCTCGAACAGCTGTGCTAGTGCGTTCCCACGTTCCAACTGCAGGGAGTAAACTACTCCTGAAGAACTCTGATACCAACTTCCCGACCCTGGAGGGATGGGAGGCTTGGTGAGTCTTCGGCGGGATCGAGCCAGCATCGTGCTGGTGATGACATCGGTAGCTTACATACTACAAAAGATAAAAATCGCATTTTCGAACAAATCCGTCCATGCCATCAGAGGGATTGTTCCAGATGTGAATGGTAATAAACTACCATATGTTCACTGACCAGAAGAGCAAATGAGGGAAAGGATGCTACAGTGGCCACAACCGCACAGGCAGAAATCCATGAGTCCATCGGCGATCCATTGCCTTTTGTAACGACAGAATAACGAAAGAGTGCTTTAACGATGGTATTAGGTGGCTCAAAACTATATGTTGTCGTGCATATGCTGAGCAGTTTTAAAGTGAACGCAGAAATGGAGAAAGCTTCACATGCTGTTGGGACGACAGGACATAGTCTTCCCTTTAAGTCCATCAGTAACATAAGTTTCTGACAAAGAAAGAGAACTCATTCTAGTCCCTTAAAAGTCGTCGTGGCATTAACATAATATTGTACTGACAGTGAGGACGCGTGTCGCAGTGGTTAGATGTGTCCTGGAGTAGACAATGGATCGGTTTGTGATTCTATCCCACATTTTGGGCTCACTAAGCCCTCCGTCTCTGCGTGGTCAAGAAACGATACCAGAGTTGTCTGGAAAGATAGCAAGATGAATTTGATACATCGCAAGGCCGCCGCAAGTCATTGTATAGGCCAGATATGTATTCAGTAGGCTGTACGATGCTTGATAAAGATGATTGCATTGTCCATCCCTCTGAGGCTGATCAACACCGGAAGCGCTATTTCCATTTTTTTTTTTTTTATAAATATATTATTTGGTTACTTAGATAGCAAAAGGATCATGCAAAAAGAAAGTCCGACGGCTATAGAGGTCACACTAGTCAAATTGTCCGCCACATATGAACTTTCTACAGGTCACGTCATTGCGTAGGTGTTACATAACTTCAATTCTTTTCCTGTACTGCTACCCTCCCTTCCATCGTTATTGTGGTTTAGATTGCTAGTCACTCAGGTTCAAGCGTTCATATTTCTGCATGGATACACAAGTTTAGAAATCTAACATCTTCCTTACTTGGATACTTAGATTGTCCGTCTTCACCGATTGTGCGCTCCACAGCATAATCTCCATATTTCTGGAGTTTTGCTGGCTTAGGCATTGTGATTTCCTAGAATCCCGAGGTCAGCCCGGCCAATGTCTCTCCCAAGTCGTCACCACCACAGGCGGTCGCAGCGCCTGTGGATCAGAGGGAGATTTACCACCATAAAACTAGTTTGGTACCAGGATGGTGGTCGATCCTGGTATTTGGCTAAGAACACTTTAAAAAAAAACTGTGCCCCGCACCAAGAGATGGTGCGGACTGAGCAAATGTGGTGGTGTTCGACGGGGATAAACGGACCTTATTGGTGCTGCCCCAAGTTGCTCGATGATTAACACATTCGCGAACAGGCGCACCAGGTGCAGTGGACTTCGCGCACGTCTCTTCAGTGGCGGATCGGTTGTTGGTTCACAGAGCATCTTTACAGAATGTTTTTTCTATCGACAGCCTGTACAATACAGGTGTTGTATGAGATGTGGCCCATTGACAGCTATTACCTTCACTTAATACTTTGCAAAGACCTTTTTGGGCGATCCATTGCCGATTTGTGCTCCCCAGATCAATCCCACTGTTGGGTGATTGCTGATGGCAAAAGATCGATAGAACTAGCTGAGAGACAGGCGAAACGAAGGACCCGCATGGTGTGGTGGTGAGTGCGTTACTCCCGGAAAGGACAATAGCGCGTTCGTTCCCCACCATAGACACCAGCGGTCCAGAGTTTTGCAAATATCTCAGCTTCACTAAAGTTATACGGGAGGTGGTTAGGAGTCGCCTCCAATAAAATAAGTACCATGTCCATTCTGAGTTCTGGGTGAGACTGGCAAGTTACCCGTGAGTATAGCTAGCCTGCCTCCACGATCAGAGCTTAGCAAACTATTCGACGGTATCAAACGCTAATCACAGTAAAATAAGCAACCTTCATTCCTCTAATCTCGAAAGAGCTGCTGATGCAGGAGCGCTAGGTAAGACGATTGCGGAAAGGCCTCAAAAATCTCATAGCCATTCTAAGCTGCCTAAATCACAGAGGACAAATACGACATCTGTAACCACATTGGACGGTCACTTGCATTTAAGTTTGCGATACAGAACTTCATCAAGCAGCACGCAAGAAGGATAAAGTACGACGTCATCGGCCTGGCCGAGACGAGACCCATTCAACGCCGTCTATGACACCGGAGAAGAATTGTTCCTTGGAACATGCGATAGTAGAGGAATCGACAACGTCGGCGTTCAGGTCAACATGAGTTTGGCCATGAACATCGATTCATTCAGATGATTAGCAACCCGAATCGGACGTTTACGGTTGAAGAGCTGTCGAAGAATGTCGACTTTGACGTTCTTGATATAGGTTGATGTCTATGCTACGACGCACGCACAGACATCAACCTATAACAAAGACGAACTTGAAGCGTTTTACATGGACGTGGAGAAGTTCTAAAGGGGAGGAGCATGCATTCTTTAAGGGCACCATCGGAGATTTTAACGCTGTGATAGGACGCAGATGGACGTCTGAAGAACGCCACATGGGGAACTAAGGATTAGAATGGAGCGGAGTGAATAAGCGGCTATCTGAGTTTATCATGACGACCAAGACCATTCATGGTAACTCATGGTACTTCCAGATGACCCACTCTCAGTGCTGAACGTGAGAGTCTCCCGATGCAGATTACCATAACGAAATAGACGACATCATAGGAAATTGAAGGTTTTGCTTAACCAATGCCGAATTGTCCCAAACTCTACGCGGGATCAGACCATTGCCTCCTTTGTACAAGATTTCATTTCTCGTGGAAAGAAGGAAAAGCCACTAAGTTCAAAAACGAATTCCAAAAACCACCGTACATTGAGATTTATTCAGTTCATTACTCCACTGTTGAGAAGATGTCGTTCTCGATAACATCGACGAGGAATACGGTGGCTCATTTAGCATGATAACGTTAGCCTATGAAAACTGAGAGTTCGAAAGTCATCAAGAGACGTCTTTCTCCAGCAACACTCGAGTTGATACGCCAGCGTGGAATCGCACGAGGTGCAAGCAACCGCAAACTGATGACCGAACTTGCAAAACAATGCAGGCGGGCGATAAAAGAAGATCTTAAAGAGAGAAGAGTGACAGTAGTAGTTGAAGCCAGAGGCTGGGAAGTGCATTCGCAGAACACACAGAAACTTCGCCAATTACAAAACCAAGATGATTGCACTCCGACGCCCAGACGGAAGGAGTGCAGCTTCCAGAAAGTTGATGGAAACACTTGATCCTAACATGTTAAGATCGTCAATAATAACCCATTCGCTGCACTGTCTAACTTTAACATCCACGATGTGAACTTCAGTAGAGAACGTGCTAAAAAAAAGAGTATCTGTGTGATCCTAGAGTCTAGAAAATCGCTGTGGTAGTATACACATGCCGTTTTTGGATGAAGCGTGTAGACACAAGATTTGTCGCAGACGTTCGAGACGTGTATTTGCGGTCCAGGCCAAATTTTTGTTTCAGAAGCATGGTGAAACCACGAAAAGATGCCAATTTAGGTCTTTAAGTGGAGGCCTGGAAAATGCTTTATGACAACCTGCTACATTCGCAACAATAAATTCTTGGAAATATTTGCATCTAATTCGGTGTCCTCTTTATGAGCGAACACGAAGAAAACTAACTGAAGAAAAAACATCGAACACGAAGTTGTTGTTCTATTACTTATTTATAGACAAGCTGACATTTCGGTGGATTTCGCCATCCTCAGATCCTGCAAAGGTTAACTTTACTGCAATGTTCCCAACCAAATACCTCAAATAACTAGACAGAGAATTATTTACTTTCTATTTCCTGTTTCCTGACAGAGGTGTTTGGCTGGCAAGGTTGCAGTCAACTTGACCTTTCCAGGCTCTGAGGAACGGAAAATCACCCGAAACATCAGCTTATTTATAAAATAAAACAAATAAAGGACAAAGTAACATCAACAGAACAGTGAATTATTCTACTAGTGCCGAGATTAATGGAGAGTCGGTCGTCGTGGGAATTAATTGCGACTATTTTGTATAATGCAGAACTGTGTATTCTTCACGACAAACATTACAAAATTATGTTTGAGAACCAGTCTTTATGGAGTTAGGTCGATTATATGTACAAAATATGAAAATATGCTAATCAAGGAAAACATTAGATGTCCTCTATTTCTCCTTCAGCCGCACCATCTTGCAATAGACCCTGCTCATCTTCACGACGACGCTGAAAAACATACTAGAAAATACGCGCTATATTAAACTTGTTTGCTTATGGAGTTAGGTCGATTATATGTACAAAATATGAAAATATGCTAATCAAGGAAAACATTAGATGTCCTCAATTTCTCCTTCAGCCGCACCATCTTGCAATAGTCCCTGTTCATCTTCACGACGACGCTGAAAAATATACTAGAAAATACGCGCTATATTAAACTTGTTTGGTTTTAATACTAATTTTCTATGCTACGTTCATATCGCGGGACACATGGCTACAACGCTGTAAAAAAAGAATTCTAGGAATTCTTTGCAACACTTTTAACGCTGCTAATCATCGATCATCAAGTTATTCGGTTGGGCATCAATGATTTCTCCGTTCGTCCTATCGCGGGTCAGAACCATCTGGTGAGTTCCGCTAGCTCAATCGGTGGACATGAATAGCTTCAAACTTTCCGTAAAACCTATTATTCCTATTAGCGATACAAAGGTCATAAATAGCTCTTAATCCCCCGTCATAGCATTGGTTCACATATAGTATGGCTCCTGTATGAAAATGTTTAACCTGGAAAACTAGGAAACCCTAGTTTTCGTATGAATCTCTTGTGCATTTACGACACATAGGAACGGATACAACCACTATGAGGCAGTAAACCGCTGAGGAATAGAACTGGGAACGTTTAGTTGTGACTAAAACAGTTGTGATTCCAGTGTTACAGTAATAACAGTTTCATGTTCTATGCATTTAGGATAAAAGTTTACATTGCCGCTAATTCTGTCTGCCTAATTATGAAACCTTCAGGAAACAGAAAATGTCTGTCATATGAGGCATTTACATTTATCAAACTTACGTCAGTTTTCTAAAGTATCAAATCTTCCTCCCACGAACATGGTTCAAAGTGACGGAAAAAATCCCACCTTTAGTATACTGAATGCAACAAAGACGATGATAACCGCGAACCAAATTAGTAGGCCAATGGTAAGCAAGAATACTCCAGATAAAAACAATACTCTTCTGCAAATATCTTTAGTCAACATAGGCTTTTTCATCTTCAGCACTTTAACCTACGAAAACTGTTCTTTTCTATAAAGTTTCACACAATGGCATGGTTTAAGTAAAATTTGTGGTCGTTAATATACCAGAATCCCAGCAATCGATACGTATAAAACATTCCACTAGTTACTAAGCTAAGGACTGTGGATTGCAAAAAAATCCAAGATAACAGGCAAAGCTGGCAGCACGTTCATTAGTATAGACAACAAGAGAAACGAAAACATTAAAGACGTTTAGTTGATTAATCTAAATTAAAACAACGATACAAACCCTTCATGCTTAGCCGTAGAACGTATGAGAGTAAAAATGGACTCACTTTATTGAAACAAGTTGCTCCAGTTGAGCTTTGGTTTCGTTGTCAAACCATATGGTTTCGTTCATCCATAGCACAGGAAGGATTAAGTTGCTCATATTTGAAGTGATTCTGTGAATGAATGGATTCGAAATCAACTGAAAACGAATGGAAACCAAACGAAGACATTGATTTCGGTAACCTGAGATTTCCGTTCCTCATTCCCAAAC
>MQTX01000254.1:143459-157155 GCA_009735665.1 Angiostrongylus cantonensis | reverse complement strand
CGAAGGACCCGCAAGGTGTGGTGGCACTTTGCCCTCCGGAAAAGGTAATAGCCCATTCGTTCCCCACCGCAGACACTTGCATTCCGGAGCTTTGCAAATCACTCAGCATCGTTGTGGCTGTATCCACACATAATACCCTGTCGTGAAAAATTGCAATAGGCAGTAAATAGAAAGTTAATATTGCAAAGTCGATTACTCGCAACTGCAGTTGTTTTATAGATCACCGATTTCAGATATGAAACTCGGATCCTCCACCACCACCCCACCACTGCATGCTCGAACCGAAGCGCCACCATACACGATGATTACGAGGTAACGAAACGAATAGGGAATGTGCTGAGGTGCACACAACTCGTGAGGCGTCGAAGTGTCCAAGTAAGTTGTTTGCAAATATATTTGTTGTAATCAAAGTTGAATTCCGATCACGCTGCTTACAAACAATGGAGAAATAGTGGAATTGCTCTATTATAGCTGCAGCTCACTCTTTCTACATTATATGTACGTATTTAAGCATTCTAATTAGGCAGAAGGGATATTTATAGCTGTCGCACTGTGATTTACAGTGTGAAGTATATCCCTCCAGCAGTGTCGTTAGCCAAGTTAAGAAGTTTTGTATTTCAATCTAATGTCAACTAAGAAGTAGACCTACTTCACGACATAAAGGGTAAAGGATAAAGCTCTCGGCGTTGATCAATCCCTGAAGGATGGGCCATGCGTTCGACTTCATTAAGTATCGTTGTAGGTGAATGAATGCATACCTGGCCTTTACAATGACTCGCGGTGGCCGGCCGATGTATCGAGCCAGTGTTGCTATCCTCCCAGACAAGTCTGGTACCAATTTGCCAGCTCCGGAGGGATGGAAGGCTTAGTGGACCATGGGCGCAGGGATCGATTCCACGTGCGTATCGCAGTGGCGCCTCCAACTACTGCGCTACACGCGCCCTATTTCTTCGCGCCTTTGACCCAAGTAGTATAGTGACACTTCACGACACACACCACTAAATAGCTGTAGTTACCTTTATGCGTTTTAAAACAAAAATGAAGGACCTAATGCTAAAATTTTTTTTCCCTTTTCTTTCTCTTAAGTGCATAGAGTTCACCGAACAGATCTTGCAGGCAAGAGTAACGATTGAAAACTTCACTGGTACTCGACTGAATTCCTCGATAACAAATGGGATAGCAGATGACAAAGGTAATCCACATTCATTTATGCCCTATGTTTCATATATTAAACGAAGGACCTTTCAGCTCCAATTACTTCTAAGCTTAGGAGAAATACTGAAAGCTAATATATCAAATTATCCAACAGTGAATTTAAATGTATATTTAGCAGTTTGTGAGTGCTAAGTGATGATGGACGGTGATCTTAAAAATCTTTTAACCTGTAATAAATGAACCTAGTAGTTAGGCAATGCAACACAGGGCAGTTGAAACAGACGAAGCGTTTACAAAGTACATCAATGAACATGTGGAAATGAAAGAAAAAGAAAATAATCAGACAAAACAAAACAAATCTGAATACAAGTCAGCTAGCAGATAGTATTATATCATCGAAAGCAATTAGTGAAGATCCGGAGTGCAGAATGAGATGACTGAGAAGACTGGTTGATAATTAAAAGAGCCATCTGAAGGCTCGGCGTACCATCGCTGGAATGGAGGACCACTCGAATGTGATGGCTTTGTCGTCAGCGGACTTGATCGTAGCCTACAGAACACAGAACCATTTTTGGAGTATCTTCATTAGGAAGGGACTTTCTATGGTAGAAAAATTATGTACACTGTGATCCATTGAAAATATCATCTAAAACTTCTCACACTAATAATGAATACATTATGGACAAGACCGTGAAAATGCACGGTTTTCATCTAAACGAACATCCGGATTGGAAAGTGAACCCGGATCGTACTTCTACACAATGTATTTCGCGTATACAAATGAAGCAGAAGGTCCAATAAATCATTGAATTGATTTGAAAATTAGACCACATCCAAGGATAGGGAAGCATTGCGTCATTACAAACCTTGTATTTCGTCTTTTGCTGCGGTTGTCCAGCAGTTTCCAATTTTCCAGCTGCTTGTTTAGCATTGGCGTGGAGATACTGCGCCAAAAGCTGAGCTATTCGATCAAATCTAAAAATCGGCTATTAAATGACATTTCTAAGCATCTGATTTGTATTAAACGTAGAAGAAGGAAGACCGGACTAAACCTCGAGTGCAGCTACAACGATGCTGAGATATCAGTAAAACTCGGGTCTCGTTTGGGATTCAAACCCGCGATTACCTTTTAGGAAGCTCACGCTCCATGCACCACGCTAATCAAGCCCCGAATAAACTCCGATTACTTCGTTGTTCGGCTTATTTAGCACTTTTCACTTAATCTTTTGATAACACAGCAAATGAAACACGCTTATTTCCATAGAATTCAGAGTCAACAGACTTTGAATTCTGATATAACGACTTCAATTCATCATGGAATTGAAAAAAACTAGTGTCTCCGAATTTCAAGCATTGGACATAAGGACAATGGATCCTTAGCTTGCTTAGAATAATCAGAGAAGAACTGAAATGTGAGCAGGTTTGGGTACGGCTGAAACTTACGCATTGGCTGCATTTACACAAGTGTTCGTGTCCAACGGATCTCTAGTCATTCCGTAAGGGCATGCACAATAATGTCCGCCAGGAGTGTTAACGCATCCATGTGAACAACCACCATTATTCACAGCGCATTCGTCCACATCTAAGTGATTAACTATCAATAAACTAAGCGTTTTTATGAGAGCAACTTAATAGTTGCTATCTCAACCACTGAATGCATTCATGCTCCAGACTAAATTCCATTACCGTAGCACAGTCCTCTTTTGAGGAGATATCCAGGTGGACACCTCCCCGCATGTGCGCTGACCTGAAAAAAATGCTAAGTATGGTGGGTGGAGTGATGTAAGAATTACGGGTTTGTTCATGACTGATGGAATTACAACGGTGGTGAAAGAAGTACAAACAGTGAAATGTTGTGAAATGAAGAAGAATGTGGAGAGGAACTAGCTGAATTCTATAGTTTGTTTGAAGTTTTTAATCGAGAGTATATCCAAACGAGGCACATATGTTAGTCTATTCACAAACTAGAATTAGCCCTTAATACGGACAAAATAAATAGTGAACTAGCTAAGAGATACGCAGAGCAAAGGCCTTCGTGGCGCAGTATGTAATGCACGAGCCCCCGGAAAGAAAAATCGTGGTTCGATCTGGCCTTGTGTCCAAGTTTTGCGAATATCTTTGCATCATTGAGGGTAAATAGTGATTGTTAAGGTAACTTTGATACAAGTTTCAAATATTGATGGACATTTTGATGATGTGTACTGAAATGTCAGAATATCGGATTACAGCAAACGCGAATAACTTTGCATAACTTTTTATCCACTATCCATCACTTTTTACGAAAGATTATTATGTGAAGTACAGCCAAAATAATGCTGAAATATTTGCAAAACTTGGATCCCAGGCCAGATCGAACTGCGACTAGCCTTTCAAGGGGCTCACATGTTACGTACGGAACCATTGAGGCTTTCGTTCTGCCTTTCTTGCAACGAACTCTATGCAATGACATATCTCATATATGTTGCTTTATTTCCTCGCACTATTTATTAGGCATACAATGTTCATATATCTTAGGACCTTATTCGCTTTTTAAAGTCGGGTAAACAATCCCTAACCTATTTAAGCACTTTGGATCGCTGGGGATGCGGAAGGTGGTTGCTTACCTTGCAAGGACATTCCTCTTCAGTCGCCGGTGGAAGAGTAGTCATCGGACGATATGTGTCGATGGAGTAGTCGCACGACGGCTTTAGTACTGCCTTTCCATGATCACACAGGCAATTACATGGAGCTATTTCCACTGGTTGATAAACATCAGGTGCTGTTGTATCTGAAATAATGGTGGTCAATAACGCCAAAAAGGGATTTGTGAAGAAGCGAATTTTCCGCAACTATCTGCTGATAAATAAAGTATTAAACGCAAATACAGTATGCATTGATATTCTGCATGCTAATGCAACTATTCGCCCATATCATGAGCTGTTCGCAACCCTGAAACGTTCCTCGATGTAGAATTTCGATGCGCAGCGAGTGAGAAGAATTCATCTAGATACCGGGATCACTCAAGCTGAAAAGGAGTTCGACATTCCATACGCAAGCACAGTAAGGGGTAGAATCATCCCAAGAGCTACAGAGCACTGAATGGGACGTTATCGCGAATTAAAAAAATCTCCTTTCTACCAGTAAAGGCCAGCGACTGCTTGTCATCACAACCAGGAAAAGCGTTAACACAAGCATCTTATGAACAAGGGAATTCCTGTACTGTCAGCAAGCTACCACCCAAATGGAAACTGTGCTTGTGGCTGAATGGTCCTGCGTAAGCTATCGCTGAACAAGGTAAAGTTAGATATGAAAAGATATAGAGGCTGTAATGTTTTAGAATCTAAAGGAAAGTATTTTCAGGAGAGAAATCGTTCATTGGAGAGGGAATATTCTACTAAAAGGCGTTTGATGACTGGAACAAATTCACAAAAGTTCGAATTTTAGGCAAATTCATTTCCTCACTTTTGTTTAATGTGGTCTGAGCGCAGTTCTCGTTTTCAAGTAAAGGAACTGAGCTATTAAGTTTTGCATTTGATGCCGTCACACAGACTGTGTATACGTGGTCCGTTGGCAGATTCTGAAAGAAAAAAATCTATTCGTCTCTTCATTAGAGACAACTCAAACCTTTTACCCCTATGACTGTTCCGAAACTGTCCCTACAGGTGGCAGACAGCCTCTGCCAGTGGTCGGTAGGAATTAAGTGGTCGTGAGTATAAAGAATAGTGTAATTCTGAAATCGTCAGTTGAGATCGTTCATAAAAATACGATGGTAAAATGGTTTAGCAAGCCGCTATGTGTCATGATAGTGATAGTACAAGATACGATGAGTGCGTGAATGCTAAGTACTTGTTCATAAAGTTGTGAAATTAAAATTCCACAATGAAGTTCTGAGCACGAATAGTTATACCGATTTGTTGTTGGTGCAGCATGTCCATGAGACCGAGAGCGAACTAGGTGACAGTGGAACCACCTCGATATTCGTTGGCACCGATATGCTGGCCGGAATAGCTAAGAAATAAGACAAACCATAGTTGGCTGCTCAGCAAAAGCAGGAATCAATGCTGAACGCTTACGAGTAGTTCTGCGTGTTAACACGGCTTTTGATCTGGTCACGGATGGTGAAGTGACTTTCGCTGTGCTTGCGGTGACATAGTCGCAAATAGCATAAACAAGCCAGCTGTTGAACAGCTCATTCGGGGATGTCCAGTCCAGATGAATCACTCTAAAAACAATTTAAGTGAAATATGAACATACATTAGTTAGTTTTTGTCGGCAGTCGGTGGCGCAAACCTCGTTCCCGCACCAGTCATGTTTGTAAGCAAATTCGTCGACGGTTTTCTAACAGACAAGCCGATGATGTTGTTACTGAAGTCACCAGTTGCGAACTCTGCTGATGGAAGAGCCGAATCACTGAAGCTACTATCATGTAACAACGGATATTGCTAACAAGGCTCAACAAAATTTTTATTGAGGAGTTAGCACTAAAGAGCAGTTTAAAGTCAGTACTTCTCATACCAGTCCATCTAATTCTCCGGTCTCCCAGATTCAATGGAGTATGCACCTGATATAAGGGAGAAATAGACAGTTGATGTGGTGGAAAGATTCAATAAAAGATGGTTCAGGAGGCAGAAAAAACCACGAGAATATCTCAGCATAACAAAGGAGACCATATACAAGAAAAGCGGATTTGAGTGTAGTATAGGCCAACCAGTTGTGTTATTAGCTAGGAACGATCACTGAAGAATAATCATAGAGCCATCGTGAACAACATAGTTGTTTTCATAGAACACGACCAGAAGAGAACGAAATAGACAGAGACTAAATTGGATGGTGATGCTTTCAGTAAGAATGAGTGATATCGGTGTTAGAGAAAACTTTGGAATTTGATTCAAACTGTCTCCAGCACATGTAGAGAAAGTCCTGAAGCCTAAAGTGCAGATAGCGAATTTCGTTCTATAGTTTGGTAAGTCGATTCGGTATTACATTCAATAGTGAAGTTCGATTAAAAGTCACTAAAAGTTACTGACGCCCCAAAAAACAAGGTGTGATGGCTGCACTGATAAGTGGAAACATCGAAGTAGATCATAAATCATAGGAACGGATAGCATTCAAAAACCAGTAGGACGTCCGTAGGTGCCGACCGAAGAGATCCGTCATAGTAATAATAAAATAATTTGTGCGCTTCGAAATATGTGAAAAATTGCAGCTTGCAACGCTAGAGGTTCAGAGTGAGTGAATGGGTCTCGTCAATACCAAATCCTTTCTTCGCAGGTCCACGTTTCTTTGTTTTCGTGGTGGAGACATCTCACACAAAACTTGTGCTTTAAGCAAATCGTTTTTATAACCTGTAGAGCTGTTCATTCGTTTTCAGAAGATAGAAGACTACTATCAGCACAGAATGATGACGCTAGTAAATTAAGATCATTCTCATTTCAAGAAATCCAAGCATTTGCCTAGTTCCACGAGCTTGTGATGCTTGAAACGGTTTAACTTTCATCGTCTCCGGAACCTTAGTTTTTGGCGTCGCCATTAATACATAGATTCCAGTGGTTTCCATTTCAATTAATAAAGCTTATTCTAAGCGCTTGCCATTTAATATACGCTTGAATTATGCATTTGTTTTCAACGAATTTAACACGTAGAAAAATTGAAGGCATGCGTGACCAGTTCTCCATGAGCTGTTGCACTTTTAGAACGAATTCATAATGATATTGTGGTAGGATCAGATGCAGAAGTGCTAGCGACTTTACCTGCTGGTGCTGTCAGCACTAATGATGAGCATTATCTTATACGATCCTTTTATATAGTTGTCATTAGACATCTCCACAAGACTATCGATGCCGACTCCTAATTTCGCCGATTCTACATCATCACTGAAGATGGATGATGATGAGACAGTTAAATACATCTTGGTGACGTAGTTCTCACCTGTCCTGTACGACATCATTCAGGGCGAACACGATATCGCCAACTGAAAGACCAGCTCGAGGATTAAGCACGTTTTGACTACTGACAGTCATTAAATTAAATCTAAAAGAAAATATTGACAACATGATATCCTTAAAACACGTGAAGAGAAAGTACTGTTCAGCCCCACTGTAGCATGGTGTCATCAGGAGCGAAGCGTCTTTGGAAAAACGAAGAGAGGTGGTCCATTACGAGGCGGAAATCCTGAAAATAAGCGTTATTGTGGGAATGAATGTTGCTGGATGGTGCAAGAGGTCATTCGTTACCTCTGCAGTTGATCGAGCGGTCACATCAATGAGAATATTAATCTGATATGGTCGTTTAATACCGTCACTGCAGAGTGGAGAGTATTTCAGAGAGCGTATGTTACTGGATGGACGTGAAATGACACTTGAAAAAACTTCATAAGTAAGGCACTTCCAAACGCATAATTCTATCACAACATGAACCAACTTAGAGGAATGCACATCTCTCTTTGTAGTTCGCCGAATTGTGGTCTCTGTGGGATGAATACCGTCAGCAGGGGTAGTGTAGTCACAGAGATGGCGGCTAATTGTCGCTGCTTGTTCATCGAGCTCAAAAGCTGTTGGCACCTCATAGACGCGATTTGGGTATTCTTTGCCTATAAAATCATAGGTGTAGGATAATTTTAGCACTGGCCAACTGGATATGCCCTACTCTAGGAAAAATGTGTGTACAGCTTTCATTTACGTTGCAGAAAGATATGGGCATACATTCACCAAGGAAAATGTTTTTGAGGAAGACTTCTATGCATGAGAAGTGGAAAAATACGTGAGTTATTACATTCCACTTGTATTAAATTGATGAAGATATAACTCTTCTTCATTGGTTTCACTGAGAATAATTCTAAGTGGGAGTAATATCTTGTTTGATAGTGGTAAAGAATAGAGGATAAAGCTTCCGGTATTAATAAATTTCTGAAGGACTCGACAACCTTAGTGTCGTAGGGAACTGAGTGCACAGCTAGTCTATACTATGTGATACAGCGTTCACCGATGAAGCAAGTCAGCGTGTTTGTCTTCTCAGACATTTCATGCCAATTATGCCCATCCAGAATCGACGGAGAGCTTGGTGGGATCGACATTTTTAACCACTGCATGTCTCCTCGTTATATCAGTGCTCAAGAATAGCTAAGTTTGTCTATGAGTGGAAAAAATACGACGAGAGTATATGAAATTGAAGAACAAAACATCACCAGCTATGCGTTTCAGCGTATGCAGACCTTCCTCATCCGCATTGACAGCCAGTATGAACAGTTGAACGCCGTACATTTCTCGAAGATCTTCAGCTGCTGGCGCTGCGTTTCCCCTGCCAATCAGTTTGTCATCCTTTCATAAGGATCAAACAATTATGAAACAGAGACATGAAATAAAACCTGTTCCTTCCGTTTGTTATCATTATCACTATGCGAGTGGCATTATCTCTGCCGTGAAGCTGAAACAATAGTCGAAGTAGGTAAAAAGCACGCCAACGAGAAGCATAGCGATAAACAAGCTCCTGAGAAGAATTTAATAAAGTGTAGCTTTAACGTTACCTGAAACTGTTGTCTTGCCGCATTGAGGCCATATAAAGCAATCGCAATTCCGTCGTTAATCTTCGTAGTGTCAGAAATTTGTTGGATTAAGTCAATCTTGTCCTCATAGTGGCCCAAAGCTACAGGAACGGCTACTTTATCACTGAAACAATAATGGTGAGACGAGCTTCTTTTTATAAAACAATGAAACTAACGAAAAATGCTTCGTATCTTTTTGAATCTATAGGACGTTACTCAAATAACTCGACTATACTCGAATGTGCGCCAGCAAGGTCCACTTCTTCTCTACATACACGGAACCTTCAAAAGCTCAGTTGATCCAGAAGAATTTAAGCTTTTGATAGCTACTTCTTTCCCATTCTTGACAGTAAGGTGGTTTCTCTAGCGGTGCCGTGATATTGGTCTTAGTTTAGTTTATTAGTTAGTTTATTAGTTAGGTATTAGCTAGTTTTCACGGAGATACACGAGCCCGTTGCAAGCACGACAAGGCTTTTAAGGCATTCAGAGCTACTTGATGAGTGAATGAGGAAGTTGGTAATTAGATAACAAGGATTTAGATGGTATTTGCTGCAAACAAGCACCAATAGATGGACGTCAAACACCAACGGCATGATGTTGATAAATAAGAAAGGATAATGCTGTCGGCGTTGGTCAATCCCTGAGGGATGCGCCACGCATTCGGATTTATTAAGCATCGTTTGGAGATGAATGAATGCATAGCTGGCCTTTACGGTGACTCGCAATGGCCTACCGACATATCGAACCAGTGCTGCTATTCTCCCAGACAAGCCTCGTACGAATTTGCCAACCTCGGAGGGATGGAAGGCTTGGTGGGCCATAGGAGTGGGCGTCAATTCCACGTGTGTATTGCAGGGCGCCTCCGACAACTGCACCACACGCGCCCTTATGACATGATTTTAATACTGTTTTACATTTCAAAAATCGTTGAATTATTAAATATTTCAAAAATCGACTCTTGTGTTAAAAGATGTAAAATTTAAGTTCAAGCAAAATTTACAGCTCATTCTCCTCTTCATCTATAGCGAAAGATTTACTCATTATTTCATATGAACATGTTAGAATCAGCAAGATTTATTCTTTCTTTACCTGTGACCCTGCTAATCAACGAGTAACCAACTCGACTGGGCATGAATAAACTCTATTTTAATCAGTCGTGCACTACAGTTGCACAACGGGATCGAAGTGCTTCACACTAAAAGTTCAGTGCCCCTAAGTGTATTTGACTAGGAAATAATAAAAAAAAACAACAAGGATGGGTTAATTTGCACTTTGTCGTGGGAAGAGGCTTACTAGATGGGCTACAGGATGGAAATGTGGAAATTGAACTCCTTCTTGGCTTGGGAGATTTTGCTGGCTTATGACCGCTAACCTAGAATCCAGTTTGACGCCAAGGAAAACCACGCTGAAACATTGTACCGCTGTGTAGTTCTCCTTGCCCCCGTTTCTGATCAAATTAGCAAAATAAAAAATCCGCACCAAATTACCCTCCTTAGACATGAATAGGAACATTAAATGACATGTTTTCATAAGCCCAACTTACTAAAAATAGCAATTTTATCAAAAAAAAAATGAAGAAAAGGTGATATATAAAGGTGTTCAAAATTCCAGAAGTATCAATAAGAGAGTGAATAACAATTTTCCTTTTAGAACTAGATAGGAGCTTAATGCGCCATTCTTCGTAGATTCACTGGGCTACGAGACATGTGCAGATGAGGGTCGAACCAGGAACCACAAGCAAAAAGGAAGATACTTAATAGCCCACTGTTAATTGCTGGCAGAATTGGAAAAATTACTAGAGAAGTTGCGGGATTTTAATGAAGCTGAGATATTTGCAAAACTCTGGACCGCAGGTGTCTTTGGTGGGGAACGAACGCGCTATTGTCCTTTCCGGGGAGTAACGCGCTCACCACCACACCATGTGATCTTTCGTGGTGCTATCCTCCCAGACAAGTCTGGTACCAATTTGCCGACCCCGGAGGGATGGAAGGCTTGCTGGGCCATGGGCACGGGAAGCGATTACACGTGTATGTTGCAGGACGCCTCCGACCACAGCGCCACACGCGCTCTACACAGGGTGAGCACCTCATAAATTTGTAGAAAATGTATTGGTCGATTAACTAAGGCGTTCATATAATTCCCATAAAAAATTGTCAATTTTAAGCGTGCCTAAATTTTTGATAAACATACTCGAAAAATTGAAAGAGAAATTAAGATCTCTCAAAACTCCAACCCATGTGCAGCAACAAACATCTGCGACACATTGTGGGACATTGCGTTTTTCTCGCGTACGACTTGATCAGTGGCACTCATTTTCGAAATACGAAGCAGAAAACGAAATGCCCAGTACATTTTGAAGAAGCATGGTAAATTTCAAGGGTACTGAAGCGAATTAATAAACCTCGCAGTCATCTGCGATATATTCGTTTAATGCCAAAAACGCTTATTATTTCCTCACTTAGTGCACTGAAATCGAAAGATATCAGCAGTACGTTATTGCAAAGCAAACTATTGAATTCAACTAATAGCATAGAAGAAAAAACTAAGAAAATTCACTCACAATGATGCACCGCTTTTAAGAAGTAGAAGGAATTTGGGAATGTTTTCAGAGCCCGAGATTAGAAGTTCTCCAGCAGCCTCCTTAAGTGCTAATCCAAGCATAGGCTTCCCCTTAACCCGTCTTGTATCGCTGATTCGGTGTAAAAGCTCATCAGTGTAGTCGTAATCTCCAAGAGAAATTGGTATTTCTGCAGTCTCTCCGTATTTCACGACGCTAACACGGACTTTGTTCTTTGTCATGTCAAAATGATCGACTAAAAAGTTCTTTAGAAGCTCCTTCATGATGCGATAATCAAGAACTTTGATACTGTTCGAAGTATCAAGAACAACCACCAGCTCAATGTGGGACGAAACGATGCAATGACTTGAATGCCGTCGGCTGGGTACCATGACGTATTCTCCATATGCATTCGTCGGAAGTGGAGTGTTGGCATTGCCTAATGGTCTCCCAACATAATCAGTGGGAATAGGAAATCCATTTTCGTCAATCGCATTACCATACTCATTAGTTGGAAGTGGACGACCATCTTCGGTCACCACAACATAGCGAGGTAGCACTTGTTCATCAGGTCCAAATGGTTTTCCGTGCTCGCCTTTTTCAAGAATCATACGTTGATCAGTGATAAAGTCTCCAGATATGTCCGTGGGAAGAAAAGAGTGGGCAGTAAACAAAAACGGTTAAGATTGTGAAGTTGAGAGATTTTAAAAAGAAATATATTTGCCTAAGTTATTTACTAACTCAGAGTGGGTAATAATCAAGTCAGAATTCAATATGGGTTAGTTGTGGTTACAGGCATCACCTGTAGATTATGAAGCCGATCCTCACAACATCTGGGGCGAGATCAAATCCAGCATCAACCAGTTCTGCCACACTTTCTTTCATTGCATAGAATTCCTCTGCAGAAAAGTTCTCTGACGAGTCCAGCATGATAATGACGTCTGCCTGTAATATCAACATATATTAATAAGCATGCGTAATATTACAAATGTTTCTTCAGATTTCTGAAGCGGTTATGAAAAGAGACAGATGATATTCTGCACTCACTGGGTAATCTATCTGATTACATGAGCGAACAGTTACGAATGATGGCATTGTTGTTTTTCTAACTGGCCATGTGATTTGACTTGAAGGGTCTGCTGGAGCTATCTGAAACTACTGCAGATTAGCAGCACACAGTTCACTTAAATACTAAACCTATTTTGGATCCCAGTCGTTTCTCTTCTCTCACGTACATTCCAGGAACTCTGCTGTGATCAGCCTTTTATATACGAAACGTCATCATTCCTTCCAAATCTCTAATTGAGCAAAATTATTTAGCTTTGCTTATGCGTGAAGCCTTGTTCCACTCTTTGTTTCTGCCCGCTGCTTGTTTGTTAGCTCGTGTTTTTATTGCAGTATCAATGCGAACAAAAAATGGAGAATATGAAAACAAAAAGTTCAGAAAGAGTCGTCAACCATATGCGACTCTGAACGGATGTTCGTCCTCGGTGGAAGATAGATGAAAAAAGCGGCTCTGAAGAAGGCGATTCTGCCGAAACGTCAGCTACGATTGTGCTGTGTGTGTGCTATTGTATGGAAGTAAAAGTATGCTGTTTAACAACCTCGCGATTGCTAAGAGAGAAAACGACGAATTCATAATTCAATGCCGAGGTTAATAGAAAGTCGATCCTGGGAACAAAGGGTTCATTTTGCGCTACGATGTTAAGCATGATTTCGTTAATGTGATGTTCTTGAGATGTTAGCCATTCTCTTCTTACAGAACAATGGTTGTTTGATGTATCTAAAAATGAAACTACGAAAAAAAATGAATGATTGCAATAGGCGAATCGGCACAGTGTCCCTTCTTATTGGTGCAATGAAAGTACCTTGCAAATGGCATCAGCAATGGGGCCCAGCGTCTCCGAATCTGTTCCATGCCATTGTGGAATACGAATCACTTTATCGTTGCTGGTAAGTTGGGAGTCCTGAGAAGAACTTTCATCATCGCCTGCTTCCACTACGAATATGTGGGCACCGATGTCCTTCGTCAACGTCTCAGCGGCTTCCTGCACTGGATCTCTGAAATATAGATGGCATGTCCAGATTTATTTTACTTGCAGTCAGAATTTTATAAAAATCATTCCACCATATTGTTGAATTATTCTTCTACAATTTGATTCATCTTCTACAATTTGTTTCCTCACTTTCAACTAAGAAAATCAATGGTTCCTCATAACCACATCAAGAATTTAATTGAAAATCACACACCGGTCAACTCCTTACGAAAAGTAATACTAATAATAAGTTTATTAGAAAACATAATTTTTACACAGCGGTTGAATAAGATGGTAAAGCTCTCGGCGTTGGTCAACCCTGAGGGATGTGCCATGCTTTCGACTTCATTAAGCATCATTTGGAAGTGACTGAATGCATAATCTAGCCTTTACAATGACTCGCGGGGGATTACCGATGTATCCAGCCAC
>MQTX01000254.1:0-137852 GCA_009735665.1 Angiostrongylus cantonensis | reverse complement strand
TAAAATTTTTCCCTTTAAGGTAAGAGCTGAAATGGAACGCGTGCAGGTAAGAACTGCTCTAGGATAATATTACAGCTGACTTCCTTCGACATGGAAACTGGAAAAGGAAATGGAACTTCTCTCATCGAGCGATCATCCGATAACACAATTCCACGAATTTTATCCCTCATGTGTTCTTTTTCCTGGTATCCACCAAGAGGGAGAGGGACAACAATATCCTCGCTGCCGTAGATCAGCCCTACACGTGTTACATCAGGGGATAAATCAACATAATCTGCGAACTGGTCTATTGCACGCAGTATGTTTTCGAACACAAAGTGCGTCATATTTCGCGTATAAATGGCAAACAAGATGTCCATTTTTAAATCTTTAGGTGAGCATCCACGTCTAGTACTACCCGTAGGCCACGGAGCGACAGTACTGCTGCTATCTACACCTTCTCCATGTAAGACAAAATAACCGCCACTGTCAGTTGGCAGAGGACGTCCTTGGTTATCTAGTGGCGTACCAGCAGCATCTGTTGGAACAGTTTCGCCGTCTTTGCCAAGAGGAAGGCCTGATTCGTCTGTAGGAAGAGGAGATCCATCAGGTCCTAATACTGGGTGAATAGGCCGCCTGTGAATATCTGTCGGTAGAAGACGTCCGTCTGGCCCTAGAGCTGGATAAATATAGTTTCCAGATTCATCTGTTGGTAAGACTTGTCCATCTAAGCCTAATGGTCTGCCTTCATCGTCTTTTTCTATAATGGCTCCGTCGTCAGTCACAAAGTTCCCAGACGAATCTGTTGGAAGAGGAGAGCCATCAGGTTTGGTAACAGGATAGATCACGTTACCACTTTCACCAGTTGGCAGCATTTTAGTGGTGGTTCCTCCAATTGGACCTGCTACGTATTTGCCGGAATCGCCAATAGGAAGTGGTGAACCATCTTCGCCTACCGGCTTTCCACTTGTATCGGTTGGAATAGGTCTCCCGTCAGCGTCTGTGTACGCGCCAGATCCATCTGTAGGTAGAGGACTGCCGTCTCCTGCAACAACTGGATATATTGGACGCTTGTGAATGTCTGTGGGAAGTGGGCTTCCGTCAGGTCCAACAATGGGGTAGATGTAGTTCCCTGCTTCATCCGTTGGCAACACATGTCCATCAGGTCCAATTGGTCTGCCTTCCTCGTCCTTTTCAACAATGGTTCCTTCGTCAGTGACAAAGTTTCCAGATGTGTCCGTGGGAAGTGGAGAACCGTCAGGTTTGGTTACAGGGTAGACAGTGGGCTTCCGTCAGGTCCAACAACGGGGTAGATGTAGTTTCCTGCTTCATCCGTTGGCAACAAGTGTCCATCGGGTCCAATTGGTCTGCCTTCCTGGTCTTTTTCAACAATGGTTCCTTGGTCAGTAATAAAGTTTCCAGATATGCCTTCTTCGTCCTTTTCAACAATGGTTCCTTCGTCAGTGACAAAGTTACCAGACGTGTCCGTGGGAAGTGGAGAACCATCGGGTTTCGTTACAGGGTAGATTACGTTGCCGCTTTCATCAGTTGGTAGAGCTTTGGTGACAGATTCCTCAAGAGGAACTGTTACGTAATTGCCGGATGCATCCGTTGGAAGCAGAGAACCATCGGCTTCAAGTGGTTTTCCGCTTGCATCGGTTGGAATAATTCTTCCGTCTTCGTCAATATACGTACCGGATACATCTGTGGGTAACGGACTGCCATCTTTTCCAACAACTGGGTAGATCGGACGTTTATGAATGTCTGTTGGAAGTGGGCTTCCGTCAGGTCCAACAACGGGGTAGATGTAGTTCCCTGCTTCATCCGTTGGCAACACATGTCCGTCAGGTCCAATTGGTCTGCCTTCTTCGTCCTTTTCAACAATGGTTCCTTCGTCAGTGACAAAGTTACCAGACGTGTCCGTGGGAAGTGGAGAACCATCGGGTTTGGTTACAGGGTAGATCACGTTGCCGCTTTCATCAGTTGGCAGAACTTTGGTGACGGATTCCTCAAGAGCAACTGTTACGTAATTACCGGAAGCATCCGTTGGAAGCGGGAATCCATCTGCTCCAAGTGGTTTTCCGCTTGCATCAGTTGGAATAATTTTTCCGTCTTCGTCAGTATAGGCACCGGATACACGTGTAGGTAACGGGCTGCCATCCTTTCCAACAACTGGGTAGATTGGGCGTTTGTGAATGTCCGTAGGAAGTGGGCTGCCATCAGGTCCAATGACAGGGTATATATAATTTCCGGTTTCATCTGTAGGCAAAACTATTCCATCTGGCCCTAATGGCTTGCCTTCGTCGTCTTTTTCAATAATCCTACCTTTGTCAGTGACGAACTTCCCTGATATATCAGTAGGAAGTGGTGACCCATCAAGTCTCGTCACAGGATAGATAATATTTCCACTCGCATCTGTAAGTTACCAGACGTGTCCGTGGGAAGTGGAGAACCATCGGGTTTGGTTACAGGGTAGATCACGTTGCCGCTTTCATCAGTTGGCAGAACTTTGGTGACGGATTCCTCAAGAGCAACTGTTACGTAATTACCGGAAGCATCCGTTGGAAGCGGGAATCCATCTGCTCCAAGTGGTTTTCCGCTTGCATCAGTTGGAATAATTTTTCCGTCTTCGTCAGTATAGGCACCGGATACACGTGTAGGTAACGGGCTGCCATCCTTTCCAACAACTGGGTAGATTGGGCGTTTGTGAATGTCCGTAGGAAGTGGGCTGCCATCAGGTCCAATGACAGGGTATATATAATTTCCGGTTTCATCTGTAGGCAAAACTATTCCATCTGGCCCTAATGGCTTGCCTTCGTCGTCTTTTTCAATAATCCTACCTTTGTCAGTGACGAACTTCCCTGATATATCAGTAGGAAGTGGTGACCCATCAAGTCTCGTCACAGGATAGATAATATTTCCACTCGCATCTGTCGGTAACTCTTTACTAACGCCCTCTTTCATACCAATAGCAATAAAATTACCACTACTGTCAGTTGGCAGCGGCCGTCGTTGATTATCTAGTGGAGTGCCAGCAGCGTCTGTTGGAATGGGTGCCCCGTCGTCGCCGAGAGGGCGGCCTGATTCGTCTGTAGGAAGAGGAGATCCATCAGATCTCAGTACCGGGTGAATGGGCAGTTTGTAAATGTCAGTTGGTAGAGGACGTCCGTCTGGTCCTACAACTGGATAAATGTAGTTTCCGATTTCATCTGTGGGCAACACATGTCCATCTGGTCCTAGTGGTCTGCCTTCTTCGTCCTTTTCTATAATGGTTCCATCATCAGTCACAAAGTTCCCAGACGAATCCGTTGGAAGAAGTGATCCATCAAACTTTGTGACAGGGTAGATCACTTTACCGCTTTCATCAGTTGGTGGCACTTTTGTGACAGTTTCCTCGAACGAATCTATTATATACTTTCCGGAAACGTCTTTTGGAAGAGGTGATCCATCTTGGCCAACCGGTTTTCCACTTGTATCGGTTGGAATAGGTCGCCCGTCAATGTCAACGTAAGCTCCAAATTCATCTGTAGGCATAGCAGTGCCGTCTCTTCCAACTATTGGATATATTGGACGTTGGTGAATATCCGTTGGAAGTGGACTGCCGTCAGGGCCAATGACGGGATAAATGTAATTTCCTGTTTCATCCGTTGGAAGCACTCGTCCGTCTGGGCCCAGTGGTCTGCCTTCGTCGTCCGTCTCGATGACGGTGCCATCGTCAGTGACGAAGTTTCCAAATTTATCAGTTGGAAGCGGTGATGAGTCGAAGGTTGTCACTTGAGGGATCCTTTCTGAAAAGTCGCTTATTATTTTTCAATACTGGAAATTTCATTGATCAAAGCATGTTGAATGCCGTGAAAGAAAGAAGTGAAAATTGGAGTTAAAATTTATCGAAGAAATACACATTAAGAAAATTAAATTATTAAAAGTGTTTCAAGTAAAGCATCATTAACATGTGAGTGCAGAAACACACTCGAAAGACATTTTGTGACCTGCAGTCATCTTAATTTGTGTAGTTAGGGAGTAGGTACAGCAATGGTAGCGATAGCGATGATCACTAGCATGGTGATTGATCGACCTAGCCGCTAGGCTCACCAAACCTTCCATCCGTTTGGTGTAGGGAAATTGGTGCCAGACTTATCCAGGAACGGCTTATTTTGTAATCCAAATGAAAGCGCTTTAGCCTAGTTATCTCTAGACTCCGAGAAGGGTCGACTGGACCAGCATTAAACGACATTTATGACCAAAGGCAAACTCTCACCTAGCCGTTGAACTCACAAGCAAAAGTTCGAAAATTTTCGAGGTGACGAATGCGTGAAAACGAATCCTAGGCAATAAGCGCTGGAATCCGCACAGTAGATGTGAAAGAAGATCGTTCGGAAAAAAATAATGAGCAATGCAAAATAGTTAGTCACTCCGAGGAAAATGGAATGAAGAAGGGTATGTCTACCCAATCGTCTTGATCCCATTACGATTTTTATCACCCTGGAGCACTTTGCTGCAAACTGTACTGTGGTATGAAATTTATTTCTTGAATAATCCAGATACGAAGCCACTTAGAATATGTCTATGAGAATTCCACAGAATGGATAAATAAACTTTTAAAAGATACTATTATGTTCTCACAAAACGCCCTTGATGTGGTGACATGAGGTTGTTAACATGCATTTTAGCTTACAGCAGCTAAAAGTTCAACGAATTCGTCTTCTGCAAAACTTAGAGCGAGCGTATTGTTATGCGCCTTATTCGGCAAACACGCAATAATGCTAAGAAATGCTAGTTCCAAAAGCTTTTCACTTGTCAGCCGTCAGCTGTTCTCCTGTTGGTCGACGACGACGATGGTGCGAGTAATGTATACATTCATCCGTGAAATCTGGTCGCTAATGACTACTGTTCATCAGTTATCGCTAGGACACATCACGTGTTCGACGCCAAGTCGTTCACTATGCTTTTTCTTGATTCAGGGACGCAGAAATGGAACACTTGCAAATATTCGTTCTGTTAAGCAAAGATGGGGCATTGAGAAAAAAGTGTTCCTCATTGACATCGTTTTCTTAATTTTCAGTCGAAGGCCATTATTTTTATAACATGTTGTCGAAATCGGTCAGCATTCGTTTCACCCAGCTAGTGGTTTTTGTTATACAAAAAATATCATCAGCAAAGCGAAGATGGTGTAATCGTCGATCACCCACTTCGCTCCCGTACTATCCCGTCGCTATTCTCGCATAAGTTCTCGAGGGCGGATGTGAATAACTTATCAATATGACATTTTCATATCTAAATCCTCTCTTAACGTCAACGTTAATACCGCTATAAAGGATGAATGACAAAAGAAAACTTTGGGCGAGGGCTGTTTTATAACGTTAGGATATGCGAGACACTTGACTTCACCGAGTATCGTATAGATGTTAGAATGTAAAGTTCATACAATGATTTACGGTCGCCTACTAATGTCTCAAGTCAGCACTTCTGTTCCCCCAGACAAGTTCTGTACCGATTTGCCAACTCTGGAGAAATAGAGAGATTAACATGTTACAGGATCAAACCAGTGACCGATCAAGTCTACATTGAAGATAACCTCCACCCACTACGTAAAAAGCACCCTTGTATTTATAAAATAGTGACACTAATAAACCTTGTGTACTGTGTAGGGGATGCCCTTGCCATCCATGACTGCTTCTGTACAAGGGTGTCAAAGCCCTTTTTTATATTTGTAAAACTGAGATGCCTCCCAACGGTTTACCGTCTCATCATGGCTGGCAAGTGTTCCTGGGCGTCGGACTGCGATGTACAGCGAGGGATGCATCCACTGGCAGGGTCTGAGGCTGAGCAGGAGTCCAATGTTTTCACCAGGAAGGCCAGCAAGGAGTAAGCCAATACCGGGATCCACCACCGTCCTGGTATAAAAATCGCATGGTGGCAAACCTCCATCTGATCCACAAAGGCCGTCGACTGTCTGTGGTGGTGAAGACCTTGGGCAAACTTTGCACACGCTGACCTCGAGATTCAATGGAACCACAATGACCAGCAAAACTCCGAAAAATGGTGATTATGCCGGGGCTCGCACAACTAGTGATGACGGGCCGTTCAAGTGTCGAGTAAGAACTGACCATAGATGATTCAGTCCCTTGACCTCGAAAAACCACCAGTTCGGCAACGTTAGTAAGATACGATGTCAGACTGACCGAGGAGAGAACACATCACTCAGTCAAAGCCGTCTGTGATACCAGGGAAGAACCGTTCCTCAGAATACGCAAGAAAAGAGGCGTGGGCGGCGTCGGTATTCTCGTAGCACGAGTATAGTCATGAACATCGATTCTTTTGAACAACTAACAATCTGAATTGGACATTTATGATTAAAGAGATGTGATCGATACTGGCTTTGACATAGTTGTTTACGTGTCGACATCAAACTATGAAGAAGAAGAAGTAGAAGTGTTCTATATAAACTTGGAGAAGTTCTACAGAGTGATATGTTGTACCACCCGTTCTCGCTTCCGAAATCCGACATGCCTATATATATATATGTTCTATATAAACTTTTAGAGAGAAGACCATACATTCTTTACGGTCATCAATGAAGATTTCAACGCTAAGACTAGACCTTAAAGAAAGTCTGAAGAACGTCACATTGGCACCCACAGATAAGAATGGAACGAGCTGGTTGAGCGGCTGTCCGAGATTATCATGGCGACCTAGATCCCCTATTCAGTGAAAGAGCAGCAACACTGTGCTGTTGTTCACGAAGGGTGAGTTGTACGATACTGGCAATTATCACCCAATCTGCTTGCTATCTGTCGTCTACAAACTTTTAACTGGAATCATCCAAAACAGGATTGACAGAACACTGGACGAAGGACAGCCATGTGAGCAAGCAAGGTTTCGAAAAGAATTTAGTACGGTGGAGCACACTTACACGATAACAAGGCTCAATGAAGAATCGCGAGAGTACAAAAGCCGGCTTTGTCTCACTTTCATTGATTTAAAGGCTTCGATTCTGTTGAGATAGAAGCAGCCATGGAAGCCTTGGACAATCGAGGTGTCCCTTACTCAGTATATAAAGATGCTTCGTGAGCCATACAAATATCTCACAACCATGATATCGCCATTCTACGACAATGTTAATATCAAGGTCAAAAGAGGGGCTTGGCAAGCTAATAACATTTCGCAAGAATTATTCACCGCCACCAACGAGAAAGGAATGCGAACATTGGAATGAAACAACATGGGAGTGAAAACCGATAGTCGGCGTCTTCACTTTGCTGATGACATCGTTCTTATAACATTAAACATTAGCCAAGCAAAACAAATTCTTGCCGACGTTGACGAAGTCTCCCACGGAACACGGATCTCCCTCATATAAGGGATCTCCAGCCGGTTAGTCGCGAGGCTACGTGGTGCGTCCCCAGGTAGCGGATAGGGGATTAATCGCAGACCAAAAGCGATCTTTGCTTCCCTGAGATGCAGGTGGATCCGGGGATGGACTCCCTGTTTCTGCTGCGTTGATTTGTCACATACATTTTGTATTTGCTAGGCGTGTCTATGCGTGCGGGTGCGTTTTCACTTATGCGGATTGTATTCTACAAGTCAATTCAGCCAAAAGCCTGCAATCAAGTGGCAGGGAAGTATATGGGAGGCGGCTAGGAGTCGCCTCCAACAAATAAGCTCCATGTCCACTCTGGGAGAGCCTGGCAAGCTACCCGTGAGTATAACCAGCCCCATGTTCAGAGCCCAGCAAGCTATATGTGGGTATCAAAAATGCTAAACACAATTAAAAAAAAACGGGCCTCATTCCCTAACCCCGAAAAAGCCACCAATTTCGCAGCGTTAGGTAGGACGAGCACAAAGAGGCTGCTAAAATCTCAGGGCCAATGGAAGCTGCTTGGATCAAGAACTATGGTGACGATCTGTACCTAAAACGCACGTACACTTGCATCCGAGTCCTCGATAGAGGACTTGCTCATGCAAGCAAGAATGATAAGGTACGACGTCATCGGCCTGGCCGAGACGAGACGACGCCACTCATTCAACGCTGTCTATGACACTGGAGAAGAACTGTTCCTCGGAACATGCAACAGTAGAGGGGTAGGCGGTGTCGGCGTTCTCGTCAACACAAGTTTGTCCATGAACATCAATTCATTCGAACAGCTTACAACCAGAATCGCACGTTTACGATTAAAAAGATGAGGATCAACACCGGCTTTGACAACCTTCGTAGTTTACGCGCCAACATCAAACTACGACGAAGAAGTCGAAGCGTTTTACATGGATTTGGAGAGGTTCTACAGAGAAAACCATACATTCTTCAAGGTCATCATTAGAGATTTCAATGCGAAGATCGGACCAAGAAGACCGTCTGAGGAACGTCATATTGGAACCCACGGATTAGAATGGAACAAACAGGGTGAGCGGCTCTCTGAGTTTATCATGGCGACCAAGACCATCCATGGTAACTCGCAATTCCAGAAGCCTCATCGTCAACGATGGACGTGGGAATCTCCCAATGGAGAGTACCATAACGATATAGACCACATCACAGTAAATAGGAAGCTTTGCCTAACCGATGTCGCTGTTGTCCCAAATTTTACACGGGATCAGACCACCGCCTCCTTCGTGCAAGGTTTTATTTTTCGCGGTAAAAAATCATCCACGATTACTACTCAGATCTCTTCGATAGCCACGTCCATCTCCCCTCTTATGAAATAAAAGAGGATGGATATGCGGTTCCGCCGGTTTTCCCTTCCGAAATCCGACATGCCATTTCGTCGGTGAAAAATCGAACAGCACCAGGTCTGGACAGGATAAGATCAGAACATCTGAAGAACCTTCCGCCAGTCCTCGTAAGCACACTGGCTCGACTCTTCTCACGTTACCTGTCTGAGTACAAGGTCCCTACCCAGTGGAAGACCAGTAAGACCGTGTTGTTGTTAAAGAAGGGGAGAAATTCATCCACGATTACTACTCAGATCCCTTCGATAGCCACATCCATCTCCCGTCTTATAAAATAAATGAGGATGGATATGCGGTTCAACGGTTCTTCCTGCCCTAAAGTATGCGTCAGAAACCTGGTCGCTGCACAAGCAAGATGAAAGATCACTCAACGTTATTGAACGGGAATCGAAAGGACGATGCTAGGAGTATCCCGATTCACACAAGTAAGGAATGGAATCCGAAGCTCCGACCTGCGTCAAGGATCAAAAATCAAAGATGCCGTTCTATACGCCAAACAGTCGAAAATAGGGTGGGTCACATACACAATGCGTATATACGACAACCGATGGACAAGAGCCGTTAGTGACTAGATTCTTCAGAATGTTAAACGTAGTGCTGGAAGACCACTGACCCGATGGTCAGAGTTCATCACGGAAGGCTTGGAAGAAAGGTATGATGCTCGGCGAGTCCCTAGAGCCAGCAGAACCCACTGGGCTACTCTAGTACGCAATACGGAAAAATGGAAGTTTATTGGCACCCGCTCAAGTCACTCGTCGATCAAAGCGACTATAGGTGATGTAGATGACAGTGATCTTCCTGTAGATCGAACTCAAAGGCTGATTTATTCTTTGTTACGGTGGTGCTGAAGTTTCGGTGGATTTCGCCTTCTTCAGAGCATAAAAAGACGAAATTGACTGCAATCTACCCGAGCAAACACCTTCATAACCAAACAGAGAAAACAGTAAGTTAAAATTTCAGTCGCAATGAAAATGAAATAGCTTCTTCGCATAATCACAGTTTTTTTTAGAGCCTTCCACTGAGTGCTTCATATGGAAACCAACTATAAAGAGTTCACACGGAAGCGTAGTGTACCTCTCACATTAAAATATCAGTGCTAAGTATTGTTTGAGATCATGCGTGACAGCGGCACCTTTTTCTTTGTGGTTAATTTTCGGATTCCTGGATTTTATCCGGAATGCCTCAAGAGCTTTGGTTGCAGAGGTTTCAATTCCTGTGCGAGGATGATAACCTCTACTTCAAAGTCCTCCTTGTTAAGTCGTTGTGCTATGCGCGCCAAATAGAGTATTTGCTTTAGCTCCAAGTTTAGCTACTAGGTGATCTTTCACACTGCTGTAGAGTGAACTTTTTTCGGCAAAGTATTCGTCCCCGCACGCTTTACGAGAGATGGGATGAACCATACTTGAACTCATGACTCAGCGTCTCTATCATTACGGCATATTATGCAATTTTGCATCCTGCGTAGACGGTTATGCATGCAATTGCGAACTATCTCATATCTTAGAGCGCCCGGTGGCATTCAAATCACTGCTGCCAAATTTTCTAGAACGGCCCTTCCTAAGCAACCTTTTTATAGATCAAATATTTCGTTGGGTATGAAGGACGCAACAATAAAATGAACCTTATTATTGCTAGAATTACAGTTTGTGAGCCCTGGTTTCCGTTTCTAATAATCCCGAGGATAAGGCAAATCCCTTGTTTTTTCGATCTCCTTAAGACATAAAGGAGCAATAAAGATGTTTGGCTTCACCATTCAGCAGCTAATGACCCTCCTAAAGAAGTGCCAAAACTACTTAATCTTCGGATGGAAAATATTACGAACAAGAAAAGGTGCTGTTATTGAGACGGCAACTGGCACCAAGCCTGGCCATTGCATTAATACCATTGCACCCAAGGCACAAATACCAGTAACAAATTTCCGGCCATTACTCTAGTGTAGATATACAGATGTCTGCTTTGTCATTTGCTTCTCACAAGAGGAAATGGGCAAATGTTCCGACCTGCTGAATGATCAGCTAGAGAACAGTGAATTTACCCGAGAGAAGCCGAAACAAAAATGGCTTGTATTTCTGAACGTTCAAATTAACCTATGCAAAAAAGGCTACATAACGGAATGTTACCGAAAAACAAGTAGAGTAAAAGCATACCGGCTCATTTCTTCTCCTCTTAGCTCTTACACACAAATCGGGCGGTTGTAAGAAACATGTTTCGAACAGCCACGACTGTGTGCACAGAAAGGGAGCAAAAAGGAACAGAAGGAAGAATCTCCGAAATTCGTCGTGGCAAACAACGACTTCCAATGGCTACGAAAATGTAGCTTCTTTGGGTAGATGTGGCGGAAACTCCAGTCCCCGAACGATAACTGCAGCAATAATAAGGTTGGTTTATCCTGTCTTTCACTTGGAACAAAATAAGTGCACCTGTAAGACGTTGCCTGAGTAGTGCCGTTCAAGAGGATTCGATAACAACTATTGAAATACCGTCGAGCACACCAGCTAGCTCTCAATTGCTTGCATGAGCGTCTATGCATAACGCAAAATTGCATAATTTGCCCTAACGGTAGAGAAGGTATGACTGTATGAGTTTGGGAACGGTTTAACTGATATTTCATAGTGTGCCGGACGTATACATTGGCGAAACAGGTCCACTCCGCGTCCGTATAAAAGAACACCTAGTAGGTAAACTTGAAGCCTAAGCAACTACTCTACTAGGCACGAATAGGACAAAGACATGACGGGAGAATTTTGAAGTAGAAGTTACCACCTTTGTACAGGAATCGAAAAGTTCGACGAGCAAAACTCTCGAGGTATTCCGAATACATCCCAAGAATCAGAAAACGAACTGCAGGGAGGAATGTCTTGCTATCATGTATGATCTCACAGTATTTATAAGTGATATTTTAATGTGAGAGAAACACTACGCTTCCATGAGAATTCTGCGCCACTGGTCTCCACGTAAAAGTACTCAATGAAAGGCTCATGGAAAGAGGAGAGAGTGCAAAGAAGCTATTTTGTTTTCAATGCGAATGAAATCTTTGTTTCCTGTTTTCTCTGGTTTGGTTACAGAAGTGTTTGGCCGAGCAAATGGCAGTCAGTTTGACCTTTTCGGGTCCTGAAGGATGTAAAATCCGCCGAAACGTCAGCTTAAATAAAGGAATAAAACAACAACTCGTGCTTGCTAAACAAGAATATAATGAACTACTGTAAAATATCCAGTAAAATTCAAAAGTATATAAAATGAATAGATTTGCCACTTGTTTGCTTGGGTGCTTCAGTACTTGATGAAAAATCACAGCAAAAGGTTTTATAGTGCCTTAAAAATTAAAATTTAACACTGGAGTTCAAGAAGACCTATATCTCACAATAAAATTAACGGTTTTCATGGAGACCACTCTGAAAGAAGACATGCCCGGTTTAAAAATAGAAAACTCAGTCATTTTGGGCACATGAGCATTGAAATCAATGCGCAGTAGATTCAACGTGGCAAAAATCATTTTCTTGAGGCAGATTTACATTGTACTCAACTTGCTACGCTGAGCTACTATCCAGTTAATTAGGAAATGAGCATTTGATGCTTGAAAACCCAAGCCAACACAAGTATTTAAAAAGTAACATTATCTATGAAAAGTACGGTACATTGCATTAAAAAAAATAAGATGCATAAGCACAGTAAAATACACAAGGAAAGTTTAAAAGCGTACTACATTAGACATGACCTCATCTTTCAAGAAACGATACTTAAATGAAATTTACCCGTATCTTTAACGCAGACGAATTTCCTCAATCCATTGTGGTCCTTCGCAAACCAATCTTTTTCTTCAAGATTGACCAGCTTAATATTCTTTTGTAGCATTCGATCAATTAGAGTACTGTCCTTCAGACTGAAGAAAAACACTGGAGCAAACAAGAACACAAAACTGATTTTCTCTTAAAAATAACATATTTGAAAACGAGCTTGGGGAAAAAAGACATGAAGAAATAGTGGGCAAGTTGGCTAACCTTAAGGGTGTTAGATGAAAATGTAGAACAACAGCTGGTCCCCTTTCTTCTTCCAACAAAAGTTGTAAAGCTATATTTAAAGCGAGATTAGCATCTGGAGAACCACGGATCTCTCTGATTTCGTCAAATGAAGTAGTGAGTTCTTCTTTATTTCTGTAGTGCCCAATATCAATAGTGACTTCAGTCGTTGCCGCATAGATCAATTTGCCTATTTTCGGCATGCCTTTATTTGGAAGAGATTGCACAAATGACTTTAAAAGTGCTTTGATCGCTTGCAGATATGGACCACTTTTATGAGAACTTTCAACAATAAAGAGAAGAGTTTCAGTTGGAGGATCGCCTGGAGAGCAATGCAGTGCTTCCGAAGTAAATACAGGAACCTCTCCTCCGGGATATGGGCGAAGTGTAAAGCCAGTTGTAGAAAGGCTCAAATCCGCCCCGGTTGAATAAATGTAATTTCCTGCGTCATCTGTTGGCAACACTTGTCCATCTGGACCTAGTGGTCTACCTTCATCATCTTTTTCAACAATGGTTCCTTCGTCAGTAAGAAAGTTTCCCGACGCATCCGTTGGAAGTGGTGATCCATCTGGCTTGGCGACAGGATAGACCACGTTACCACTGTAATCAGTTGGTGGTACTTCAGTAATTGCTTTCCCAAGTGGACCTCTTACATAATTGCCGAAAGTATCAGTTGGAAGCGGTGACCCATCCTTATCAAGCGGTTTCCCACTTGTATCGGTGGGAATAGGTCGCCCATCAGCGTCAATGTAAGCTCCAGATCCATCTGTAGGCAAAGGACTGCCGTCTTTTCCAACAACTGGATATAATGGACGTTTGTGGATGTCCGTTGAAAGAGGACTACCGCCAGGTCCAACCACAGGATAAATATAGTTCCCTACTTCATCTGTTGGTAGCACTTCTCCATCCGGGCCTAATGGTCGGCCTTCTTCATCTTTATCAATAAGCGTTCCTTCATCACTAAGAAAGTTTCCAGAGGCATCCGTGGGAAGCAGTGATCCATCAGGCTTGGTAATGGGATAAATAACATTTCCACTCTCATCTGTGGGCAGCTGTTTGCTAACGCCTTCTTTTTCGAGAGTAATTATATAATTACCACTACTATCTGTTGGCAGAGGCTGATTTTGGCTATCCAATGGCGTACCCGCAGCATTCGTTGGAATGGGCTTGCCGTCACCACTAAGAGGATGTCCCGATTCATCCGTAGGAAGCGGATAACCATCACGTCCTAATACCGGATGAATAGGCCGTTTGTGAATGTCGGTCGGCAAAGGACGTCCGTCAGGTGCTATAATTGGATAAATGTAGTTTCCAGCTTCATCTGTAGGCAAAACTATTCCATCTGGCCCTAATGGCTTGCCTTCGTCGTCTTTCTCAATAATCCTACCTTCGTCAGTGACGAAGTTCCCTGATATGTCAGTAGGAAGTGGTGACCCATCAAGTCTCGTCACAGGATAGATAATATTTCCACTCTCATCTGTCGGTAACTCTTTACTAACGCCCTCTTTCATACCAATAGCAATAAAATTACCACTACTGTCAGTTGGCAGCGGCCGTCGTTGATTATCTAGTGGAGTGCCAGCAGCGTCTGTTGGAATGGGTGTCCCGTCGTCGCCTAGAGGGCGGCCTGATTCGTCTGTAGGAAGAGGAGATCCATCAGGTCCTAATACTGGGTGAATAGGTCGTCTGTAAATGTCGGTGGGTAGAGCACGTCCGTCTGGTCCTACAACTGGATAAATATAATTTCCGATCTCATCTGTTGGCAAAACTTGTCCATCTGGACCAAGTGGTCTACCTTCTTCATCCGTTTCAACAATGATTCCTTCATCGGTCACAAACTTCCCCGATGCATCTGTAGGAAGTGGTGATCCATCTGGCTTGGTGACAGGATAGATCAAGTTACCACTTTCACCAGTTGGTAGCATTTTAGTCATAGTTTCTTCAATTGGACCTGTTATATAACTACCGGCGTCGTCGGTTGGAAGTGGTGATCCATCTTGACCAACCGGTTTCCCACTTGTATCTGTTGGAATAGGTCGCCCGTCAGCGTCGATATAAGCTCCAGATACATCTGTAGGCAAAGGACTGCCGTCTTTTCCAACAACTGGATATATTGGACGTTTGTGGATGTCTGTTGGAAGAGGACTACCGTCAGGTCCAATCACAGGATAAATGTAGTTCCCTCTCTCATTCGTTGGCAACACATGTCCATCTGGTCCTATTGGTCTGCCTTCGTCGTCTTTTTCAACAATCGTGCCTTCGTCAGTGATGAAGCTTCCGGATGCATCCGTAGGAAGTGGCGAGCCATCAGGTCTCGTCACAAGATAGATAACATGTCCACTCTCATCCGTCGGTAACTCTTGTCCGCTAATAATAACATAATTACCACTACTGTCAGTTGGCAATGGTTCTCCTTGATTATCCAGTGGTGTACCAGCAGCATCTGTTGGAACAGTTTCGCCGTCTTTGCCAAGAGGAAGGCCTGATTCGTCTGTAGGAAGAGGAGATCCATCAGGTCCTAATATCGGATGAATAGGACGTCTGTTAATGTCGGTCGGTAGAAGGCGTCCGTCTGGTCCTAGAGCTGGATAAATGTAGTTTCCTGTTGCGTCTGTTGGGAGCACATCTCCGTCTGGGCCTAAAGGTCTTCCTTTTTCGTCCTTTTCCACAATCCTACCGTCAGCAGTAACGTAGTTTCCAGATGTATCCGTTGGAATAGGTTTACCATCAACTATAAGTAAAGGAATATGGGATTTTCCTTGTGATTCTTCGCGTACTGTATCTTCAGTCGGCCCAACAACGAAGAACCCGTCTTCATTTATTGGATACGGTTGACCATTTTCATCTAATGGTCTGCCAATGGCGTCAGTTTTTATTACACGTCCATTTGAATCAACAATATTACCATCTTCACCGACAGGAATCTCTCTACCGTGCGTGTCAATTATGCTTATTATCGGCATATTGTTTTCGTCAACCGGTAGGGGATTTCCACTTTTATCGACCAAGGGGTAAATCCATGCTCCTTGTTTATTTTGAGGTAGGCGATTGCCAAAAGGATCTAGAGGAACACCTTCTTCATCTATTATGATTGGATTTTGATTCATATCAACAATTTCTCCCTCAGCATTTATATCCAGTGGAATTCCATCCGGCCCGACAACCAAAGGTAGCTCGCGACCACTGGAGTCTGTCGGACGAGCAGTTGATTTCGGTTCTTTTACCATAAGAACCGTACCATCTACTGCAGTCGGCAGTGGAGACGCATCCGGTCCTACTAACCCTCCAGCACTAGTTTCGTCGTCGATAAATGTTTTAGAACTTGTTAGTGATATCTCTTCGGGTTGGATATCCGTTGTGAATGATGGAGGTGTGACCTGCAATGTTGCAGCATTTAGAATTTACGAACTTTCACATATATCATTCAAAAATAAAGCGATCAAACGGTCTCTTTGAGAAACAAGCAAAATTTTTCCAACGTACTCTAACGATTGTGTATGATGTCGGGGTATCTGCAGAGGGAACACAGGACTTTTGATCTTCGCCAAGTACGAATCCAGTGTGACAGTAACACTTTGATATGATCGCTCCCTCCTTATCTTCTTCAAATGTGCATGCATGCGCGCAATCGCATGCAACACCTGGAACTCAGCATGATGTACGTACGCACCTGACTACAACTATGAATAAATTCAATGCACTGTCTATTTGTGACTACAAAGGCTTTCAACGACGCTTTCAACGTACACTGATTTATACCAAGTTCAGAAGAATCTATGCACTTCCCTTAATATACCACATACTTTTCTCACACCCTTATCACCCTTGTATGGCTTTAGCAATAAAACATAGATGCTTTTTGTTCTATTGTGCACTTTCTATTCATACATCACTTTAGTCAACACGGAAACACTTTTCCTACTTCGTTAGCATATCCCATGAATCGGTGAAAGATCTCCTCACGATTAGTCGCCAGAAAACCTGTCTCGTTCACCAGTCGGTGATGGATTAGCAGATAAACGCGAACGAAGGCTACTTGAACTCGCACCTAGACGCAAATGGATTCAGCTGATGGAATCCCTGCCTCCGCCACGATATATTAACTTATTCCTTCCATATTTACACAGGAGTGACTGGATTCCTCGGGATGTCAAACGTACTACAGGAAGACCACTGCCCCATGGTCGGAGTTCTTCACGAAGAGCCTGGAAGAAGGATATGATGCTCGACGAGTCCCTAAAGCGAGGAGAACCCACTGGGCTACTCTTGCACGCGATAGGGAAAAATGGAGGATTTACTGGCGCCCGCTCGAGTCACTCGACGATCAACGGGACTACAGGTGATACAGGTGATTTACACAGATGTGTTTATGCATGAGCGTCGAAGAGCTCGCGTGTATGCAAATTACATCCTGTAAATCAATTGCGCCGAATGACGGAAATCAAGGATTGGAACAACGGTGAGTCGGAATCCGTTCCAGCAAATAAAAACCACATCTCTTTCGCGAAAGCAGTGACCTATGGCCTTTTTGAAAACGAACGATTCAGAAAAGTTTCCCATTTTTCTAACCTCATAGGAATAGACCCAGTTTTCAACATAGAACCCGTGTATCGAGACATTTTACACATACTTGAAGTTCAAGACGATAATGTCACATCTAAATAGCTGGTCAGCAAGAGCGCCTCCATAACCGAGATTGGCGCGAGAAAAGATTGAATCTCTGAGGACCTCCAGAGAGTGAACCAAGAAAAAGATTTGAAGAAAGACGGTGTGAGGTTATTCTAGTTTATGATGTCGAGCAAGCTCACTCATAAAAACTTGAATTCCCAAAGCCTTTCTTTTTGGACACAGAAATTTCCCAGTATAAAATGCTGCAATGAGTTGAATGAAGAGACTGACATATTTACTACCCAACCTCGTTTTTTCCCTATGTTCTTATATGCGACCGAGCTAAAACAACCGCGCGAAAATCTTTTTCCACAAAAAGAGCGAAACCAAGGTCCTTTGTATAATGGAATTTTACCACTTGTCTAACCGACTACTAGAATTCCGGTCGGTAATCCCGCCAATCAAAAGATAGCTTTTCGACGTATAAGCAGAGCAGTCACTGATTCTGGAGAAGCGATAGAAGAAACCAACTACGAACTCTACTCCGATCCCATCCAGTATTCATGACATATCAGACATGGCGCATATATCGCCTCAACGGTTCTCGTTTCTGACATTCGACATGTTATTTCTTCACAACCGTACAGCGTTCAGTTGTGCATTTGAGAGGATGGTGATGTGACCATTCCGTATCATTCAAATGAGGGAGCGAAACCGAAGTACCATTTTACGTTAAAGGACAAGACCATAACGCAGCAATAAAACCCAGTATGTGGACAAGTAGGTGAGCCTCACACGTTATACATCTTAAGAGCAAGGGTCGACATCAGCCATGAGAAAGTGGATCTCGCATTATGTAAAGAGCAGACTTGAAACACCAGCAACCCAGTGGTACGCTTTCTTCATGATAATCCTCTACGAAAAGCGAGGCACTCTCTCTGTCCCTCTAGCGAAGAAAAATTTAGCGGGTAACCCTGGTATATCTCAGAGACCTATGAGAACATTACTGCTTTGCGCTCCAGCCAGTTGAAAAAGCAGGTGATGGGGAGGGATATCTACTATGTACCAAATAGAGAGTACGAACGGCTCAGCGAGTCTTCAGGACCAACTGGAACACAGGTTAACAGAAAAAGTACATCACGTGGGAACAAAATCATTGCAAACGAGGTAATTTTCGCACTACTCCAAACCAAAAAGCCTTACAACACCGCTGAAATAAATGGTAGGTTGCTTTAATTAAAACTTTCGTATAAGAACGTCAATAGCCAAAAACGACTACTCTCACCTCCTGGTGGAGTGCGCACTGTGACTGGTTCGCTCGGGAGAATGTCACCTTCGAAGAATTCGGCTGCAACCTACAATACCAAACATTACATCTCTTTGATTAAACTACTCAACTTTAAGCCAACGTACCACGACCGCATACTCGGTGTCCGGATCCAGACCGTCAAGAACCACACCTCTCGGGACATCTGTGTCTGACTCGTAATGTTTGATATTGCTCGGATCACTCAATTTCCACACTTTGATTGTGTACTTCTTCAACGAAAAACATGCGATTTTATCGAAACAGAATTTATGACATTTTCCATCAACTATCTCAAAAATAGAAATTAGAAAACATGGAAATCGAATACTTCTTAGAGGAATTTTTCTGATCATTTCACCACCTATTGTAATTAGTTGGGTCGACACTGCTCTTATCTCGAACGGTCTATGACTCGTAGGGTGCACTGAGGTGGGCAATTCGAAAACTTAATAGTATTTCCTGGATATTAAAAATTAATGTCGGTAAAAAGTAAGAGGCAAACCTTCAGAGGTTGCGAGGTGATAGCTGGTTTGAAATCTACAATCGTCTCATCATTGATATTCGTGCCGACACGAATGTCACTAGGAGGCTCTGCAATAAGACCATTTTAATAGATAATATCTCATTGTTAGAATTTTAGACACAACTGACTTGGCGTCATGACAAGCAGTGTAGGTGTTTGGATTCCCTTGTCAGGGCTATCTACAACGAGGTAGTAGTAAGTGCCTGGCTCCATATCCGGCACAGCAATTCTTGTAAGCGGCGCAGAATCTGAGGGAACTACTTTCCACTCAGTCATCGGTTTCCGTGGGTCATCTGTGTACCGTATGATCCATTCGTTCTGTAATTTCAGGTTTCGCTATTTCATAGCACTGCTTCAATTTCTATTACAGAAAAACAAACTGGTGGTTTGAGGTAATCAGGCAGGTTGTCACTAAACACCATTACCACTTCACCATTCTCTGATTTTGAAGTGACAAAGTCATCTTTCCATTCAGGATCGAGTCCTAAAGAAACACAAATCTCTTAATAAAGTCAATTATAAGAAAACGTTGATAGCGCTTGGAAACATATAAAACCAAGAGATTAGGAAAAAAAAAGGAATTGAAATATTGAGGTCTGAAATTCGAAATTTTCTATATATAGGGTAACAAACACAATCCTAACAGTTTTATTTACTGCCTACTCCTTTTTAATGGCAGAGTATATTGCGGAATATAACTTCAATGATGCTGAGATATTGGCAAAACTCCGGACCGCAGGTGTCTGCGGTGGGGAACGAACGCGCTACTGTCCCTTCCGGGAGTAACGCGTTCACGACCACACCAAACGAGTCCTTCGTTTCGCCTGTCTCTCAGCTAATTTTATCGATCTTTTGCCGTCAGCAATCACCCGTCAGCGAGATTGATCTGGGGAGCGCAAATCGGCAACGACACCAGTTAAGCTGAGGCTTTAGTCATAATCACAATTAAGGTAAGAAATATTATCGAACGGTGAAATGTTACATGATAGCATGATTCAGAAAACACTGAGTAATATACCTGGCAAAAGATTGACTCTTATGGTCCAATTTGCCTGTCCGAGAGGGTTCTGGGCTACGCAGTTGAATGTGGTGTCCTCGGTCACGTTGGCAACTTGTAGGGAAAACTGCGCATGTGTGCCCGCTGTGTCGACCTGCATATACAACTAAGCTTTTACTTCCGCTGCTTTCACGCTTATCAGTGAGTTCTAACTGGAGCATTCTTCGTTAGAAACACTGACAGACAATGGAGTAAACTTTACAGCTAGGATATCGCGCTCATTATTGTTTTTAAGAGATTAAGCAAAAATGTTGAGAACACTACACAAGAATAGAAGTAATAAAACAGAGACGTTAAAGTAGGTAGCAAACCAAAGTGTACTGGAAGGAAGGTTCAGCTTGTAGCTGAAAGAATGGATAACGATAGGAAACGAAATCATTACTGATGCGTGATTGGGATTTAACGTAACAGCCAACCTTTGACATTCCAGGCTTGTATGCCCGAAAAAATAACAGAGTGTGCAACTTAGTTAAACTGCTGAGTAGAATAAAGTGAGATTGATTTAAAGCGTGACTATTCAGGAAGCAATGTACAATAAAAAAAAGCATTGACATCACTCCGCAAAGAAGGCTTGCAGCGCAGGGTTTAGAGGTACCTTGCAATATGCAATGGATTCATTGTAGGTTCGACCCCATTCCGCGAGCTCACCAATCCTTCCATTTCTCCAGGGTTGGCAAATTAGAACTAGTCCTGTCTGGGAGGAAAGGCGCACTGACTTGATAATCGGTGAGCCACGGCAAGTCATTGTATAGACCAGATATACATTTAGTAATCCCAAACGATGTTCTATGAAGTCGAATGCATGGTGTATTCACTAGGGATTGGTCAACACCAAACGCTCCATCATTTATCCATTATTTCTGCACATCTTGCTTGAAACTGTGGTGATGCAAACCTAAGGAACCTACACATGTCAAACAAATACGGCGAATAAAGGCTCATTGCTTTGCAATACGCTATCGAGAAGAAGTGTTAACAGTATCGTTTAATGCTTCACACAAAGTAGATTTAGGTATATAAATGAGTAGATAAGCTGCGATATACGTCAAAACGTCAGAAACCATGTGCGCAGGCCAGGTCTTCATGCAGGATCATGAATCGGTTACGGTAACCACGGTACGGTTACGTAACCGGTTACTTACGGTTACGGCTATCACAACCATAAAACATCTGCCAGTGACAACGTTCTACAGAAATCAGTGGCAAAACAGGGAAGCCAACAACAAGTTGATCAGAAATCTCCACAAAGACTCCAAACAAAGAACATGGTGCTCTCGTATTCTTTGCGCGAATGGAACACAATGAGCATCGATGAGAAGACTAAATGGTTAACTGTGACAATTCCAAGATAAACAGTAGTATAAGACAAAGAATAAAGAATAAAGCTCTCCGTGTTGAGCAATCCCTGAGGGATGCGCCATACATTCGACTTCATTAAGCATCGTTAGGTCATTAAATGCATATCTAGCCTTTACAATGACCCATGCAGCCTATAGATGTATCAGGGCCGTGCTGCTTCCCTCCCAGAAGGGATCTGGCACCTATTTGCCGATCCCGGAGAGATGGAGGGCTTGGTGAGCCTTGGGGGCTGGGATCGATCCCACGTTTATCGCCGGGTGCCTCCAACCACAGCGCTAGACGCCTCGCTACGCGCTGGAAGATGGACAAGTGATTTAGTAGACTTAAATCATTTGGCAAAATTCGATTCTACGTAGATACATTGGCAACAATATCGACTTGTCAGGTAAGCACAGTTGTTTTGTGATAGCCGCCACCTATGGGATGGTCGACTTAAAAGTAGTGCGCACTTATTGACCATGACCATCACGTCGTTGTCGTTCGATTGGCCATATTTTGTTGGTCGATCTTCTCAAGGTCTCGCTTAATTCTGAATCCGTTTACGTCACTGTTATCTACCAGTCACCGAGAGTCACCTTTGCAGTGATAAGGCATGTCGGCATGTAATTCCTCTTATATATTTTTCGGTCTTTTTTTCCAAAGGTGTATGTTTGTATGGGCGCGTGTGGCGCAGTGGTTGGAGGCGCCATTGCTGCACGCACGTGGAATCGATTTCTAGTGCTTAGAACACAATAAAATATTGTCAAACTACTGAACCACTGAAAAATTCAGTAAACAATCTGCCGGCCACGTAGACGGCACTATTCCTAGATAACCGTAGACAGACTAATTTAGACAGTACAACAAAGCTGGCAAAGAGTACGACGTCCTCATCGCCGCATACACGGTTCTGATAAGACGAAAACTAAAGAAGCGATATGAAAAATAAACTAAACCCCCACAAGGATATAGGATAGGTATATTCTTCGTGGAGAACGCTTAAAACAGAAAATCTACAGCTGTGCCTTCAATGTTGGTATTTTCTCTCAAAATACGCAAAAAAAGAAGCTTGGGGACAAGTAATTACCCAAGATCATCACCAGTCTTTTCAATAAAAGGATAAAGGATAGAGCTCTCGGCGTTGATCAATCCCTAAGGCGCCATGCATCCGACTTCATTGAGCATCGTTGGAGGTCAACGAATGCATATCTGGCCTTTACAATGACTCGCGGTGGCCTACCGATGTATCCAGCCAGTGCTGCTATCCTCCTAGACAAGTTTGCTACCAATTTGCCGATCCGGTGGGATGGAAGGTTCGGTGAGCCACGGACGCGGGAATCGATCCCACGTTAGTATCGGCGACTGTGTTTTCCATACTTCCCAAGAAAATTAGATAACACTGAATCTGCTTACTTAACAAGATCACCACGGGTTTTATTGACTTTGCCACTTGGCCTTCTGTTTTTCAGGGAAAAAAAACTGATTGCTGCTTGTGATTTTGTTTTGAGACTTATTTGTACAGTTTAAAGTGAAGATTAGAAATAGAAACACATCATAATATGCCAATCTCAAGCGTTTAATACAAAAATATAGCATGGATGGCTGATGACCTGGTGATTGAAATAAGACAGAATAGATAGAGAGGATGAGATTATTTTTCTCCGAAGTCCGAAATCCGAAACAACTCACGGTGCTCGGATCAATTTCGTAGGTCCCACCACGAATCCATTTCACAGATGGTAGAGGCAGTCCTGTGGCATTACACGATACGGTGATCTGCGATCCGGGTAGTACATCAATGCTCGTGATGCCTTCAACACCTTGTTCTCCAGTTGAGACTTCAATGTAGGGCGCATTACCTGAAGGTAAGTAATTTTGCGTTCTCTCGAGAAATTGTATAAGCACTCAGTAAAACATAAAGGATGCTATGCCATTTTAAAAACCACGGCAAGATAGAGGTCCCATCACTTCCAAAGTGCTTTTTCTTCTTGGCGATGTAAATGAGCACTTGCCATCAGGGAGCGTCTTCATGATGCACGGCTCTGAGAACACGCTGGGCCCATCGGGATAGATGGCCCGGATCTTAAACACGTAGTCTGTGTCCGGTTGAAGGAGATTCTGGATTTTGTGAGACAGTTTGGTTGGATCATCTATCGCAATCTTCGACCTGCAATTTAAGAAATTTAAAGTATGAATCAACCTGTCGTGTTCTCCCACACTCACGTCAATGTAGACATTGCAACAGATTATGCTTTAAAGAGCTTCACTTTACAAAAGAATATCTGTCGAAACATAGAAGAACAGTGGATGATGATTAAATTGAAATTTGTTGCTTCATGCTTCGGTAAAAGCGGAACTTCTAGTTTTGAGGATTGGGATCCAAAATGGATAAGTTGACAGAAGGAATTAGCTTCTCATGAATCCTAAAAGAGCAGCTAACCATTCGCTCAGCACCATGTCAGCATGTACACTCTTGTCGCCAGGCACATAGTAGATTTCGTATCCGATGGGTCGCACATCTGAAGTAGTCGGTTCTTTCCAGGTGACTAGCGCAGAACGCTGCCCTTCTGGCTCAACCCGTAGGTCTTCGGGCGGTCCTTCGCGAGCTGAAAAGAGGTAAAAACCATGCGTCAACTTTGGAATGTAGTGGAAAAGGATTCAGTTTGGAATGTAGTGGAAAAAGGATTTTTCTAAGAGCATCCAAGACGACAGTAGATCGCTTCATTTGAAGGAAGTTGAAATGTCATTTCTATTGCGAAATAGCGAGCTAAGGATGGAAAATCGTTATAAAAGTAGTTTCATTTCTTAGAGTCGACAGAAAAATATGCCATATAATAGACAGTTGAAATATAATAAGCATATGACAGGCACCATATGTCATAAGTGTATTCACAGTTGTGTGTTAGAGCAACGAGGATCATTCACTGAGCTTCTCCAAGCTTTAATGGCATGAATACGTGAGGTGTTTCAGGCAGGAGGGCAAGGGTCGAACATGGCCGGAAAGCGAACTTAAACTTTCCCTGAGATCCAAGTGGATGCGCCATATGGAATACATATCTCTATTATGATAAATTAACATATGCGTTCTGCATGTATCTACGCATTTCTATGAGTGTGTGCACAGGTGCAATTCTATACGTGTGGTCTCAAAACCATTTGACGCAACTGAGTATGAAGTACATTCGAGGTGGTTCAAAGTGTTCTCCAACAAATAAAGTTCGATTTTATTTTAGGAAAAGTAGTTCCGCTTGGGTCAAAGTGGTTCCAAAAACTGGTAAGGATTAGATTCACTTCCGAGGAAGTGGAAACACGAAATCCGAAAGAACATGCCTTTAATTTAGTAGATCACTTCGTCTTACCTTCGAGCTTCGCGATAGAGGTTATACTCAATTTCCAGTGGATAAAATTTGATATTACGAAGAAACTGATAATTTGCAGGAGCACCGCTATTTTATGAAGATTCCAGAAGCATAAATAATCGTGCTTTCAGCAGATCTCGGCTACAAGTCGTTTGGAGCACCGGGCACTATGTTTGAAACGCTGAGTAAATTTTGTACAATGGAAATTCAAAGTTAGTTTCGTCCCGGTTTGCCCGAGTGGTGATCGATACTTTAGACATGGTAGCGTAAAAGAAGGGTTTTGTCCGCGTTAATACTGTGAGCCGTTAAGCAAAGGAGGACCACAAGTAAAGGTGATTTTCAAGCTGATCTTCGTCATTTGTGGAAGAAATAATGGATGAAAGGTAAAGCATTCGATGTTGATCAATCCCCTATGGTTAAACTGTGCATCCAAATTCACCGAGCATCACGGAACTGATTGAATGCATATCTGGCCTATGCAATGACTAATGATAGCCTGGCAGGGCACTTCTAGCCACCACAGAACAAACGACCTATTGTGGAAGAAACAGTGAAAGAACATGAAGTAATTCGATCGAAATAAATTATTTCCCTAAAATGAGACAATTTTGAATTTCTGATTTCCTGAAACACTCAGAAAAGTACAAAACGGTGCTGAAGTAATTTTCCACGTATACTTTTAGCAAATACTACACCTACCTCGAGACATGGTACGAACGGTGTACTGGTTCGAATACGGCCCTGGCCCATCGTCATTGATCGCTTGCACCACCACTGCGTATGCGGTGTCCGTTTCGACAAAGTCCTTCAATTCGGCCTTCCTTGTGCCGTTGGTATCCGGCGTGTCGTGGTACGTGATCCACTCATTGATCGGTCGTGATTGAACCTGGCCAATCTGGTGTGCAGGATCCTGTAAAATCTCACTTCGTGTCTTCTCAACAAGTTAGTATCCCTCAAACTCCTTTTTTAGTATGAATAGAATCGTTTTGGGTGAAAATCGTTCCAAAATTATTCCTGCTTAGTCAGCCTTTTGTCTAAATTATTGTTCATGCTTGAGATTAGCAATGTTTGGATGCAAGGGAATTATCTGCAACTCCATGGAATTGCCAAAAGCGTTATGAAAATAGTCGTTGCATCGACTTCTCATTGAGTCTTTTTTCCCAAAAAAAGGTTTGAACCTACTCTATGGGATTCCTTGAACTAACCTGGTCATCTAAGGGTGTATAGTATACAATGTACTTCGTGATGTTGCCGTTCGTGATTAGTGGAGGATCCCATTGCACCGAAATCGTCACTGGTTTGTCAGCATGTAGAAGCACATTTTCTGGTGCTGATCCCGGACCTGAACTACTGATTTTTTCTTTATAAAAAATCCAATTCTTCTCAACGGAAATCTTTAGTTCGAATGCTTAAAATTGAACATATAATTTGACTCCTATTCATAGTTTCCAAGACATGCGTTCTAAAATGCAGACTGCTGGTTGTATGTACAACACCTTTTTTTTTAAAAGCGTAAAGCGTTCGACATAGGGCAAACCCTAAGAGATTGGCCACGGCCACCAGGCACCGCAGAAGTGAAATCTAGCCTAGAAAATGAGCTGCAGTGGCCACCGAGGTACTCAATGAGTATCTTTTCTCCCAGGCAAGGATAGTACCAAACTGCTATTCCGGAATGATCGAAGACTTAGTTTGGTTGACACAGGGCGCGGTTAGTTTGCTAAGGATCTGAACAGTCAATTGAGTGCTCTCGAGAATTTCAAAGAAGCGAATCGTTCGATTTTCGAAATACGCACGATTCAGAGCCACTTGGTTCATCCTTGACAAGAATTGTCGTTCCTCAGATTGGTACTGAGGTACCCAAGAGAACTAACCTGCTACAAACACGGTGAACTCAGTCTCCTTTATACCACCTCGATTTTCGGCTAGACATTTCGCATACACTGTGCGCCTCACATCGATGAGCTTGAGGTGAGGGCCATCGGAAAGTTGCTATAAAATGTTTATTCAAAGTAGAACATCTGAAAGGAGAAATCGTGTACGCGTCGCAACTGACGTTTCCTTCTCTGTCCACCCAGCGGATTTCCGGTGGTGGAAACCCTGTAGAAGAGCACGTGACTGTGAAATCGGTGCCAGCGGGGACACGAATTGTGTTTTCAGGAGCATCCACATTCACCACTGGCTGCGAAGGCATGATCACTGCAAGAAAATGATAATTAACACTGTTAAAGAAATTAATAATAATCAGGTTTTTCTTCTCTTAACTACCTAGTAGAATCCCTGGCGTAAATAGAACTCTCCCCGCAGGCAAACTGGAAAACTTTTTCATCAGTCCCACTATTATGGAGGTGATAGGAGCCTATCGCATCGAACTTTACGGGTCGAAAACGCGGATGTTATTTCACAGAAAACAAATTTCGGATGAAAAGTGTTTGGAAAAAGTGAGAGTTCAGGTTGCAAATATTGTGCAAAATCAATAAAAGAGTATAGACAATCTATTCAACACAAACCTCCGTCACCAGTGGAGAACGTTAACGTCTCACTGGCTGGACCGTCAATTTCTCCTCTTGGAATGATCTTTAGATGGTATTTAGTATCCGGATTAAAGTTCTCACCATCGATTGGCACGATCTGAAAAGCGTTTCCATGTGGCTATATCGCTGCTAGTCCGAGAGTTGCGGTGTGAGCTGTGAAATACCGCACTCACGGTGATGTTGTCGTAGTCACGCGGATCCGTGTAGCGAAGCTCTTTCCACTCGGTTTCATCAGTCGGAGGGTCCTCAGAAGTGTACTGGATTACGAAATCCTAGAAAAACGGAAGAACTATATCTTACTGGACACGACGAGAGTCGTTGACGAACTATCACGGCACTATTACAGCTCTTTTTATAAAAGACCACAAAAATTTCGAGAGACAAAGTAAAAAAAAACTACATTTTAAAAAAATTGTTGCATTGTTCTTAAAGGATAAGGAAAATTTTCTCCTCTATAAAAGGATAAAGCTATCGGCGTTGATCAATCCTTGAGGGATGCGCAATACATTCGTCTTCATTAAGTATCGTTGGTGGTGACTGAATGCATGTCTGGCCTTTACAATGACTCTCGGTGGCCTACCGATCTATCGAGCCAGTGCTGCTATCCTCCCAGACAAGTCTGGTACCAATTTGCCGACCCCGGAGGGATGGAAGACTTGGTGAGCCATGGGCGCGGAGATCAATTCCACGTGTGTGTCGCAGTTGCGCCTCCAACCACTGCGTCACACGCGCCACATCCTCTTCTTCATAACTGCATCAAATATTCAACTACGTATTTACTTTAGCTGACGAAAATTACTGGGAGGTATTGGAAAATTGGAAAACAAGTATGGTCCCTTATGTAGAGCATACAAAAGTTCATTTCTTGAGCGGTAATTCACTGTTTTTTTACACTTTTAACTATTACGGTGGTCCATGACTATCGTATGGAATGGTGGGTTAAAAGAAGTACCGAAATACATTCAACATGAGTGCTTCCAAATTCAGACAGCGATTTGTTTCGTACGTACACGCTAGTGAAATGTAGCATATAGTAACAACGTTACACCTCTAGATGGACAAAGCAAAGCCTCTTGTACAATCTCTGATGTTGGCAAACCCACAAGTCGAAGAGCCATTGAAAATTTATCATTGATTGTCGAAAGAAAAGCCACCATTGTCTTGCCTAAGTCGCGGACGAGCTCAACGCCTTTTGCTCTTCACGAAATCAACGATGCTTGGGTGATGAGTAAGTAAAGGCTTCGGTAGCCAAAGTTTACAAAGATTTGAACTAACCTTTATATGCCTTCCTGGTGCGTCGGGGTCTACTGGCGGAACAAACTCGATTGTAACTGAGTTGTTGTCGAACACGTTGACTTCTGGTTGTGCAATTTGTGCAGGAGCTGAAATGTGAGCACAGCGGAATAAACGTATAGGTAAGAAAGTCATAGATATGGGCTCTCGAAACGAAACGAAAAAAATGGGAAGCCTCAATGGTCCATTTTTTGGTAAACGAATTTTTTCTTTATTTAGAGTTTGATTTTTTAAGCACAAGAACAAGTGAGGTTTCTCGGCTTTTAATATATCTTGTGCCTAAACACAAGTAATTAAGCAGGCCCAAGTCACTTTAATAGTCACACGGTGCTGAATATCTGGCATTGCTGAATGATCTAGCCATCTAGTAATCGAATTCAGTCTCTGAGAATGTGCAAACTTACCCAAAGGAAGAGTGCGGATCATCTGCGGAGCCGAGAGAACACCAGGACCGCGGTCACTGATGGCTTGCACCTTGATGGCGTAGTTCGTCTTCGGATTCAGCTGTGGAAGTTGGTGATTGACGTCGAGTCCGTCAACGGTTGCCTGCTGCCATTCGGTCGGCTCAGTCGCTCCTTAGATTGTTCCAATTACAACAGTTAAGAAGTTTTCGTCATCAATTTCAGCCATTTTTCAGAATAAATCAAAGGATGCTTTCTTTCATTTCCTCTCATTTCTGCTGTGTTCAGGAAGGCTGCTTTCACAATGTTTGCGCTGATATTCAGAGGTTCTTTTTTAGAATACTATTAACACCCGTTCACTCTTGAGCCCAGAATCTGACGATTTCTCTAGTGCTTTTGTTGCCGTTACTGAACAATTCAAGGCAAATCTATCACAAGAGGTGAAATCTGAATGTAGCAAGAGACACAGCAGGAATGGTCATAAGTTGAAACAATTCAAGAAACAGTGAACTGTTCAGCCCCTTCACGTCTTAAACTACGCTGTGTTAAGCGATCTCTACAAAAAAGGATAAATGACCAGGATATTTCTCAGTTGTTCATGAGCAAACCTTCAGGCACTTCTCCGTAGTGCACAATGTAGTTTATGATTCTTCCATTCACTTCATCTGGTGTTGTCCATTCGACGTTGATCATCTGATTCGGCATAGGGAGCAGAACGATCTCATTCGGAGGACTTCCAGGTCCTACAAATAATAAGTCTATTCCAGTGACAACTCTAAAGAATATGCCAAAGTACAAACCGGAGACTTGGATTTGCACCACTTCTTGTGCCTTCCCAGCTTTGTTTTCGGCGCGGCATGTGGCTGAGACGTCCTGAAGTTCGTGCCGTTACTTATTCCTTAGGTGTGGAGGAATTTATAATTGCTAATGGATATGGAAGTAACGAAATTCCACCTGCACCTTATAGCCTGCACAGCTAAAAAACTGGAGAATAAATACAGCTTACTACTATTAGCACTGATGAAGTGCTTTGGAGCGCTCAAGATTTAAATTAGTTAATAAAAATAAAATATGCAACGGCAGTAGATCGTCACGATGGTGACACGACATTCTGGTAATGAGTTCAGGAATGATTATGTTTTCTTTAAGGCCTCTATACGTATTTCATATCTATATATATATATATATATATAAAAATTTGAAGCATTATTCATATTTAAAATAAAAACCGAGTGCTCTCTCATTCTATGAGAACTACTCTAGGGAAACGGTAGATTGAGGGTGTTCCTGAAGCTGTTTATTCTACAATTACTGTTTGTGAAAATTCGCGATAATATCAATTGAATACGAATAAAAACTAAACGATTATTCCCCTAAGACTTGCTCACCTTGACAAGATTTGAGAGATGAAGTGCCCTGGTGTCGATTCGTTCTCCACTTTCGAGAATCCAGTAGACATGCGGTTGAGGTATACCGGTTGCGGAACACACAATGCTCACCGAGCCTTTTGGCTCTACGCTCACTATATTCATCGGAGGATTCAGACTGATCAACGGAGGTGTTTCTGAATTGTTGATACGACGTGCAAAACATCTTTTTATACAACAGAATGAAGCATTTTCTTATACTTTTTTGCCTATTATTTCTTCTTTCTTTTCTCATGGCAGGAAGCACCGTTACGATAAGAAACTAGGTGAGAGAAAGGCAAAGCATAGGCCTCAGTTGTGCAGTGGCTAACAGATGAGCTCCCGGAAAGAGTGAGCGAGAGTTCGAATCTGGACTGGAATCTGAGTATTACAAATATCTCAGCATCACTGTGGTTGTATTTCAAATAACATCTTCTCGAAAAAAAATAAGGGAGGTGGGAGGGGGTAAATAAAAAGTCACACATTGTGATTGATTTCGACTACAGCTTCAGCCTAACTGGGTTCAATGCCGATTTGTTCTCCCTAGATAATCTCCGCTGACGGGTGATTGCTGATGATGCCGTTAGGTAGTAAACTGGGTGAGAGGAAGGCAAAGCAAGGATCTCAATGATGCAGTGAGTAACAAGTAAGCCGTCTGAAAGGGTAATCGAGTGTTCAAATCTGGAATAGGCTCTGAGTATTGCAAATAAAATTGCCGTGGTTGTAAGCATTTATTTGTTTTTTATTTCATATGACCTGTATAGAAATCTACTGCCCTGATTCCAACACTCCACCCAGTCAATTCGTTTCTTCGCATCCAGCATCCAGAAAAGTTCGAATCTCTTCGCGCTTGGGTTCGGCTGCTGCCTTAGGATTGTCGTCTTCGCTATCAAAGCCGAAGATTTTCGCTAGATTTCTCTAATAGCCGTTCCCACGTGGATCACAGGGAGTGTACTGTTTTTAGGCAAATCTGGTACTATTCTCAAGGAATTTTAGAAATCACCGTAATCCTAATTAGTCGGGCAAGGTATTTTTTCTTCTAAACCTGCTACTCCTACACAAAACAAATAATGCTGCTACCTCCACTACCGGTTTCGAACAATGTCGGTTCCGAAGCAGGACCTTCAGATTGGTCGTTTGTTGCCGAAATGCGCACCTAAACGTTTAAACGTGATTAGTTTTAGTCACTTAATTGTTTTATTATTCACTTTACAGTCATAAACCAACCGCAGTACTATTACGTTTAAGCTTCAACCTCCAGCTATTCACTACTGATTCTCCTTTCTAACGCATCACAAAATTTGCAATTCAAACATCGTAAGCAGAATGCACGGGTCACTGGGGAACGGTTGCTTAAGACAATGCGGTCCATTGATATGGCAAAAAAGTTTGAACAACGATGAAGAAAAAAAACAATCAAAGCAATAACTCATGAAATCATTCGTCAACTTCCTAGAAACAACATACTTTGTACGGTGTGTTCGGCTTGATGTTGTACTGATCTTTATCGATAGTGATGGTACCGTGGTCTTCCGTCGATGGCACTTCGATGCGAGCCCAATTCTTATAGTCTTCATCCGCCGTACCATCATCAGGAGTGAAATAAATCGTGTAAGACTGAAATTGATTGGTTCCGTTTTTCAAGTCTTCATAACAGTAGAAAACATTTAGCAGGTACGGAAAGAATTTCACCACTATTTCAGTGGAATAGAACCGTAATAAGAACAACCTTCGCTCTGTTCACATGCTATTCTTCTCTCAAAATTCCCTGAACCACTTTTCCTTTCCACTTCTTGGAGACATCACTGCGTGTAGAGAACATTCTCTATCTCATACTCTATCTCATAGACAAAGATTGTTTTCCATTTCTCCACCTGACAATTATCCACTACTCCTTTGTAGCCAATGTTTCCTTGTCTTAACGGAACACTACATAAGAAGGACATCGCTCAGCTGTGAATTCATTCTATTCTATTCATTCCTTCTACGTTCAACTTCTGCTATTCCTCTCTTTGCAGTAAAGAAACAAAAAAAAAGCTTCGCGAAAAAAGAACGAGAGAAATTTCGCTATTCTTTGAATTTTTCAACATGAGAAAAGGTAGTCTTTAGTGAAGAAAGCAACGGAAAATTGCCTAAACGCCTTGGGAACGTACTAGGGATATGAATTATAAGAAATTGGTTTTGTTAACACGGTTATAATTTTCAACAAAAAATTCGAAAACCTTCATCTGTCCATTGGGCTCTCGTGGTCCGAACCAAGTAATATTGACACTGTTGTCCTCCGCTACCGACGGAAGAATGTCCCTCGGGGCGTCAATCGGTGCTGAAATGTCCTCAAGGCGTCAGTCACTGTTTTTGAAGGATTAAGCTTACAGTGGCACAGTTGCTGAAATTTCAACTGAAACCTAAATAATGAAGGACTAAAGATTCAAACAAGCTATTTACAGACGCAAAAAGACGGCAATTTTTTAAAAATTATCAGAATTAAAACCCTTAACCACTGCGCAAACGAAACCTGCTAAAAACGGTAGGTCAGGAATAATGAACACTGTTGTTTTGCCTTGGAACTTCCTTTCCTATAACTAGTTCAATCATCTTCATTAAAAAGCGTCGAATTTTTTGCTACGCAGCTGAAGTTGTGACGCCAAGTTCACAAACAGCGGCCTCACGCAACCGCGTCGGGCTCTGTAGATAAAACCTTTTCAATGCCGCATATCCGAAATGTGGACGCGAAGAACTGACATTTCGAAAAATTTGGTTCAAATATCCAATAACCAAAAACCACAGCACTTCTGACGGTGATCAGCCTACCCGATTCTTCTAAATATCTTTCAGAAAAAAAGTTGGATTTTTTCGAAAAGTTTTCAGGCAGACCTCCACTGACGGTGTTGAAGTGAGCGGCATCGGAGAGGATGCCTTCGCCGGCCACATTGACGGCGGCGATTCTTACGTAGTAAGGGTTCTCTGGTTCGAGTTCACCCCTCTCGAACACGAGTCGTGGATTGCTAGGATCCTTGACTTCAAATACCTGCCACTGATTCACAGGCTTCGACGGATCACCCGTCAGGTACACGTTGTAACTCTGAAGAAATAATCGTGGTTTTCTAACAATATTCTTAAAAAAACAATGCACACTTGTCCTTTGTATTTGTTAAAGAGCTGGAATTGTAACGCGAAGTGGCAATGCGTTGCCCTTCATATTTCTTACTTTACTTTTGTTGAAAGTTAGCTTTTTCTATGCTTGTGAGACTTTGTTTAGTGCATGGATAGACAAATTTGTTTTGCGTAAAGGGCAGTCATACGATGGGAATTCATTTCTGAAAATGCATTCCAATGCATTCGGACAAGCAGAAACAGCTTTTCATCTTTGCACCGACATTTTCTAGACAACTGAAGAAAACTCCCGAGGTAGAAATGATGGCTAAAAAACAAGCGACGCCTTTCAGGCATTCGGCAAACACAGTCTAGCTTACTGTAATTTCCCCGTTAGGATATTTAGGAGGCTGCCAAGTTAGCGTGACTCGGTTGTCCGGATCAACAATGACATCGATGTCCCTGGGTGGGCTGCCCGGTTCTGAAATAGAACCGTATGAGTGACTATGGGAACTCTTGATCATCTTAAAGAAAAGTATTCCAATAAAAGGCAAAACGGTTTAGTGTTTACAAAAGTGGAATGATGTTTGAAACTTGCTATTAACAATGAAAAAGTGCTTGTCCTCCACCGTTCCGTCTAGATTTCTAGCTTGACACAGCAGGATCCTCTTCGTCGATGTGGTTGAATACACCTAATGAAAGAAAGGTTGACTTCGATTGAACTCAATATGATTATCAGCTTCTCTCAGAACTTCGAATGACACAACTAGTCATTCATTCATTGATTTCTTTTTTGGGTCATAACGAAATCTTTGTGTAAACACTTTAAATAGATAAAAATCAAGGCTCAAAAGTTCAAACAAGAGTAGGTTAAAAAATAATAAAGTCAATTACTACCCAATGAATTCCACGCTTTCTGTATTCTACTGTATAGTAACCCTCCCAACTGTTTCAGCCCTCATCGTGGCTAGGAGATGTTCCCAAGTGTCCGCGATGTACAACGGAGGATTCATTTCTCAGCACGGTTTTCCAAAATGAGAAAGAGTCCGGAGTTTCCACTAGGAAGCTAGCTAAGAGGAAACCAATGCCAGGCTCCACCATCGTCATCATATCAAGGTGGTCTCATGGTGGCAAAACTCGCTCCGATCCACAAGCGCGGCGACTGTTTGTGGTAGTAACAACCTCAGACAGAATTTGGCTAGGTTGACAATTACTAAACCAGAAAAACTCCAGAAAAGTGGAAATTATGCCGAGGTCCGAACATCCAGTGAAAAAGGGCCATACAAGTAAGAATTGCATAATAACAAACATGAATTTCACCTTAATCGAATTGTAGCGATGTTCCTTTGCCGGATCAGGACTGACCGGGATAGGCACTGGCTCCTGAAAATATAAGCTGAGCGGCGTCAATGAAATCTTTCCTTTTACAGCACAAATATGATTTAATTCTGGCTTAGATTTTCGGCTGTGTTCACTTACTTTGGCGTGAATACGCTTTGCAGTTCATAAAGTGAACAATGGCATAACACTGAAGACCGTCTTTCTACCACGAAATAAAATATTATGTACAAAAATTGTAAATTTTATGACGCTAATATTAAACGATGGATCATGAAGAGGTTCGCACAACAGCGTATTTGCATCGTAAAAAGAACGGCAAACTCACGTCCCCGCTCTCAGTTGAGTTTATTGGTAGCCAGCTGTACGATACACTCGGCATCGGCCGACCTTCTGCCACACATCTGAAGACGGAGTAAAAATACTATGGATGGATGAACGAATTCGGTGTTACCTGAAGTGAATGGGCTGTGCTGGGTCGACCTCGGTTTCGGTGATGGAGTCGTCAATGTGCGGGTCACTTATCTCCAGATGCACAGCCAACGGAATTTCTGCAATCGATCTCACGTGAAAGATAATGTAGTCGAATGTCTTCCGCTGAGCATCCATGTTTTGAATGGTCTAATTTCTCGTATTCATAGTATGAATCAGTTCGACTCACGTTTTCTTCCAGTCGTTACTTCATAAGCCTCAGAAATGATACCGGCGCCGTCATCAGTGGCTGCTTGAACCTTCACCACGTAAGGAGTGTCCTCATCGTCAACGTGCACCGTCAGGTTCCTGAAAACGCCACCGTATGATGTAAGGACTGGCAAAAATTATCTGTTACTACTTTTGAAAAATATTCCAGTTACTTTTAGTTGTCATTTTTAACCATTACTTAATCATCGGCTCTGATGAAGACGAAGACGTCGAAACGTTAGCCGATAATAAATATTATTATCAACCTCGTGTAAGCTCATCAAGGAAAAAATACATTACTTAATCATTTCTTATAACTGAACATAACCAAACGTACGTTAAGGTACTTGACTAAAGACTTGACTATGTCTCTCAGTGGCCAAACCTTATGGCCAAGCAAGAGAATGTACCTCTGACTTCCATCGACAACTTGAGAGTTCCACTCGGCCAGCGGCAGATCGGGATCTTTGGTATAATACACTATATAGCTCTAAAGAAAGAACGAATCTTTATCTCTCATGCAACAAAACTCAATGAGATGCTTATAAGACGCGCCTTGATGCGTCCGTTCGGTCTTTTCGGCGGATGCCATGCGACGTCAAAACCGGTGTGCATAGGCGTTGGCTGGATATTCAACGGTGCGCTCCCTGGACCGAGAATTTTCACCTCTGTCCTTTTCTCATCCGATCCCTCAGCATTTACTGCCTGAAAATGTTGTGTTATTATTACAAAATAAAAAGGGTTGCAGTGGTTTAGACCTGGCATGTGGCCGTTCCTGTCCTAGTGGTGCTCTGCGCAATTAACTTGCTTCTTGAGCGGTCATTTGCGTCCATTGGAGTGATGTCGTACACTCGAAACTCGTCCTGAAATGAAAAATTAATATGGAACTGGCATTCGATAAAACTTTGTGTAAAAAGCGAAGTATTATCGTCAACCTTTCCGTCTTCCACCAGATGGCCACTCCACAACCAGATGATTTTTGGCTTGGGAACTCCCAGTGCCTCACACTCAACGGTTAATGGGTCATTGCTTGGCTCCTTTACGATCTGACCGGATGGCGTCACAGTCACAAGTGGAGGTCGAGCTTAAAATAACTGCGAAACTTAAGAGTAAAAAACGGATGGTCCCTAGTTTGGAAGAGAGTTTTTTCCTTCAATTTATTTCACCTTAGTCTAACCAGAGCAAGGCTCCGATTGCTCTAGGGCTGACGAGGGGTGGCACATTTAGCATTGTCGCAAAATTGCATTAATCCCTCGATGGCAAAAAGAAACAGCGAACAGCGAATTTTGGAAAACGCTAACAACAAATAAAACTTAATTTTCGAGTGTGAATTCACAATTTTAAGTAGTAACTATTTCCATAAAAAATAAAGTCTATATTTTTATAGAACTATTTCCACAAAGGATCCATTCATAACAGGTGCGTGTGGAGCAGTGGTCAGAGGCTCTCTGCAACACCCTGATGAGATCGATGCCGGTGCCTATGGGCTCACCAAGCCTTCTTCTCTCCCATCGGGATCGGCAAATTGGTACCAAACGTGTCTTGGAGGGTAGCACCACTGACTCAATACATTGGTAGGCCAATGCCATTCATTGCAAAAGCCAAATTGTTACCAGACTTTTCTGAATGAAAAGAAACACTGATTTCGTAGATCAGTAAATTCGTGAAAGCCATTACAAAGTTCAAAAATGCACTCATCTCTATGATGCCAAAAACCTTGGAATGTATGGCATATACCTGAGGAACCATTCAATGCCAAACGCCCTCATCGTTTTACTCCTTTTATTATCTCAATATAAGCTTCTCGCTCACCTCCCACCCAGGTTGTGGCGTTGAAGGGCCTGCTGAGAAGTCCTTTCCCGAGTCGGTTTTCTCCGCGAATCTTGAAAGTGTACGGAGTGTGCTCTTTCAAATCGAAAATGGTTGCCGAATTATCGAATGGATTGTCTACATGTTGGACCTGCAAAGAAGTTCAGTTCGAGAAAACTCCTAAAGAAGGCCTGCATGGTACAATAACGAAATCTAGGCACACAAAACATGACGAGAAATAAGAGAAAGTCTAGGTAAAACAACTGCAACCACAAAACGGATAATGAAAACGAAAACGAAAATACTTGGGAAATCTGGTCAAGTATACTACTACAATACCAACCATCCACTGATCATCTGGAAGTTCCGGGTTGTCGGTATAAAGAATATCGAAGCCAACCATCGGCGCGTTCGGGATACGTGGTGATTCCCATTGCAAATTCACTTTATCACCGTCCACTTGGTAACGAATGCGCTCTGGAGCTGTTGGCCCTAAAATCAGTTAGTGAGCGTCCAGTACACAGGAAATATTGGACCAATCCACTAACAGAACGCTGGAATCAAGCACTGAACAAGAGAATATCAGCAACATACAATTTCATCCATTATCTTCCTTTCAAAACAGTAGATCATAAAGCTAAATTGCAGTTTTTAAGCCGAACAAGGAATATTTGGAAAATGTTATAACCAAGGTGAAAATCATTCCGTACAACAGTAAAACTGAGCTTGTGCTCACTTTCAGTGTTGACTGCGATCAGATTAACTAGGTGCTCCCGATTTTTCGATAAACAAACGGACCAAACTAGATTTCGAACGACTTCCAATGGAAATCGAACTTTTTGGACCTCCTCGATTTATTGCAAACTCTTCACCGAAGTGGGCAAAAATGAGTTGGCAGTTATTCACTACCGATTCATAGTGTAAACGGGTTCTTCTTGTGGACGAGAATCCGATGGCACTATATGAATCAACTCGTCGAAAGGATGACTGCAGAATTTATGTAGATTTCTACAAATCCTCAGGTTTGACTGGTTGAACTTTCATTACTCACCGGTCACTGTGATGTTGATTCGTTTCGTGCTTTTCCCGGCCTCATTCTCAGCAACACACGAAAAGACCGTGTTCTCAATGATTCCACCGATGTGCATCTTCATGAACAGTGTCCTTTCGCCTTTGTTAAGTGGACGCCCTCTGTAAGAACGTCGCTTTCATCTCATTCAAACATCTATGGGCCAGTTGCTATCTCATGAGATCATTCTACCATATCATCATTTTCTTCCTTTTCTCCCGCTTTTAGAAACACCAATACATAAAGAACGGAAACATTTTGATAAAGCTCTTCCATTCCTTTAACTTACATAGGGTAGCATTGACCACCAGTTGTCAAATGAGCTTGAAACCACAAGGAATTCTGTATGAAAAAAAAGAAGAGACGAAAAACTACTTAAATTTCACTATGATATCTGACATAAAAAGGAGAATAGCACTCAGATACAAGGGAGAGTAGATACGTCTTCTTCCGGTAGTTTTTTTTTCTATCAATTCAATTCTCTCTCTGAGAGTCTGAAACGAAATACTCACTTGTGCTGCCAGGTCACAATCGGCATTGGATCGGCTCTCGTTATGTTGCATTCTAGTTCAAAAGGCTTCAATGGTTCAACAAGCAATTCATCACCTTGTTCAATGGTAACCAAAGGACGAGAAGCTGAAAAGGTTTTTTATATTCAAAGCCAGCTGAAAGTTATGAAAACGAACCCGGCTTAAGAGTGGTGACCGACGCAGGGTTTCCCAGTCGACCTGGACCCATTTGGTCGTTCGCTCGAAGTCGGATAAAGTATTGAGTATTTGGACGAAGGTTTTCGATCACAACATTGTGATTAGGCTCTGAAAAAAACTAATTTTTAAGAAACACTCTTGATGATTTATAAGAGGTCATGCACCGAATCTTCCCGGATTTCACAATACAATGATCGGCGAGGAGCTGTATTGTCTCTCTCCGAGAATTGATTTATATTTTCACATGGAAGACCAGTTAACGACGGCAAACTCATACTAAGGCCGAGTCTGCTGAACTAATTACGGCTATTTCTTTTCTAATGCTTGAAGCAGGAGTAACAACTGTCACACTAGACCACTAAAAGTGATCCCAGCGATGGCGGTCACTACTTGTCATCTTGAAATTCTAGGAAAAGAGATTGCATTTTTGCGTGAGTACACACAGTCTCCACTTCGAAAGCTCAGCGAGACGTGTATATCAAAGACTAAACAAAGTCAAACAAATGGGCCTTATGACCTTCACTATGAAAGAGCCAACATATGTGGGATACGACAGCGTTAGGAAGGACGGTTAGGGAGAGGCTGCTAAAATATTGTGGCCATTCTAGGCTGAGCATAAAGGGGAGGACTAAGGTGACGAATGGTATATACAATGCACGTTCACTTATATCTGAGTTCTCCACAGAGGGCTTGATTACACAGGCAAGAAGGGTGAGATACAACGTTATTGAACTAGCTGAAACGAGATGATGACATCCATTCAACGCCGTCTATAACACCGGAGAAGAACTGTTCCTCGGAACATGCGAAAGTAGAGGAGTCGGCGGCGTCGGCGTTCTCGTCAACACGAGTTTGTCCATTAACACCGATTCATTCGAACAGCTTACAACCCGACTCTGACGTTTGCGAATAAAACGATGTGGATCAATACCGACTTTGACAATCTTCGTCGTTTACGCGCCAACATCAAACTATGACGAAGAAGAAGTCGAAGCGTTCTACATGGACTTGGAGACGTTCTGCAGAGAAGACCACACATTCTTCAAGGTCATCATTGGAGATTTCAACGACAAGACTGGATCCTGAAAAACGTAACATTGGGACCCACGGACTAAAATGGAACGAGCAGGGTGAGCGCGGCTGCCTGCGATTATCATGACGACCATGTATGCTAACTCGCAATTCCAGACGCTCCACTATCAACGCTGGAAGTGGAAGCCTCCGCATAAACAGTACCATGACGAAGTAGAACACATCATTGTAAATCGAAGGACTTGCCTTATCGATGTCGCTGTTGCCCCAAAATTCTACATGGGATCAGTCCATTACTTCCTTCGCGTAAGATTCGATTTCAGTGGAATGCGCGTAAAAACGGTGGGTTTTTCGGAGAAGCTCTTCGTTATTGAACCGTTTGGCATAATAAATTACGTATCAATATACTCTTCCAGGTTTGAAGAAGGCGACAGTGCCGAAACGGCAGCTTTACTGGAATAAAAAATAAAGTAACACCTCGTGTGTGCTCAGCAAGAATATAGAGAATTATTTCATCAATGCCGAGGTTAATAGAAAATTTGTCGTAGGAATTGCTTTTGACTTGGTTGAGATAGAAGCAGTCATCTAAGTAAAGAGAGGGGTTAGAGAGGGCGATAGCACTCCGCCAAAATCATTCATCGCCATCCTATGGAGCATCATGCGAAAACTGATGTGGGATAACATGGGAGTGAAAGCCGATGGTCGGAAACTGCACCATCTTCGCATTGCTGATGACATTCCCTATAACACCAAACATTAGTCAAAAGCGGAACGAATGCTAGCCGATTTTGGTAGCGCTTGGAGAAAGATTGGTTTTCCACTAAAACTCATTAGAACCATGTTCTTGAAGAAAACATGTGTTTTTGTGCACCGTTAGCGCTCAGTGTAATGAACATCTTCGAATGCTCTAGCTACTGCTATCCATATTGGAAAATCCACATGATGAACGACTTTGTTACAGAGCTGAGCTGGAGAAAGCAAGTGACTTGGAGAGATTTAAGAACATCGAACATGTAGTGAAGAGAATAAAGATTATCGGGCTCCGTGCGCACTTTTGGACTTCACCATTCTCCCTGCTCTATCCTATGCACCAGAAACATGGTCGCTATGTAAGCAGGGTGAAAGATCACTCAGCACAATTGAATGCGCAGTCGAAAGGGTGATGATAAGAGTATTCAATCTCACGCAAGTGAGGAAGCGGACCCGAACCTTCAACTGTCAGCGATCAAGAATTAAAGATGGCGTTCCATATACCAAATCGTCGAAGATGAGAAGAGCTGGACATGTAACGCATATGAATGGCAACCAATGGACAAAAGCCAGTAGTGATTGGACTTCTAGGGATGTCAAACGCAGACCAGGAAGACTGGAAACCCGACGGTCAGAGTTCTTCACGAAGACTCTATTAGAAAGACATGTTGCCCAAAGAGTCTCTAGAGTGAGCATAACCCATTGAATTATTTTTTCATACGATAGGGAGAAACAGAAGAAATTTTGGCGCCCGCTCGAGGCAGTCGACGATCAAAGGACGATTGGTGACACAGGCGAATCACTGCACTATGGAAATGAAAAGTGCTAGAATTTGCAGGAGCCAGTAACGAGTTCGATCGATAAACATGCATCTCGTTTTTACATCAGATAATGAAGGAACTGCGCTTTCAACAAGGAAAGAACACATAGAATGCGCTTCAGAAAAGCACTACGGTTAACCTCTTTCTTCAGTAAATGGATTTCTTCAACCTTCTGCTGTCAGCGTGCTACAGTTGACGTTCTTCGAATGGCAGGCCTACAGTATGCTTTCATTTTTGGAATTTAGGAAAGCGTTCGCAACTATAGAATATTCTTCTGCACTCAATGCAACGACTAGTGGATGCGGGGATGCGGGTACATCAGGGAATTGCACAATTTCTGAATGATATGGCTATCTTTTTTTTTCCTTGAGTGCTTGCGCAGCAACGCTGGGTGTCAGTGCTAAACAGCGGTCCAAATCCTTGATAGCAGAAGCTTTTAAAGCCGGGGCGCGTGTGGCGCAGTGGTTGGAGGCGCCACTGCGGCGCGCACGTGAAATATGCCCATGGCTCACCAAGCCTTCCATCCCCCGGGGTCGGCAAATTGGTACCAGACTTGCCTGGAAGGATAGCAGCACTGGCTCGATACATCGGCCGGCCACCGCGAGTCATTGTAAAGGCCAGATATGCATTCAGTCACCTCCAACGAAACCTAATGAAGTCGAATGCATGGCGCATCCCTCAGGAATTGATGAACGCCGAGAGCTTTAGCTTTTTTATGGCTATCTTGCGGATGTTCGTGAACCGGTGACAGGCGCAGCCTACGTCGAAGCAATAGAGAATCGAAGTAAGAAATGAAATGTCTTAGAAGAATAGGTAGAGAAAAGGTGGTAATCCTTGGTGAGCGTGGTAATACGATGTCATGTGGATAGAAAAGAAGACATTAAAACGAAAGAAAACAACTGAAGCTAATGGAACTAAAGAGAACTTTTAATGCACCTCCGCCATCATTTGAGCGGATGTAAGGCCAAAATCAGCTTTTGCTAGCAAAACAGGAAAAAATATGGGCAATGAAACGAAATTTAGTCATGAGTTTTAGGTAAAATACACAGAGTTAACAGAGAATTGGCTATCGCCACCAAGATTTTTCGATTAGCATGGGTGCGATAATGGGATCATTCAGAGGAATATTCCTTAAGTGCCTACCTTTCACTTCTAAGCGCTGCCAGTTTTTTATGGGTTGATTGCCATTATTGGTGTAGTAGATGGTGTAGCTAGTTATTGGCCGGTTGATGATGTGCGGTGGATCCCAGCGAAGAGCAATGTTCGTTCTTCCCGAAAGTGCACCGCGCAATACTGGTGCCGATCCAGGTCCTGTAACAAGGAACTGCGCATTAAGTAAACTCAAAATGCCTTGGACAGTAGCTCATTGAATAGGGATTTTTGATATCATGCAAAGGATATGTGTTGATCATTATAATGACGACAGTAAAAGGATGCCTATACAATGCATTGGCTTAATTGAGACGCAGACCAAGACGAACACTGACTAAGTGCCTTAGACTATCTGTAAATTAATAGTAAAATAAAGCTTTGGTGTCGACAATAATCAAGCCACACTTCGTTTACTGCTTGTGAATCAATGGTGGGGTGAGTATCGGATATGTGTTAACTTAGCACGAAGGCAAGAGAACGTCGTATGCATTAAAGTCGAGAATGATAAATCTGGCTTTAAGAAGTCACCCCTTTCACTTCATTTCTTCATTTCCCAGAAACCCCTTACATCAAGTCTATCCTAATGCTGGACTTTATAACTAAACAAGACACTGGCAAGTGTTTAATCATAGATCGCTAGCTCACCGGTGATTGTCACCTTAACGGTGCGTTCGACGGTCCCTTCAGAGTTGTTAGCCAGACAAGTGAATTCAGCACTCTTGAACAGCTCCTTGATGATCAGCACCTGCTCGTTTTTCACCGTGCCTGCCTTTGTTGGCATATTTTGTACCCGATCGTCGCCTCTGAAACTCTTAACCTTAAAGGAGAATTCATGGGTTGAATTGATCCCTAGACGAGTCTTAAGTTGGTAACTGCGGTTATGATATCATAGAAGAAGGATACGGTAGCTTCCGTTTTCTTGAATTTTCTCTGCTTACCCATAAGAATTCGACGAGGACTTTTGCATCGTGACGATTTTTTTATCGACATTCCATGTTTTTGCTTAACATTTAGGGATGAAATGTGATTGTTAGTCAACATTCCTTGTTTACGCAAGTACTTTTTAGTTCTTTTCTTTTCGGAGAATGCCTTGATCAAGCAATCTCGGAACTACACGAAAACAAAATGAGTAACGCTTCCAACTGTTAGAGAATGCATTATTCTTCCTGCAAAATATGAACACCATGCCCTCTTGGCGTTGATTTTATGGTTCGATCGTTGCTTTAATGCAATTTAGCTGGTAGGAACATAATCTGAATCAGATACTTAAAAATCCAGCGCTACCTGGTTCCAAAAAAGCATCACAGAGTCATTGATTCTCGATAAAGCATAATCTAATAAGCCATACGGCTAAAAGTTATAATACTTAGCAAGTACCACCTCCGCCAGAAAATATCCGGAAATGGGTACGCGACAGCGGAGCAGGTGATGTTGAGATTCCCGCCAGGTGATACTTCATAAGGGCCAACAGGATCTACGTAAAGCTTTGGCGGTCCTTTAAGCACTGAAACGTCTCAGGATAATTGATTTCAAACATTGTAAAATCCCGGGCTAAGCTACTAAATCGACATTTCTAACGAAAAAGGAAGGCATCCTACACAAGCATTTCGCTCCCTTCGGACATGTGCACGAATACTGATTGTCATTGATTGATGAACAGGAACAACCGGACAATGAACGGCACAAGGTCTTCGGAATTGGCTCTGAAAGAAAACAGATGTCCAATCTTTGCCACAATTTCGAACGCTAACGCTAATGTCTCTAGAGTTTCCTGGAAACAGAGTTTCCTTTACTAGTGTTAGTTACACTTAAATATTTGAAAAATTCGTATACAGTCACAATGCATCCGTAAGAAGCATGTGTTTCTCCAGTGTGTTTTCGAAAGCGGTTTAAACCGGAGATGCTGCAGAGGAACGCGATTCACTGGAATTCGGAGCGTGCGAAAAATTCTGAGTTCTTTTTGAATCATTAAAGCCACTGTGTTTTAAGAACGCCAAGTTCAAACCGACGACAAACGAATAAGGTGTAGATGAACACCACCAACAGGAACGTATCTTTTCTTAAAGTGAGAAAATGACTAACTAATGCACGTTCTCTGGTCGGTATCCAGTGTCATCCCACGGGGACAACGACATTCGACCGTCGCGTCGTTAATCGACAGGCATGAATGACTGCATCCACCGTTGTCCACTAGGCAAAGTCCTGAAAACGAGACTTCGCTTCCTCGTGGTATGCAGCGGTGAGGATCCCGTTGTTAGCAAACCTTTTCCACGACACACTGGGACAGTGTGTATCCATGACTTCTGGTGACAAAATAACGTGTCCACCTCGTCGATCATCTCGTATCCGAAATCGCAATGGTATTTCACGAATAGAAACGATCTAAATAAATCGAATTCGACCTTAGTTCTAGGTTTCTCTTCTTTTCAATGTTACGGACTTTCCACTGTGGAGTTAAGCTCTTCGGAAAATCCTTTCGCTATCTCAAGACGTTATGAGATTTACAGGTGAAATGAGCTCAATTTAAATTTGAAGTTTTCCGAAACGCCGGAAAGACTTTGTTCTTGGTGACTTTTGTTGTTAAATAGCTTGCAAAATAGATTCTGAAAAGTTACGTGTAACATGTAACTTGCCATAGTGAACAAAACGGATACGAAGATAAGTGTAATCACAAAGGAAGCAAACTGTAAGGAATATAAAAAAGGAAAATATTCGAAAAAAGTGAAGGTTCGAAATTCCCTTACTTGGGTGAAATGGTAATGTTTTTCGGCATGAGCCTGCCCTGCTGTCTATAGTACTGAACAATGAGACGTCGCAAGTTATCCGGCGGTACGAATGCCATCGCTCGAACTCTAAAAGTCGTTTTTAAAATGTTATTTAAGCGAATTCCAATAGGATGAACACATCTTTCAGTTTCTTAGGCACGATCCGATAGCGTCAATTGACTATTTTCCCGCTGGCTGTTAACGCTCACTTCGATTGGTGATATGTCAGAAGTTCTTACGTTGCATGAGGAATTACTGGCGGTGCTACCAGCCCTGAAGTGCTCCTGACGGTAACATCGGTACAACTTGTGTCGAGTTCCTCATAACGTGGGTAGCAGATTTCGCGTCTAGACGCCTGGAAATATAGAACGGTTCACGCGATGATGCTATAAATGATGCCATTGTACTTTAGAATGAGAGGAAACACAAAGGATTTCGTTAATGACACATTTCAATTCCACATTTCGAAGAGAACAAAAAGCAAACATACCCTCGAAATAATACATTTTCCAGCGTCTGGAGGAGGAATTGGTGGCGCTGACACTAAAAATTGTCTTCATTCTCTCGAAATCTTTAAGTTCAGAAGCCAAGCGACGAACAGATTAGTCATGCTTAACTGGCTTAAAAAAACTTGGTGCCAGCGGTGTAAAATAAGCTGGTTAACTGATCGATTTAGAATGATTGTATTCGTGCGGTTAATAAACGATGCAACTGTGAGGCCGTGAAGCTGATGATGGGAAACGGTAAAGTGCTGCTGAAGCAGTGGACGTGCTGCACTTGTACTGAAGACGATGCCGAAAGCATGAGTGCCGGCACGTCAGTCATGCAAGCGAAATGTGGAGCAGAAATTGGCGAGAAAACAAAATAGCAAAATATAAACATCATGTGCTCTGCAAATGTCTTCTGATTTCGTGCGTTGTCGTCTTCATCGGTCTACTAGAATCACTTCTTTATCAAACACATCCATGGCTCTATGCTACCACTACGACCACATCACAAAATTGCAAATAGTGTTGGCCGTCCTTGCTGCGCCTGACGAACAAGGTACACTCGACACTCGAGCGGGATAGCCGGGAACGAATTCTCACGACACAGCTAAAATAATGAAGAGGTGAGTTACCACGACATCGTTACGATTAGTCACCACTACGAAACAACAACTAGTAGTGAAGGCACGACACGCTAAGCTCTATTACTTGTTGATTAGAGAGCTTGCCTTCTTCGTCCATTCCACAAAAGTGCGACGCTTGATCAGCAGAGATGACACATCGGCCCGTACCGTTCGCACTGAGCACCACGGCGGTGCCCGAGGTGGTGGCGGAGACTCCTAAGCGGAACAGGTAATCTGAATCGCCGGCCATCAATTTTGAGACCACTTCACGTCTGACTCGTACCGTACACCAAGGTGCGGATCCCTCAGATGTGCTCATTACTAATGCCACAGGAATATTTCATGTCTTGAAAGAAGAGAAAGAAATATAGGAAGATGATCAGAGATCAGACAAGGAATAGTGGAAGCGATAATGTGAAATATCAAAGAGATTCAAAGAATCGCTTGTAAGTCTGCCTGCTGCAATCTGTTTGGATGAATGAAGCTGTGCGCATGCTGTCCCAATTCTCAAGCAGCGAAATTTTAGTTCATTAGAAGCATGCCAGTGAAGCTCGCTGAAATCTAGTGGTGTGGAGTCACTCTAAATGTCCGATCCTCATTGTTACGACTGAAAGCGGATTCCACCACTGGGACAACAGAGCTATGAAAGGAGTTGTCACTGTCGGTACCATAGAGGATCGGTGAAGAGTGCTCGCTTTCATGCGATGGTGAAGCAGAAACTCCTAGTCTCTACCTAGTATTGGGCAATATCTGGCTCTTTTCGCCCTGCGACGTTTCAGCGGTTCCGGGTAAGGTGGATCCTGATAGGACGGTGAATCACGACCAATATCGAGGCGCGGCATTAGCACTATAGTCGATTGGCGGTCTTAAAGTCAAAGCAAGTTCACTTTCATCATAATCTAAATCGTCCACAGCGATGCATAAGTCTTAAGGATTTCTCCTATTTTCATCAATTGGTCTTCATGATATCTGTTGTGACTTTTTGGAACGCACAGATAATCGTTCTATTGTTGCAATTTGATACGCTAACCATCGAAAAATTATGAGCTAAATGAGCCCGACTAATTAGTGGCATGATGGAGTCACAATTGCCTAGGATAACACAAAACTTAGGCAAAGATTCAGTTTTAGTTCATAAGATATCGTTTGCCAACTAAAGAAAAGCAGTTGGAGATTTTTTCGTGGTAACTTCCACACCCCTAATGCTGAGAATCCGAGCATGCCGGCCCATCACACTGACCATGTTGTCTCGCATTGTCACACTCCAGTTTAGTGGTGGCGAAACTACGTGGCGTCTCAATGTGGCAACAACTGTTCGGGTGCCAACAAATCCAAACAATACACGGAGGGTCAAGTGGGAAAACTTATCAGTTTAAGCAAGCATGATGGCAACTATGGGATGGTAAGGAATTACTTACCTATAATTCAATTAAAACTATGAGGTTGAAACTCATAGAAATCTACAGCTGTCAAATTCCTGGGTTATATAGGCGTATGGATAAATTGCGATAAACCAAACTTCAAAAATTAAGTCAGATCCGTTTGCGTCACTGTATTCTTATTTTGTTTCCCTTGTATGGATTTGACTAGATATAACTTATGAACGACATCGTTCCTACGCAGAAGATTAGCTGGAATTTCGATAGTGCAAGGAACTCCGGCATTAGACCCTTGAATGAAACTAAAAAGTTACCGGCCATCAAACCCTGGATGGATTTTAAATCTAGCAAGTATTAGATAAGCAAGCGTGAAATGTGGCAAAAGTGCAGCGAGACGAGACGGACGTAAGCTTTCCAAGGAGTACTACCGCCTAGTGAAGTTGATTGAAGGAAGAATTAGTACTTCCTTGTTGGTCGATTTTTGGATAAATTTGGCAGGTACTTTTAAAAAAAGAGGAGTTTTGATAAAATGAAAACTGTTGTAAGATGATAAACTTTGCCAGCGATAAAAAACAATCTTGAATATTATGGAGACTTTTGAGTGCATTTGCATGAATCTCAGTCACCTGGCCGCCTCCTCCGTATTGACTTTCTTAGAGCGCAATAATCATGATAATAACCTGCAGCAGAAAAACATCAAAATGAAAGCCAATCCAAAGTTTTCGAAGAAGAAAGAAGTGATAGCGAAACGGAAACGAAGTAGCTGTACGAAAGAAAGGAAAGTGGCAAAGAAAGGGATAGAGAAAAGAGGTCATTCCTGTGATGGAAAAAATTCTCCGGCTATAAATAGATGCTTTAGTAGCGCTAGGATATTTAACTCACTTCGCTCCGGCGCTCTCCTCACGCGTCGCAGTTCCCGCATCCATTTCTGGATCAGCAAATCGTCCTGTAAACTCTCCACTGCCACCGTTGGCACCAGTTTCTGCGACAACAAACAGATTGGAAATGTCACAAAAGCCAGGAACAAAGTAGGTAAAGCTATTCACATTTATCAATCCACTACTACTGGTTTGCATTTCACCTATATTTTAGCTCGCTGTAAAGTTCTAGAGTGAAAACGAGCACAAAAATTCACCTTTCTCTCATCCGTGTTTCATAGGTGCTCATAGGTGCTTAACTGGGTTCAGTGCCGATTGTAACTCCGTGTTTCATAGGTGTTCATAGGTGCTTAACTGGGTTCAGTGCCGATTTGTGCTCACTGGATCAATCCCGTTGACGGGTGGTTGCTGATAGTATCCATAAAACACGGCTGAGATGTAGGCGAAACGAAGGGCGAGCATGGTGTGGTGGTGAACATGTTAGCCTCCGGAATGAATAATAACGCGAGGTTCGGCCTCTGCCGTAGACACTTGCGGTCCGGAGTTTTGCACATATCTCAGGATCATTGTAGTTGTATTTGCGCAGAAATTTTATTACAGTTGAGAAACGCCTTCAAAAAACAAATAAAGTAAGTCCTTTCTCTACTGAACATAATGAGGCTTGTTTCTCTAGTGATCTTTGCATTCGCACAGTAGAGATTTAGAAATTTCTATGAAAATAACGTATACAAGGACCCAGCATGTGATGAAAATTCGCCATAGTGTTTTGTCGCGCGTCGCTGGTTGTTGAAAGGGTCTAGCCCAGATCCGAATCGTGTGCCAGGTCCATGCACTCACTCTATCAAGATGATCTCCTTTACACCGCTGTTCTGCTCTCAAAACGATATAATCGGCCTGTGGAAACCATTTTCACGCACTGATATGCGATCGTGCTGCATTCATATATAGTTCACACTGATTAGTTTGAGTATAGCCTAAAATCTGCGTGGTAACCATCATGAAGCTTATGAAAGCATTGGAGGTCATCTTTAATAACACAGACAACAGAAGAAAATGCGACCGACTGCTTACAAGTATCTATGTGGAATCTGTAAGTTATAGATATCTTTACATCTTCTAGGTTCGAAACTCTTCGAGACCACTGCACCGAGAACGGTAAGCGCTGAGGTTAAGCCAACTACTTTGGCGGGATTCTGTTGCTGAAATCACGAGGAGCTGTATTCCACCGACATACAATTTAATCACTGGAAAAGATCTAGTTGAGCAAACTGTGAAGATCAGCTAAGAGATTGGACTGAGACAGCATCATCGTTGAAAGAAATCTTCAAGACTGAGAAACACCTGAATCTATAAAATACTGTTGGCGGCCTCGAATCTATAGTAACCTAACGTAAGCCCTGAATATGGATGAGATGCCGTTAAGCTTTTTTCATCAACTTTCCATCACCACGTCGAAGAATGGTAAATCAAAGGATCTCATTTTGGAAAGCATGTTGAAAAAGCTGGAAAAATTTTACATCACGGACAGAAGCTCAATAGTACTGCAACAATTTCTCTTGACCGATATTTGATCAAAGATTTAACTTCACAGAAGCTCCGTTGCTCCAAATATCTAGGCGTCAAGTTTATGCTTACTTCAAGATTTCGCGCAGACGGGCTCAGGAAAGATTTGAAAAATTCACAAAAACAATAGCAGCTAGTAATCTTTCCCACTATCACCACCCCGTTCTCAATGTGGTTGAGGAACATCGACGGCCAAAAAAAAAACAAACTCTTTTGGTCCTATAGCAGGTTTCCTGAGTTTTGAAAAGTTTGAAAACCAGCAGTCCTAGCCTTTGCTCCAAAATAGTCGTTAAACTATAGAGTTCATAAACTTTTTAAGGCATGACCTCCAATGAAGGCATTTTTAAGACATGACGTTTAATGAAGGCGCATGTGACGAAGTGATTAGAGAAATCTCTGAGAATATAGCAACACTATACTAATACGTCGGTAGGCCACCGAAAGCAAATGCATAGGCCAAATATGCATTCAATTACCTACACTTGATGAGGTCGAATGCCCTGCGTTTACCTTAGGGGTAAATCAATGCCACACTGTTTAACCTTGATCCAGAAATCTCAAAGCAAGGCCTTTACCAGTGACAGAGTGGGCAGGATGGAAGTGTCATAGTCATAGTTGCACGACGAGTAGATTAAGCAATAAATAGGACGAAAAATATTGTATATCCGTTATATTGCATGATGTATTCTTATTCTGATTTGAGATCTCCTTCGCCGACCTATCGTGTACTGGAAGAGAAAAATAAGAGCGATCCAGAACAATGTCACGGGTTAACGTATGAAGTAAATCGCTCAAGCCTGAGCAACTACATCATGAACTATTGCTGGGCAAGAGGTAGAACCTAATGGACTTTATGAGATACCGAACGAACACCACCAAGGTGGCCGACACAATGCTCCAAGCACTGCAAGCTTTGGACACGTATAAATGACAAAATTCAGTCTAAGGTTATTATACCCAGCTAGAATGAATCTGTGACGATGATAGTATGCTTTCGACAAAACGATGAATATTACTGTTAAGATGGTATTGAATGAGTACACTTCTAGGTCGTTGTCTCAACAAATACGAACCACTTCTGCTTGAACGTACGTTTGAGTTACATTCCTAATGTTTTTATCCATGAAGGTTCCAATGTGCTAATTTTTCTACAGCTTGAAAACTTAAGGATTCGGATTCCAGTGCTGCTGAAGGATTGCCTACTTTACTACAGAGAATCTATAGGGTTTGTTTCATTTTCCACAACAGAATTTGCACCGTACCTAATGTCAATTTAGTTGCTTATGCCAATTTTTTCTTCTACACGAGATTGACGTGTGACTTGAATTCCGATATGCTAGACAGTGCAATCAAAGGCTCTCTTTTTTCGAGGACGGATTCCTTTTCAACGGAAATCCGATGAAGCGCCGTCGTTTGCAGGAGAATGCAGCTTAGACCGCGGTTTCTCTGATGAAGTACAGAACTGGCAAGAAAACGCTGCTAGCAGTATCACCGTAGATTTTCGAATAGAACGTCGAATCGACCGCCAAATGTAGCAGTTCATCTAATCAGAGTGAAACTAACCGTAAATGATAAGGATAATGTGCTGAAAAGGAATTATGTAGCATCGACGTAAGCCAAAACGTCCTTATAACTCAGGTCGTTTCTGTTCAGTTATTCTGTTGCACATACGTTGTAATAAAATAAATTGAGATATGTCGTCAATTTTTTATTTACTGTTTACTAATTTTTAATGCGATGCTGAGATATTTGCAGAACTTCGGACCGCTGATATCTGTGGTTGGGACCGAACACGCTGCAACCTTTTCCGGGGGTTAACGCGTTCACCACACATCATGCGAGTCTTTCGTTTTGCCTGTATCTTAGCCGTCTTACTGACTTATTGGCGCTCTTGAATGGAACGAAGGACTCGCATGGTCTGGTGGAAGACGCGTTTACCCCCCCCCCGGAAAGGGTTACAGCGTGTTCGGCCCTATCGCACACACCAGCGGACTGGAGTTTTGCAAATATCTCAGCAACAATGTGGCTATAAATTAAAACAATTCTGCAAACCGAATACGGCAATACAGCTCAAAAATGGCTTAGGCAGATTACCTGTGATGAGGAAACGAGCGCCCATAGAGCCAACAGAAGCAGATGACAACGATTCATTGCGTTGTTTTTCTAAATTGCTTAAATTAAAAAATATTTATACGAAGTTTTCGACCATTACTATTTTTGAGGATTTCGTAATGTGGAAAGGCAAATGTTTTTATTCCACTAATCCTAGACTACATTGCTCTATTGCATTTTTCGAATTTTAAGATTTTATCCGAGTAGACGTCGACTTTAATGCAGTACAGTATGTCGTAGGAGGAACTGACAACAGCTGAAGCAGTGCGAGATTAAATACTTCTTGTCTGGAGATGCTCATCTTCCGCTATGATTACCCCAAACTTCGGACTAGCGTTATGCTGAATTAGGCCTTAGCTATTTCAAGGCCTATATCAGGCCAATTTCTAGATTAGTTCTTGAGACTTAAAACTTCTGTTTACCCTCCCAGAAAAACTTCATAAACTCCATCAAATAGAGCCACTTTAGAAAGCGCGAACGAATTCTAGGGTTTTGAGTTTTACCCATTCCTGCATGTCTTTTAGTAACGGTATACTTCGTCATACAGTATAAACTATTCCACTGTTCTGAATTCAATATTCGAAGTGAAATGGATGGCATAAACCTGTTCTTTCGGCGGTTTGTCGCTGTTCCACTAGCACTCCATAAACCGATTTGATAGCTCGAGTGAAGAGGTTGCCGAAGAACCTTTTTTATCGTCAGCTGTCTGAAAGCACAATTCTCGACTGGATTCATGCGCTAAGTACAATCCACTACTTCGCTGATGAAGTGAAATCGGCATAGACAAGGAACTGAACCGTTGACAAAGCAATTCAAAACAGATATAGACGCAACCGCAGCAAGTTATTCAGGTGTGTAACAGGTAATAATCATAAATTCTAGAAGTTTTTTTTAAGCTATTCTCGTTAGCAACATTTTCTTGGAACGCGTCGAGTTTGTGTGATAAAAATTTGCTAAATTTCCAGCACGATATTTTTACAAGTCTAAGGAAAGCATGAAAGTGTCATTGAAAAGGCTTCTAAGTACTTCTGCTCATTATCGTCTACAGTAGTGAGCAGCACCTCGACCTTGGAACAGCAGCGTGACATCTCATGCAGTCGACGTCATGACGTTTTTAGAAGAGCCAGTAGCCGAATTTCCGGCAAGAATTGCACTACACAAAAAAGGGAGCATAGTTAGCTGTGAATAGACTTAGTCACAACTTCCTGTACTCGATGAAGTAGGATTCAAATTCGATAAGCTTTCATATTTTTAGTGTTACTACCACTAGCTATGTTACCATCTATCGAATGTAACATAGCTGTCTACATAAAGACCAACCATACACTCATTTTGCGGAGAAAATGTAGACAAGAAACTCAAGATACCGCTATTAACGTTTGAGCTGGCGAAGAGGAATGGATGGCAGCATGGCTAACATGGATTGAAAAAGTGGCAGCTATGAATTATGAGGTGGTGATAAAGCAAAGAGGATGAAATTTATCTGAGGACCACTCTTGTAATATAAACAACAATAACAAGTGCAAAGTAGCAGTCGTTTTGTTGAAAAATGGAGAGGCTGTAGATGAAACGTTGTCATCAGTTTACGGTTTTGGAAATTGGATCCGCTTTTGCTGAGCCAGCTTGTCGCAACAAATGGCGAGAATTTCTGCGAATCATTACACGTCATAAAAACGTCGACATGAACATTGGCCTTAGGATGGCAACATTCAGTGGGTTTCAGTCGTTGAGCACGATTTCGAGCTGTCCACAGGCAGAAATTCGTCAGTAAACCTATACAATAGACGAACTGCCAGTGTTTATATTTGTTGTACACCAGAAGTTCATTCTGTATCGAATCCTGTCAACAGAGGAGATGTTTTTCAGCATGACGCTTTCCAGTGCAAAATCGAGGAAACCTCTCGGAGACTCGTGAAATTCGTGAAGTAAATTACAGTTAGGCATCGGATTAAAGAAGAACTCAAGCAATCCACTCTTCAACACGCGTGAAAGTCGATGCTTCTTTTCCAGTAGTGGTCTCAAAGTCATTTCTACGACATGTTTTGTTGCAGTATCCCACCCCTGCAATATTGGGCTTCAAATGCGAAGTAGGGAATAAAAATTGGAGCATCCATCAGCACAGCTGGTCGAACACCAAAATTCTTACAGAAGAACAAAGTAAGTACTATGAAGTGAAATCTTATATCAGCTAATGGCCTACATTAACTAAACTCTCAACATTCTTTGGATCATTAATATCTTTAATCGAGAGGACATTCATTTGAAGTCGATCGTTCCTTAGCAGTAGATGTCGGCCAGGAAACCAGACAGGATCCTGAGATTTTGCTGACGCACGTATCCGAGGAATGTCGGCCTATTATGTCTACGCTTTCCGTACGGTGGATCATAATATGCACATCAAACAATTCTGCGACATCTTGATAAAGCAAAAACAAAAACAACTGCAGTTACAACGATGCCAAACATCTTCAAAATTCAGACCTCAGGGCAGATTGGAACCCGTGCTTAGCCATACCGGAGGCTCACGCGTTATCCACTACACTAACTGAGCCACTTGCTTTGTAATTCTATCAACCATGTTTTTACCCTATCGTTGCTACCAGCAATCATCCATCACTGAGAATGTTCCGGGGAGCATGTGGAACTCAGTTGAGCTAGAACTTCAGTCAAAATCACAATGTTCACCTCGTATTCATTGACTATTTCTAGGCAATAATTAAAAGTTAACAATTATAATTACCCAGCTGAGTAATTAGTGAAGTAGACAAAAATCCACCTATCGTGTCACACTGTTTTACTCGCTGATACGGTATTCGGTGCCAGGCATTGATATTTAGATGAGGTTTCACATGATATGGATTCGAGTCAGCGCACGAGTTATCGTATTAGTGGGGAAGACAGCGTGATTTGAACGATCAAAATTTTTGTAGGGATTACTTCAGTAAGTTCTTTCCAGTGACATCCATTTGCCAAAGCTGTGATTTCCTCATGATATTTGGCTGAAGTGCTGTTGCTGTGAAGTGTAATTACCACTTCTGATGAACTCTTAATCGAAGGAACGAAGACGGAGGTTTCTCCAACACAAATCTGTTCAATGACTGTCTTCATACTTACATAGCGAACTCAAAGTGTTAAGCTTTCGCTCCATTCCGATGAGGACGATGAAATATAGGAGGAACAAATTACCTAACGACCGTTACGATTTTTGAAATAGAAGAAATAAAAGTGATCTGACTGGGGTTCATTACGAGTCAGGTAGTTTCATACAGAAGCTGGCGACATGTGAATGCACACAGAGCACAAGAGGAGGAAAAACGAGTAATCGCTCTCAGGACAAAGCACTACATATTATCTGCGGCTTCTCCAGACATCGTAAAAAAGAAAGGCGTTGGCTAGTCAGGATGCCAGCTGTGCATTTCTGCCAATCGTTCGCTAAATTGTTTTCAATGAAGCGAAGACAATATCGTCAGTAACGCCAGCGTCTCGAAGCCTATCAAGCAGAAATGCATCGGCTGCTGCACGATACTAACTAAATTTCAGCTTAACTGAAGGCTAACTGTCATCGGATGATACCATCGGCTAAGAGTTTGTCTTTTCAGCACGTCGTGCTTATTTCGTATGAGCGACGACTTCTGCTTTTGTTTTCCTTTCATCTGGAAAGAACTGAAGTCAATCAAATGCCTGCTGAAATTTGAGCACTGAACAAACAGCCCAACTGAATGACACGATCAGAATAATCACGGGCAACCTTTGTGAATGGGAACTTGAGCCAGTTGTGAAACAACAGCACTTTCAATTAACAAATTACTCGATAAAGCCCGCTGTGGAAAGGGATCTCTACGCTTTGCCTGAGCTTCAATGAAAAGCAGTTCGTAAAGTATCTGAAACGATGTCCAGGGGATGTCGGAGAAGTACTCACACTGAATGGATTAGAACACTACTTGATTAGCAAAACATTGAGGAAAGGGCGATGTATAAATTGCTTGACTGGAAAACACTGAGTGAAAGTGCTTCCTTTATCATTAAGCTGACCCGAGATTGGTGTAGCACGCAAATATTTCTTACCAGTCAGATAATAGAGACTAAGGAGATGAAGTTTTGAGTTGGCTTTGGAAAGAAGCGCTCTCAACACTGTCTGAAGTCACAGAACTGCCGCGGAACAGCTCAGTGGAGGCGGCGTCGGGATTAATGGGAAGAACTAACTCGAAGAACTATTACTGTTTACTATCAGCACGCATTTAAACAAGTGTTTGGTGCAAGTCATTTTATCTAATACCAGGATAAACACTTTACGATGGTCATTAGTTAGAAGAGTGTCTGAGGAAGATAGCAAAAATTGCGTGAACATCTCTGAATGGATGCAGCTTCTATAGATCGAAGGATGTGGGGATGGAAATCCGCTCATTCAATTGATTATGAATGTGTAAACGCCCCCGATAATCCAGGTAAGATCAGTTGCCACAATGAAACGACAGATGCGAGATGTAATAGTCTTGGCGGAGATGAATGACGTAGCTGTCATGACTACAATCACACCAATGATCCCATTTGGGAATGGTGGATCATAATGGGCGTTGCAAGAAGACATGCGCCTGTAGCTAAAAAACATCACATTTCGTTGTCCATCTAACCAAAGGGTGTAAAGCCCGACACCGACGCACGACTGGTTCGTTCACACAACATCATGCAGTGACATGACTTCAAATCCTGGAACAGATCACACATGTCGTGACACATGTGCGTGGGATTGAGTGGAGCAAGTGATGAGGAGAGCAGAAAAAGCAATATTGTGATCAAACGACGATGTAAGCTCATCGGAAACACTCGTCTGATACATTCACATTGACGAAAGCAAAGGCGGAGGCCGACGATCGGCCAGAATCCTTAGAGCAGCCCCAGAAACCGCCACCAAGTGCTGAAATGCCTTGAATGGGAATCAATCAAAGAGTTTATCAATAACATAGACAGGCTGTGGACTAGTTACAGATTAGAAATAGGTTGCCGGTGTTGGGAAACAAGAAAAAGAAAAGCATTTCACGAGAAACATGCTTTGAAGTGCCGTTTCATTAACAGTTGACGTAAATACAGAACTAAAAGTTGTGCCTTGTGAATGGAAATGACACGAACTGAGATACGTCAGGAACTGTGTGATCTTAATTTGGTGCCGAGACCATCATGATGATCCTCAACCGGTAACCCTCTAGAGAATATTCGTCTCTGTTTCTAGCATAAGTTTTGCTTCGAGAAAAATTATAACCGTATTGGGTTGTTATTAGGTGGAAAAAGCTCTCGACAAGATCTGAACCCTGACTTGCGCATTGATTGAAAATTCAAACTACGCACCTATCTTTCATAGCTTTCGTCTTAAGATATATAAGCACGATGAAGTCTGCTTTTTGCTCATCTTCCAACTTGAATTAAGTAAAGATTAGGGATTCTTCATGCAGTGCTAGAGAGTGGATGAAGTGAACCGCGTCCTGTCGATGATTCAGATGATGACGACGGCATGAGTTGTTGCAAGAGTTTTGATGTCTCAAGTATTTATGTGTCCTACACATTTGCCACTACGACCAACTGTTTACGCGCATCAATCAATACGCATCGCTGTAAATTTGCATAATTAGCCTGCTTTTGGCGAGTTCATTCATCAGGCCAATCCATGAGGATCCAGTCGTGGTGTGTGCAGGATCATCAGCTTGCAGGTTCATAGAACTTGCTGTCTGCCAGCATCAGTCATTCCACGCTTTACAATCGGGCTATTCATCAAATTCCTTAATCCTCTCCGTTGTACATTGATTTCTTTTTCTTCACATAGACAACGGACGGGTGTACGTAGGGTGGAATAGAGTCATGTTTCAAACCACCAACAGCGACAGTCCCATACTTCTTACTAATCGCCTATTTCTTTGTAAACGTGATCGGGGAAAAATTTCCTGCCAATAGGCTGCGTATGGAGAATGAATCAATCAAGACAGATTGGGCCCACCGAAACGCCAGCCCAGACTTCGGATGAAGTCCATTCTGCCCTTTGAAATTAACAATAAACATATTCCTATGATGAAGATTATGCTGTTTTAACTATAAAAGACAAACAATGTGTGAACCTCAAGAACGAAACTATCAGGGAAAGTCCTTCGATTTATCAACATTTGTTTTGATTTTTTGATTTGTTGGTGTGCGGTGTAGGAGGGGTCGATTTCAGCGAAGAATGCTCTTCTGATCGCTCGACGACCGCGGTTTCCTTTGTTTTTGTCCGAAGAAATTGAATTTCAACAGACTATTCTTGTGAGTTGCTTGTGTATTGTGTTGCAAGCGCACAGCGGAGTTTTTGTTACTCTCTTGTTCTTCAATACCACTAAACGGCTGCGTCTCGTCGGCCGTGTAATAAATACTACTACGAAATAACGTCCCTGTGCTGTTCTTTACAAACTGCGCAAAATTTTCCCCTTGCTATGTCCTATTGACACTGGTAATTACTTCAGTACTTAGTGGGTTAACATCCATGCTCAAGTCCACAGTGCTCAACTTCAAATCGGAAACACTATCCACCTATTGACGACACTTCGCTTAGTTACGCTCTCTTGTTGAATATGGGTTAAAGCTTCAATGAAATCTTTGATGCGTTCCTTCCCGGAATCTGCGGAATTCAAACTATCTGCATGAGACACCGCTCCTGTTTTGTCATCAGCCGTTTCAAGCTGGATAAGCTGGTCAAAATATGTTGGTATGAGAGATCAGGGAAGCCTAATGATATCAACAAAACAGATACTTTACGTCTACGGAGCCAAACAAAGCTACCTCTGTTCTGATTTTGAGGATCCACAAAAATGGGCTACTATTTTTTTGCGAATAATGCACGAAAACACTAAATAACAAAACCAGGGGGATAACACGGTGGTAGTGATGCTCGTGATCACTAGCATGGTGCTAGCTCGACACCGCTCCGGGTCCACCAAGCCCCTCAAGGCCGGGGAATTGGTAGCAGACTTGTCTGAGAGAAAATCCTTCTTTGCATTCCTATTCGGAACGCTCCAGTGCGGCTATCTCAGGACTCCAGGGAGAACTGCTCGACCAGCACTCTACAACGTTCATGATGAAATGAAGCAGCAACCGAAGCCACACGTAAAAAAACTGGAGGATCTTCGTGGACAATGGATGCAAAAAACCGAATCGAATGTGAGAAGTTCTAGGATCCGCACGGTAGACGTGAAGACGGGTCGGTAAAATAAATAAAAAAATAACAAAACAATAGATAAACATACCTGTTGCTTGATCAATTTATGGAAAGCTCTCTCATAATTCTTTGTAATTCTCTCTCATAATTCTTTGCTCTCTCATAAGATTCAAAATCTCACTATAAGGAGACGAACATGTTTTTTTTGTTTTGATGATATTTGTTGTGTACCATGCGTGTACATGCTGTGCTGCCTACTGTCTACTACACTAGCGGGCAATTCAGGAATGGAACCCTTTTGGGCCAAAAGGCTACTCCTTCGTTTGCTGCAAACTGTCCGTTCACTGTTCTACGACGAGCGCGGGAACATGATTGTAACCTAAGCTGATAATCAAAAGAGCATTAGAAAGATCAGGATGGTTATTTAAGAAAGACGCAACTCTGCAAATGTTTGAAGAATTGGAAAATATTGCTGAATGGTGACATCGACTTCCAACTGTACTACAAAGCTTGGACAAATGCTTCGTAATGTCGTTAACTAAACAAACCGTGTTCTATGGCTAAAAACTCTTCTGAAATAAAGCTTGCGATAAAGTTTATAAACTACAATAATTATTTTTCAAAATAAAGCAGAGAACAAATCGCGAGCCAAGACGAGAAGATTTTGCAACCGGAGCATGATTGTTCGAGAAGCTAAGGAAAGCACGCCAATGAGCAATATGATCCTTCTAAAATCTTCGCAATAGGGCAGCCTACCGAGCATGGGCATCTTCCTTGCAAGCACATTGTGACGGCATGGATTCCGTCGAGGGACGGAATGAGTGACCGGATGCTTGAATCACTCCAACGACAATGACGTTCCAACCCGTTGATAGCATCGGCGATGTGGACGATAAACTTCTCTCTCATTTTTTTAAGCTGCCATGTTACCGAATGCTAGGAAAGTACAGTATGCTCAAAACTGCAATCTTTCCAACTAATGGAATCGAGCTTCACTTGCGAATTCAAAATAATCGCGCATATGGTGCAATCGGATTTGAACTGCAATCTGGTACAGTGAAAAGTAAAATGGCGACAGGCCTGATTACTAATGTTCTGCGTAAAAAAATAGGGACCATGTTACAGAACCCAATTAGGCTACCCTGTTGTGAAAAATGGGCCATCTGGAAAGTTTGCATTTTTTTTCCTAGTTAACCGCGGGCACTTCAACGAGCCTGATGTCTGCTAAAGTTCGGATGAGATTTATAGTAATGTCTGAGAGAGAAGCGTTTATTTCCAAAATGATGAGAACCCTGGAATTTTTGATTTTTATCCGGATCATGGACGTTCACGTAAAGATGTAACACCAGCAGCAAGCTGCTAATAACCTTCATAGGCAACTGCAGTGAGAATAAAACTGGACCTACGATGTGCACGGGATTGTTGGATTAGGTAATAAAATTCGGCGATGGAAATTTACAAACTCGTGTCGAATACGAGTGGTAGAAAAGTCATAAGAGTTATTTTTGGAGAAGGAGCAATTGCGAGGAGAAAGCCACTGTGCGTCATATGGCACTATTTTTCACCATGGACATTTCAGTCATTTGTGCAGCTAACCCCCCTGAGTGGCGAGGCCACCACTTAGAGAACACACACAGCCAGAGGCTACCACTGAGTGGCTTCGGTAGCGAAACCATCTGCGATGAACCGCACAACGAGCAAAATGCTACATATTTATTTTTGGAGAAGGAGCAATTGCGAGGAGAAAGCCACTGTGCGTGTGCGTCATATGTCACTAATTTTCACTATGGGCATTTCAGTCATTTGTGCAGCTAACCCTTCTGAGTGGCGAGGCCACCACTCAGAGAACACACACAGCCAGAGGCTACCACTGAGTGGCTTCGGTAGCGAAACCATCTGCGATGAACCGCACAACGAGCAAAATGCTACATATACGAAAACAATGACTTCGTCGCACTTCACTTCTGGTGACCAAAAGAGACAGCTTCTATAAATCCAGAGCCAGTAAGGTCAAAGAAATAAATAACACCCTGCGTGAACGAGTATTTGGGGCATTGAAAACTTTGCTCATTATCAGAACCACAAACGTTAGCGAATTTTGTTCGAACACAAAACATAGAATGTGACGTATCCTACAAATGGAAGAAAACAACAGAGAAAGCGCATATTTTTTCTCTTGTGCCACACAGTGGAGGAAGCCATTTTTCAAAGTATACGGTGCTTCAAACTTCATTCGAAAAACTTGGGAAATGCAGTGCACAGTAAACTGAACAACCCCGACATGCTTTAGCAGAGATACAGGCAAGATTTAAAATATAAGAAAGCATAAATCCAGCTCTAAACTATACATTCATATTCATCAATGACATCAACAACGTAAAAGTGAACCAGAGAACCAGATGTTCTCAGCGAGGTGGATCGAGTGAACTCCTTCGAGTAGGGCATGGCAGTGAGTTGTGGGCGAAAAGGCTTCGACGGACGGGTCGAAATACGATGCCATCTGGTCATTTAGATTGCTTTAGCGTTGTTTATAAAGCGTACATAAACTCGGACGCACTTTACAGTGCAGACCGCAAGGACAAAGATGTTTTCGAAAAGTGTTCTTATGAATTCTTCATTTCGGCAACGGTTTGCCAAACAAAACTATGAAAGTGCAAAGCGCTCTTCAGATATTGCACTTATAATTTTGGTGCTTGGCCAGATGTAGCGCAGCAATCAGAGGCCTCGAAATGCACAGTGAATTGGTGGCTGGTCCTATATCACGCTGAGCTTACCAAGCCTTTGATACCTCCAAAGTCTGCAGAATGGCAGAAGACTTGTCTTGGAGAAAAAAAACACCAAACGTTGACACATAACTTGGCGAATGCATTGAAGCAGCTAGCTGTACTATGAAGTCGAATGCATGGCGCATCCCACGAGGATTGATCGGACCCGAATAGTTCATCCTTTATTCCTTATCCTTTTACCATTATGTTGCCAAATTCCGCAATAGGCTTTAACGGAAGAATACCTTCGCAACAAACCTTTGATCTGACAGTGTTCTGAAATTATTGACACATGACATCCAGGGTTACCATGGAGTTTTGTCGCAAAGGACTGTTTATGGAAAACTGACGATGACAGAGCGAAATCCTCTGCGCGCGTGCTGTGCCGGCCCCAATCTGTCCAAGTGTCAGATTTATTCACTATCTGTCCCCAGTAATGTCAATAATGGAAGGGGTCGAATTCCGAATCTGAAATCCGACCATCGTGGGTTTCTCATCCTACAAAGTCACTTCGAGCCATTTTCCACTTGTTGCCGTTCCACAGAAATGAATCCCTTGTGCATATTCGCGAAAACAAATGCAGCTCTCTGGAAGATTCATTTCATTAATTCCAGCGTGGGAAATTCAAGAAATGCTGGTACATGCTAGGAATAAAATGGCATTTAAGAGCGTGCAACAAGTGGCATCTCGAGAGAAGAGTCTTGTAAAGTAGCACAACGTGCTCGCTCGAAAACTCCAGGTGGTGGGCATAGCTCTTTGGTAGAAGAATTCGATATAATTTGTTGACGTGGCCCATAGCGATCGAGCTAAGGAATAGTTCTGAGCCAACAGCGATGGAAGCTTCAATCTGTCGCCTTGTTTAGGTTCCTTCATCTAGCAAACGTAAATATTTTAAAAGGTAAACATTTTGTGTATTGTATTTGCTTAGTACCACACTAAGGTTAGGACCATTGTAGCCATTGTGCGACACCGTGTTCTTCACGCGTTCACTCTGGGATATACAAAATGTGAAGCTGTCATGGCAGTAGCTCGATACGATTTTTGGAGACGAGTAAATAAAGGAGAAGACATAGAAGTGCTTTTGCTTTAATAGGATAACGAATTAAGTGTTAAGGTTATGTAGAACGCTTTTTCACCATAATGAAAGGATTAAGCTTTTGGCATTGATCAATCTCTTAGGGATGCACCATGCAATCGATTTCATTAAGCACCGCTGAAGGTGAGTGGATGCATATCTGGTTCCTACAATGACTCGCGGTGGCCTGCCGATGTATCGAGCCAGTGCTGCTATCCTCGCCGATAAGTCTGGTACCAATTCGCCGACCCCAGGGGACGGAAGGCTTGGAGCCATGGGCGTGGGGATCGATCTCATGAGCATTGCGGGGTGCCTCCGACCACTGCGCTACGCGCGCCCATAAACACCATAAGGATATAAATAAGAATATACCTCTCGGCACTGATAATTCTCTTAGAGACGCGTCATGCATTCAACGCTATGCATTGAGTTTGTAATGTAGAGAATAAGCAACTGGCGTAAGTAGTCACTTTGCGGGGCTCAACTGTTTCAAATTTTGTGGGTTAAGACTAGTATGGTAACAATTTGTCGACCCTTCAGGTATAGAAGGCTTAGTGACCACGAGCCCACAATGGAGAAAATGACCGTTTGTGTATTGCAAGGCAGCTGTAGCGGCAGAGCTATCCGCTCTCCCGTTTCTACCTATTCGCTTCCATATTAAAATTTTTCAAAATTACCAAGTATTCAACTGGAAGGAAATCTCGGCGTCAACGTAAGCGTTAACAGGTCATTCCTTTTTTTGCATCCCCATTTTGATTTCTGGCTTCGGTTTTTAATATCGTGTCCGGAAGAACAAGTATAAATACCGGACAAAGGATTCGTTACCGAAAAGATACTTTCCTCAGACCCACATCATGGTGAATACCTGAAATTGCTCTTCTAAGGTAAAGTCAGAACACTAGGAAGAGCAATTTGCTCAACTAACAATCGGCCAGCTTCTGCACCCCTCCCACTGGCATGCTGCCGAATACGATATGTTGACCTGTGGGAGGCTAGAAATCAGTGGTTACACGCGATGTCAGTAGACTCGAATTTGACGAGCAGAAACACGACAGAGCATGGAGATACTTTCCTACCCTGTACGAATAATGCCAGAACAGTTATCTCAGACGCCGATCTTCAGGCCGCTCCTGAAACCACAGATCGCTTCAAATTCCATATCATCGCCCTACAAGAAACAAAAAGTAAGAAGACCGACACATGCCGACTAAGCAACGGGAGCCTTATCTTCTGCGAGGAAAAGGTTCCTTCACGAAATGTCAATGGTGGGTTTCGTCAACACGTCCATTCAACACACTTGTCACAAGAGGAGCGCCATCATCAGTTTCTACTCACCAATTTGTACAGCTGATAAGTACTAAACAGATGTGTTCTACTACCAGATGGAGGAAGTTGTCAGCAGTGACAGATAGTATTAAAAATTTATCGAATTTATTATCGGGCATTTCAACGACAGAACACACTTGGCTGGTATTAATCATTTTGTACTAGGTCAGATCATCGCCGTCTTCGTACGAGGATTCGATTTAATTTAAGCTGGAAAGAATTCATGTCACCAGTCAAAACGAAAAAGTCCGGCTGTATATAATGGGCACACTCTGCGCGAAATCGTATCTAAACGTAACTAGGAGATAGGGTGACCCGACCGAAGACTACGAGCTGCTTGTCGAAGGACTTAAAAGTTGCGTCGAATTCGCCCCTATTCCTCAAGCGTGAAAATCAAATCCCATTTCTAAAGTCGCAATGGAGTCGCCTATAAGAAAACAAGGCTAAAACTCTGTCGTACTGCAATGGGTTTAGCACTATTAGCAGCAAAATGCAGAAAAGCTAAGAAGATCTACATCGATAGAGACAGAAGGAGCTGTTTGAAGGAGCAAAAAAAGAACCAGTGTGAAAAAATGCTCTCGGCAAATGTGTGAGTACTACGTTTTGTTGTCAACCATAATGAACGAAGATGAGATCACTAAAACTTTTCACTATCATATGGAATAGATAGTGGAGAAGTTCCACACTAATCTTTCCCATTCCTACATCTTCCGCCGGATGTAATCATCGCTGGAGATAAAAAAAACACCTGAAGTTCTTACCTCTGATGTGCGATAGATAACATGAAAAAAGGCGCTGCTCTGTGGTCTAAAAGCCACAGACTTCATTGACTTCTCGCAACCCATATGACATCCTAATTACAAAAGCGAACCATACTGGACCAGTGGAGGACGTCGTGTCCAATCATGCTGGCCCAAGGAAAGTGACCAAAGGGATCTTCGTAACTATCGCTCGATATGCTTATTGAGCGTACTCTACAAGCTCCACACAAAGATTATTCTATCGCGCATATCAAACACACTAGATGAGAAACTAACAGTTGGATACAAAAGGATGAAGCTCTTGGCATTGATCAATCCCTGAGGGATGCGCCATGCAATTGACTTCCCTTACTATCGTTAGAGGTTATTGAATTCATATCTGGCATTTACAATGACTGGCGGTGGCCTACCGATGTATTGAGCCAGTGCTGCTATCCTCCCAGACAAATCTGGTACCAATTTGCCGAACCGGGAGGGATGGAGAGCTTGGTGGGTCATGAGCGCGAGATCGATTCCACGTGTGTTGCAGGATCCTACCGACCACTACGCCACATTCATGAAGCCCTCAAAGAACCTATTGACGACCTAATGGACCCAAAATCAGCAATCACCTTTTCTATGTTACGGTCCTCCCAATGCTCTGTTATGCAGCAGAAGCATGGGCTGATGTCTCAACCACGTCAAAAACTCTTCGCACTACCCTCAGAGCGCTTGAACGATGTATTCTGAAACATAACAGGCACAAACAACTTCTAGCCAGAATGCGAAGCTCGGATATTCAAATGGTGTCACGTCTTCCAGGCCCCATGAGAACACACATCGATAGCAAAACATCGTTTGTCGGGTCGTGTAATGAGAAGAAGAGACAGATGAGCGAAAAGAACTCCAACTTTCAAATATCCAAGTAAGTAAAATAATGTGGTAACCTTTCAACGTGTCGTACCAGCATTCTATTATAGGCATTGATCTCACTGCGTTTATTTTTAATGCTGTATATATTTATTAGTAACACGATACAGACGCTTTAAATCCTGGCGAGCTAAGCTTGCATCGTCCGTCCTTCCCAACCTCAAGGAACTGAATTTATGCCAAGTATGCAAATCTATGATCAGAAGCGATGGTTATGCAGAAGGGAATTGGTTGGGGAAATAAGAGTAGAGCGATGGATCAAAACATGTAATACATTCCTAGAGAGTCCAGTGCAAACACTCATGCAAACCTTTAGCCAGGAGCTTCATGGTAGCATTCAATGTTTCAGCAATTACTACGTTCTGGTCGACCGAATTAAGTAGCCCAGATTATTGCAAAGCAATAATTCCTGCATCAGGGGTGGATAGAACAGAGGTAGTGATGTCCGTCATCACGAGCACGGTGCTAGTTCGATTGCGCTCCAGGACCAAGCCTCTCATCCCTCCGAGGTGGGAAATTGTTACCGGACTTATCCGGTCTCACTTGGCAATGTTGTCTCGGTGAAGCCTTTCGATAACAGAAATTAGTCAAAAGTAGTAACTTTCTACTTTAGTTAGTTGAAACGAGGTTGGTATAAAACTTCCATTCGGTTAAAGTTTCACCGCCTTCGCCTACTCCATCGAAGTGCACCATTCTTGCGCTACTCCCTCCACTGGATTCCATTCGATTCATCAAAGAACACCCACATCGCATGGAGCGGACCTGCTTTGAACCATAGACTCGGATCAAGTCCGTCTCTAAAAAGGGAGAATGCGCCGAAACATCAGCTTAATAAAAGTTTCTGCAACAGCCTCGAGTTAGCTTAAGCTTGCAGGAAATTATTGACTATTGTATCGAGCTTTAGTGGAAGTAAATTTTTAAAATATGTCGAAAGTGTTGCTTTTGGTTTCTCATATTCACCAAAGCACAAGATCAAAATCGTTGTTGAGAAGGTAAAAAAGTGAAACAGGGCTGTGGAGAAACAGTTTGTTATGAAAGCGAAGTGAACATCCTTCCTAAAATCACCAATCTAAAATTGCCATCCAAACGAACGTAAATTCACCGCCAAACTTTCCAGGTAGCTCAGTATTTACCACGCTGCCATGTGGGTTCTCCTATAGCTATCGCTAGCGATTATGAGAGTAAATACCAAAAATCCAAAGAATATTTGTCCACCTTAACGGTTTCAAGTTCGAATTCACTTCTGAGCGAAATTCGTTGTCCAGGAAACGCAGAGCGGTCTTTTTCAACACTCACAGATCTATATATTTGTTCAAATCGTTCAACACCGATGAGGTTGGTACATAACAATTATTCGGGTGACGTTTCGAAGTATTCGTTTTCTTCAAGAATACTAAGGAGCCACAATGCGATTGCGAACGACTGTATGCCATCGAGTCCAATCATCGACACTGAAGAAGAATAAGACGCTGAAACAGTCGCTGAAATTGGCAAGGAAACGACTTCAAGTATTAAAATATTACAGTACTTAGTATCGGGTATTTTAGGAGAAATCGAGAAATCGAGAAGAATACCTAGAAACATAATTTTCTCTCCAGTTAATGAGCTAGTTTCCTCATATTAACACATTCGCTGCAAAGAATTTTTTCCGACAACGGTCGACAACTTGTGAACAACCAGACTCTTTCAGAACTAAGAATTTGACAGGCTTATAGAGATGGTCCATTCCTAAGCGTCAAAAGATAGAAGGACAAAGCGTTCGCCATCGATCAATCCTGAGGGTTGCAGCGTGCACTCAATTCTATCAACATCGTAGAGGTGATTGAATACATATGTGGCCTATAGAATGACTTATGGAGGACTTCCGATGAATCGGGTTAGTGTTTTACCCTCTCAGACAAGTCTTGCGCCAATTAGCCGACCGCGGAGAGATGATGAAAGGCTTGGTGAGCCCGGGCGTGGAATCAAACCAAGACCAGGTGTGTTTTACAGGGCCCTACAACTATTACGCTACATCCACCTTCTTCACAATGGTATAAGTGAATTTTCTGTAACGTTATCCTAGTTTGAAAACTGTCCCGAATTCAAATTTTTTGAAAGTCAGGAAGGAAGAAAGAATTTTCAACGCAAGCGAGACAGTGTCGAACATCAGCAATGCACTGGAGAACACAGTTGTGTTCTACTGAATGAATTCCCTCCTCTTCAACTTCCTCTCTGTCCGAAATACAAGCTTAAACGAAAAAACGAAAAAACGGAAAAAAAAAAGTTTTATTGGCTCACAGTCTACGCTGTTTTCTCGATAAGAACATATGAAGTTGTCGGAATACTATTTATTTATCCACGAAAGGTGACGTTTCGGCGAACTTCACCTTCTTCAGAGCTTGCAATTGTCAAACTGACTGCGATTTACCCAAATTACCCACCTTCATAACCAAAACAGAAAAACGACGAAACCAAGAGTTTCAGTCACATTAGAAACGAAATAGTTCATTCGCACACTCACCGCTTTCTATGAGTCCTCCACTGAGTGTGCACATAGAGAACGTCTGTACAGAGTTCACATGGATCGGTAATGCGCTCTCACACTAAAATATCATTCCCGAATTTTGCGAGATCAAGCGTGAGAAAGGGGCATTTCTCCCGGCTGTTCATCTTTGGATTCTTTTAATTTATCCAGAATGTTTCAAGGGTTTCACACCCTGCAGTTTTCTACTTCTTTGCGTTGATAGTGTCTTTTAGTTCAAAATCTTCTCCGCTGTATTTCTGCGTCCTATGCGCACTCAGTGAAGTGTTTGGTTTCAATCAAATTTGCCGACTAGGTGCTCGTTTATACGGATACATAGTGGTCTACCCATTTAGTTGAACTATTCGTCGCACACGCTTTAGAACAGGTCAGATTCACCGTACCCGAAGTCACACAATTACCGTCTCTATTATCGTCTCATAATCCAATGCCGAGGTTAATAGAAAGTCGATCCTGGGTACCGTCTCTACTGTTAGGAGAAATTATGCAGCTTTGAGCTATAGATACATAGCTATACAAATGATTACGAACTAGCAGACGTCTGACAGCTTTCGGTAGCACTTCAACCACTGGTACCGATTGTTCTACACTAAGCTTTTTCAAGCAGCGCTGTATAGCAATACCTATTTCGTTGGAAATGCTGAGATACTAAGTGCTAAGTCGCTAGCTATCTCGTGACAGTTTGCATGACAGTTTATGCACAACACAAAATTACATAAAATGTCTTAGCGATAGAGCCGGTGAGTGTATGAGTTCGGAAAGAAAAGGTCTCATCCTCATTAACTCTCCACCACACGTGCAACTAAGGCTACAGAAGTTGAGGAAATAGAGCCACGAAACCATACCTTCCCCAGAATTTATACCCACGAATCTGCCTATCAGTTTTTAAAGGGATTTCAGCTGAGAATATCTCCATCAGCTAAACTGTTACTAAGGAGTCCACTGAAGAATTTACTGCTTTCAAAACACCATAATTCGAACCTATCGAAGTACGCAGTTCTCATCCTCACTAGTAAAATCGCGTTCATAGCATGTTATGCCGCTTCACTGTTGTGATTCAAAATTGGCTTGTCTTCCTACCAACATGGAAAACTACCTATTCATCTTATTTTTTACAAACATTAAACACCACAATTTAACGCGTAAAGCGCTAAGTAGGCAATCCCATCCAAATAGCTGTTTTCTTGTGGGAGTCAGATTGCCATTCCTAGTAGATTGGATTCGCAGCAACGGTCAGTGCTGAATCAAAAACTACGTTAAGTCTTCGAGTACTGACGTATGCAAAAAAAAATTTGTGTTTTCTTCTAACCAATTCATCATACGTGATGGTGGTCTGGTTTGTGTTAACGACACGTGAGACCCTCTCACATCAGATCCAGCTGTTAGTGGAGCCGAACAACAGACGTAGGCAAATCACTTGCACTTTCTCGGGATCTCTTTTTTAAATTTTTTTAAAATTTAGTTTAACTTTTTTTTGCAAGCTCCTGGATGAATGCAGTCGCTCTCATCGAGCCCTGATCAAGATCGCTCGGTGATATTGTCAGTATTTCTCTTCTAGCAGTTAAATATGTATTCAAGCAAAGCCGAGTGATACTTGTCGATCAGCAAACACTGAGTGGTACATATTTTTTTAAGCTCTATGCTGTTTTCTATAGCCAAATAAGAGATGTCGGTAAACTAGCAATTGTTATTCCCACCGGATTTCTATAAATCGAGCAGAGATGAGTTACATGCAATTGAATCCTTAGTGGATTTCTCTTTCTACCTTCTTTTTCTCTCTATTCTCTTCTTCAATTCTATTCTCTCCCCGTCTTCATTTTAATGCTCATTTTAGTTACAACGAGGAGATCACTCTCAAAAAAAATCTAGGATCATACGTAGGTCATATTAAAATACGTAGTCATATTAAAATTTCGAAGCCTTATTTCCAAATACAGGGCGCGTGTGGCGCAGTGGTTGGAGGCGCCACTGCGATACCGACGTGGTATTGATTCCAACGCCCATGGCTCACCGAGCTTTTCATCCCTCCGGGGTCGGTAAATTGGTATTCTATTCTCTTCTTCAATTCTATTCTCTCCCCGTCTTCATTTTAATGCTCATTTTAGTTACAACGAGGAGATCACTCTCAAAAAAAATCTAGGATCATACGTAGGTCATATTAAAATACGTAGTCATATTAAAATTTCGAAGCCTTATTTCCAAATACAGGGCGCGTGTGGCGCAGTGGTTGGAGGCGCCACTGCGATACCGACGTGGTATTGATTCCAACGCCCATGGCTCACCGAGCTTTTCATCCCTCCGGGGTCGGTAAATTGGTATCAGACTTGTCTAGAAGGATAGCAGCACTGGCTCGATACATCGGTAGGCGGCCGCAATTCATCTTGTAGGCCTGATATGCATTAGATCACCTCTAACAATGCGTAATGAGTTTGAATATATGTAGCATGCCCTCAGAACTTGATTAGCATCCAGTGTTTTAACCGTTTCTTTTTATATCAATACTTAATAGCCTATAACTGGCCGTGTGAAACCGAGAACACGTTGATATGGCTATCTCGAGTTCCCAACGAAAATTACTCTCGGATAACACTAAGCATGTTAGGACAAGAGGGTAACAGAGCTTCAACTTGCGGCCGAAGCAGCTTGCGAGTTCGACCGCCCCTGCGGTTGAAGGTTGCAGGACAACGAGATTGGTGAAGAAGTGGCAGATGCGCACGACATGTGATAACGGGTGCCTATGCATTTTAACGAATAAGATGGTGATAAGGGTCTCTGCGACAATTATGGTCCAAGGCGATCTGCCATCGTAGGTTGTTACCCTTGCAAAACATCATCTAAAGGGATCGATTTACAGCGAACGCAGACTTCGTGAAAGATTTGGACATGGACACAACACTTGTTTCGGAGCATCTGGACCACATCGAAGTGTCAAAAAAGGCAAAAATTGATTAAGAGAAAAGCAAATTGTCGCTTTAAAATCTGCTATATGCATTATCAGCACAAGAAAAATAGCTCTAACAGCATTGCAACATACAATAAAAAGTGGATTCTGTGCGACATGGCGATGTGGTGCAGTGGTCGGAGGCGCCATGCAGCACACACGTGGAATCAATCCCCGCGCCCATGACCCACCAAGCCCTCCATTTCTCCGTGGCCGGCAAATTGGTACCAGACTTGTCTGGGAGGATAGCAGCACTGGCTCGATCATCGGTATGTTACCGCAAGTCATTGTAAAAGGCCAGATATGCATCCAATCACCTCCAAGGATACTAAATGAAGTCGAACGCATGGCGCATCCCTCAGGGATTGATCAATGCCGAGGGTTTTATCCTTTTTTAACCACAACGATGTGCATCTGGTTGGATAAGGATAAAGAGTTGATGCATTGTAGGGAACGAAATCTGCATGGAAATTGTGTTATGGTGGCTGTTACATTGTCAGTGGATGGGACAAGAAATTCTGCTTTTGGCATCACTGCGAGAGCTTTTACATTAAGATAGAACTGCCCCAAATGAACAAAATAAATCTGCAGTGTGCAGATTCTCCAACTAGTACTGATCAGTCGTAGGCAATCAACTCTACCGTTGAACAACACAGAAGCACAGATCGTGCCACTGACATTTTGAAAATTGAAAGAATTTCCATAGAAAAATTACTTGTCTGCACGGTTGGTCTCCACGTGGAATACTCAGAGGAAGACTCATAAAAAGCGGTGAGTGCTTGAAAAGCAAATTGTCTTCAGTGCGATTAAAGTCTTGGTTTCGTGTTTCTTTTGTTTTGGTTATAGAGATGTTTGGCTGGGTAGTTTGCAGTCAGTCTGACTTCTCCAGGCTCTGAAGAAGGCAGAATCCATCGAAAAGTTAGATGTTGTGAATGAATGAGGATGACTCCTGCACATTACGCACAGAATCTCTCATCGTCCAGCAACGCTCTATCGAAAGAACTTTGAGAGCTACTTATAGGCAACCACAGTAATGCTGAGATATTTGCAAAACTGCGAACCGCATGTGTCTGCGGTGGGGAACGATCGTGCTATTATCTTTTCAGGAGCTAATGCGTTCACTACCACACCATGCGAGTCTTTCGTTTCGCTTCTCTCAGCTAGTTTTCTATTCTAAAGACAGCCTCCTGATGTATCTAATACAACAACGCTGCGAGTGATATTCGGAACAAAATGTTGTTTCATTTTCACATGTATACATTTTATACAGACTTTGTGCTATCGTCTTTGGGATAAATACAGAAGTCCTAGTCCTGCGCTGGAGTCGTCCAAAAATCAATTTCACGAAGAGTTGGGAACGAAATTTAAGATTTATAGAAACTTTGACGCAAGCAGCTTATGCAAACATCAACGATTCCTTTGGGAGTGTCATCGCGTTTTGCCGAATGAAATCCCTCCGCTTTTTCAGCCAATTCGCCGTAAGAGGTGCGAGCCTCAATGAGAAATAAAAAGAGCTCCTTATTTATCTCTTTTAAATTTTTTTTTATTTGGTCCGTCTTCACGTCTACTTTGCGGATCCCAGCACTTTTCACATTCAATCCCCCTAGAGTCCTAAGATATCTGGGCTGGAGGGTTCCCAATTTGATTTCGGAGAGTGATTTTTCCCCAGACAAATCCGGTACCAATTCTCCGACCCCAGAAGGATGAGAGGCTTGGTTGGCCCGGAGCGAAATCGAACTAACACCGTACACATGATGACGGGCATCACTACCACTCTGCTACCCGCCTACAAAGGCTATGGAAACTCTGAATTTCATTGTGGAAGAATTGTGTCTGGTTTGACAAGAAATGCTGCAAATCCTTTTGATTTTCATTTTAATTTATAACACTATGAATTATGTGCCTTTAATTCAATGGGATAAACAATCCTTATACATGTACGCGCACGTGGAATGCGCCCATGGCTCACCAAGCCTTCCATCCCTCCGGGGTCGGCAAATTGGTACCAGACGTGTCTGGGAGGATAGCAGCACTGGCTCGATACATCGCCTGGCCACCGCGAGTCATTTTAAAGGCCAGATATGCATTCAATCACCTCCAACGATACTTAATGAAGTCGAGTGCATGGCGCATCCCTCAGGGATTGATCAACGCCGAGAGCTTTATCCTTTATCCTTTATACATGTATGGTCATATAGCACTCATATGGCTGTAAATATGTTAAAAATGTGAGTAATACACTGCGAATAGAACATAAAGATTGCAATGCTCACTGAAATCTCAACGGTGAGAAGGTCATCCGTCCTTCTGCCGTACTCTTTCTTACTTCCCGAGTTTCTGCAGGGAAGATCCGAAATTGGTATAGATAAGGGCTCAATAGGTTTCCGTAATTTCTCTACGGAAACTCTTAGCGTTAACTTGGAGGACGTTCCTTTATGAATAATGTGGCTGATATGATGTCCAGCGTTTTCGAATGCATCATCTCTGTAGTGCTCTTTTGTAAGAGTTTTTCCTTCATTGTGACTGTTCCTGCTTACGGTCAATGATTAGCTGGACTACATGCTACGTGTGTTCTTCCTAAAAGCTCACCTTATGAGCAGCTCTGTTTCCTGTCTAAGTGATCCAATTCGGCTCTGGTTGTCTCCTACACATAGATGGGAAATACACCTGACGTAATGATATCCCTTAAGTGAGTGATCATCTCAACGTTACCGCTGAAAAAATAACCAGTCGCTTCTCCTCATACTCATTTATTTGTTCCTGTCGTACAATGACAAAATATTACGCCGGTTTGAATGTGATTTTCAGAAACAGCAAATAGTATATACTAAACAGAAGTTGTATAACCCTTTTGATGAGTTGTTACCACCGTCATTTTCCGTGACTGCCTAAGATTTATACTGCTCACCTGCTCGAAAATCCTCGACTTAGGAGGAGAAAGGCATGAGGCAAGTTTCTAATGCACCGTTGTTTCTGAAGTTTGTGCTTCACTGGAGCCGACGCCTAGCTTTGTGTGACAGGCCTATACGCTTAACTTCATATCGTTACAGACTTGCTAATTTATAGATGAGCCATAGTTTTTTCAATAACTAGAAGACTTGAGGGCTTGAGGAGACGACAGGGTTATATTATAGAAGAGAGTGCCCCATAGCTTTAAGTATATTCCATGGTATGAATAATCTATATGTTACTATAACCAATAATACAAACACCTTACTGTCAGCTTATGGACGCACTCTGTAGCTTACACTGAATGATTATCATATTTTTTACACTCGTCCATTTGATACCATCACCGTGATTCACCAAAGCGACCGAAAGCGAAACAACAGTCAATCACCAATCGAATCACCGGTCAACGAGTTCTTCCGAAAGAAGGGTTTTTGTATATTTATAAGTGAAGAGCAGAGCTTATCCCAGCGTATGAACGCCAAAATTGCGTTGGGCTTAGGCTTATATAGAATGTGCATCAAAAAAAAAAACTCTATGAGATAAAATAAATGGCCAAAGAATGAACCATATACGTCGCTCCTCCACGAATTTTTTCGGCGACACACGACTCACGTCGTCGACAATGTGTTAACTAGAGTGTTTTAAAGACCGAAATGGAATGACCTACCTAACGTGGACGCCACTAACGCTATCCCGTTGTAAAAGTATTCCTTTCGACTGGTTATAGTTGGGATTGTTCTAACCAAACACATCACTTACCTAGTTACTCCATAGTTATGCTTTGATTGATGACTAGCAATCAATTACAAGGAACATCTTCTCAAATAAGCATACGAATATTGAATTCAGCTTTCTGTTTCGATACGGTAACATTTTGTGAAGATCTTTTTAGGACATATTTTCAGAATCAAATCACAGTATGGATGAATTGAGACGATAGCTGCAGGTCCACACTTGTAATCATAACTGAACTAAGTGGAACTGAACAGCAAACGAGGACCATGTAGACGCAATAATGCAGCTTAAAATTTTGGTGCAGCCTGTAGACATATCTCTTTACTAACCAGTTTTTGAAGAATGCGCTCGAAATCGGCCTAAACCGCATTCAGATGATTCTAGCGTGCAACAGTGAACACCTTTCCGCTTAGAAAAGAACTTCTGCAAAGGATGCGCATCTTAAATAGACGCACTGCCAGAGGGCCGTTCTTTTACGCGTTCTTGTTTGGCAAACGCCCATAACACATTAGCTGTCAATTGCAATTTTTCTTTATTAATGGTGCCAAGTATAAGACTTGTAGAATTCGTATCGTAGAAGTCACTCGTATCGGTTATGGAACACTCAAAACATTTTAAAACCGACCGTCACTTAACCTCGCTACTATAAAGGATAAAGGATGAAGCTCTCGGCGTTGATCAATCCCTGAGGGAAGCGCCATGCATTCGGCTTCATTAAGTATCGTTGGAGGTGATTGAATGCATATCTTGCCTTTACAATGACTCGCGGTGGCCTGCCGATGTATCGAGCCAGTGCTGCTATCCTCCCAGACAATTCTGGTACCAATTTGCCGACCCCGGAGGAATGGAAGGCTTGGTTGGCCTTTGGCGCAGGGATCGATTCAACATGCGTGTCGCAGTGGAGCCTCCAACCACTGCGCCACACGCGCCCTGTCGCTACTATCATAAACTCAAAACATTGTTTCACCAGCTTCAGAAAATGTGGAATAGCAACTGCTAATGCTAATGAGCTCTTCAAGAAGGTAAAACTGGCAATAACTGGGTACTTAAGTCGGTGCTCGAAAGGCCTATGCTTATGCGTGCTGAGAGCTCAATAACACACTCAAATAGTGCATTTCCCTTGCGATCGTCGCCCATGGCAGTTGTTCGCATTGCAGGCTGGACACTTGCGTGTCTATCATCCCGTCATCTACAATGCATTTGCAGGTGCAAATACATCCGACTGATGTTAACTATAAGCAGGGCTGCTGGTCTGTAGGAAGCCGCCATGCCTGTTGAACGCCCTACGCACACATAAAAAACGGTCTCTTTAGTGGAATAAAAAAGGGAAACCACCGCTAGTTTTCCACCGCTCTACGATTCCCTAATGAACTGAATTTTATTCCAATTTGTTAGATAATACTATGTTTATCCATAGTTCCTAGAGCAACATTTCATTTTTCTAGTGGCACTCTTCAACGAGATGACGATTTTGTCAGCAAACAACAAAACAAATAATTGCTACGGATTGCAATTCCGAACAAGTGGCGGTTTGACAGGTTCGTTCCTCAATGATGGTAACAACGCATCAACGGAAGAACTGCATCATTGTGCTCCAAATGCGGTACCTACTAGCTAGGATCCTCACGTAAAACGGATCTGTCTAATAAGAATCTCATAAGATTCTAAGATATGAGCACAACTCTTACCCTTGACTTAGTTTCAAACCTGCGATTCACCTTTCCAGAGGCACGAGCATTATCCATTGCACCATCGAGGTTCTTGCCTCGCCTTCTTTCAGCCAGTTTTTTTTTTACCCTGATGATGCCATCAGCACTTATACCACTAACGGAAATGACCTGCAGAACATGAATAGCTATGGAATCCAGTTAAGCTGAAGCTTTAATCAAAACTATGTTCAATGCCGATTTGCGCTCCCCATAACACCCATTGATAGCATGATTCCTGACGGCATTGGCATGATGAAAAAACTGGCTTATAGAAAGTCGAACCACCAGCTTCGGTGGTTCAATACATTGCACATAAGCCCTCGAAAATAGGTAATTCGGGGTTTGAAACCCACCTAGAGCGCCTAGCTTTTTTCTCATATTTTACTATCATTGTGGTTGCATTTTGCGTAATACCCTGCCATGAAAAAAGTACTAGCAGTGAGTAAGGATCAAACACTTCTCATAAGACCACGTCCGTTTCCATGATGCTTTTGAACACTCTCTTGTTCAGCAAAGAAACAAGAGTTTGCAACAAGGCAGCACTCATGACTCTTTTGTGACTCTAGATAGACACTGGACGTTCTATTCAGCAGAATCTCTGTAGTGAGCTCGCTTGCTTAGCTAGATTTCTTTCGTCCACATTTTTAGATATCCGTTTTAGAATAAAGAAGCACAGATGACGTTAGAGGGGAAGATCAGAAAGTGAAATCAGCTTATATGCAACTATGTCTGCGACGCATAATCACGATAACGCCTCTACAATTGAGTGACCAAACCATCTCTTCAAGCTCGATCACGGTTTCCCAACTTCAGTTATTTCAATCGTTGTCATGCTTTTCTTTTCTTGCTCGACGATCGCGTGTGATCCGGTGCAAGCAATCGCGTAGAGAATTCTCAATGCATTGCAACACGAAACGAAATCGATATCGAATTACTTAAGTACGGCGACTAACCATCGTTGTCACGACATATTAAATAAATCCGACTACATTTACGATTCTAACGATTTCTCATGTAGGATACTTTGCTTGTACTAAAAACAGAGATTTTAAACTGATTAAACAACAAACGAACAATCATCTGTACACATAGTGACTTTTCAAGAAGATAAACAAACACGGATAACAGAATGTCCTTCGATGAAACAAGGCTCTGAATGCCTATAAAACTCTGGTACAATAACAACGGTGTGTAACAAAAAAAAAAAAAAAACCTCATGACACTATCAGCGACTTCTGTCGTTATGAATAGTGCACTGAAATGCATATAAAAATGACATTGATAATTCTGCATCCTATTGCTGACTCATCTTCTGCAAAGTGGCTTCGTCAGCTTGTGACATCGCTGTGAGCCGCTTTCCTAGCTTTTCATGGACATCCAAATATTTAGCCACACATCTATCCAAACATACTGCCTCACCCTTTAAAATAATCCAGTTCACGCTTGACTGTCGTACATTCAACCTAGCTTTGAGAAAACCTTAGTGAGCTCGCCTTCCTTGAATGTCTTTGCGATACACTTCTCCTGACATGCCGTCGTCATCCGCCGATACATATCCGACATCATTTCCATCTCCAACTCGGCGATCATAGCTAACTGCTGTTCTGTCGCCATCGTGTCCTTAGACCTAGATCTTCACCATAAATTACTTCACGATACCATCCACGTTCGAATGACAGATTACGTAGTAGCAGTGCCATTTCGAGCCATAAGGTTACAAAGAGACAAGACTATGTTGATCGACTCAACATTTAGTGGGAGACAAAATGCACTTCTAGAAAGATAACTATTAATGTGTAGGAAGAAATCGACGAAATCCGATTAATTCAGACGCACCTCAAGAGATGGATTTGGTTTGGTTCACTACAATGAATAAAAATACGACCAATTCGTATAAAAATTAACCAGATTGGTAAGCCGTAGATGGCTTGTCACACACACTGAAGAAACAAAAAATAAACAGAAAATGTTTTGTTAAAACAACAGTGAAGAGTTACAATGACTCGCTATCCACTGCCCAGTCTCTCTTAATAGCGCTATTTACATAGAGCGTATTTAACAAAAACATGAGGTGGGTAGCACAATTGCAGTGATGAGTCCATTATTCGAAAGACCCAAGCTACTCAGTGGTCTGGTTCGGTTCCACACCTTGCGTACCAAGAATCTCACCCGTTCGAGATGAGAAAATTGGTACCGCACTTCCCAGGAACTAGGTCATTCCACCAATCCACGAGGGTACGCCCTAGCGCGGATCCTGGAATTCCAGGAAAAATCGACTCCATCAGCATTCAACGACATTCCACACGAAAACGAAAATCGTCAAGCAGTTGCCAAACCAACACGAAACAAATTCGAAGGCCCTCATGGATGGTGTACGGAAGCAGCCGAATCGGATTCGACGCACAATATAATACGTGATGTAGGACCACACATAAAAAAATGTCTTCAACAACGGTACTTAAGAGATACAGTCGTTTGAGCAAACGTCGAATAAAATGATTCGCATGTACACCGCTAATGAGCTGGTTCAAAAGTAGCTACGTGTCACTTCGGTCGACATGGACATGGTCTTCGATTCCGTTGAAAAAGGAAAAAACCTTGAGCAACCAGAGGATCCATTACCAATATATGTGTGTCAGAATAGGCCTTATGACCCACAATTTCACATCCCCTTTCTACAAAATCATCATCATCATCAACGTAAACAAATGAAGAGCTCTTACACGAAACACTATATCGCAAAACTGTTCACCGCTGGTGCGTAAAATTCCATGCGAGAACTGGAGAACGATAACACGAATGCGAAAATCAACGACTAGCTGCTACAAAACGTCACTTGACAATAACTCCTTCATAACGCCGAGCATCAACCAGGTAGGACGAATGCTAGTACTGAACGCTAACAGAAACCGTGTTGATGAGGAACTTATCTACTTTTAACGTTCTATCAACGGTACTAGACAAAAGCCGACTGAACAACTCGAGCAACAGAAACGAATAGGAAATCGACCGAGTCATTCAACGATCCGCTGAGAGAATAAGTGAGCTTAAATCCTAAAAATTTCTTTGCTTGAGGATTAACCTGGCTGAAAGTAACCAGCCTCAGTGTTCTATTAGCCTATCCGATGTAAAATAGACTATCCGAACAAAACTGAGCTCCGAAGATCCATTCTACAATAATCAAGCACTGTGCGTCATTTTTAATAATGCATTTTCCCAGCTCTACGTCCAAAATAAATTGGAATAAAGTTGTCAGTCAGAAAAGATAGAGGAAGACTGTGCAAAATAAAACACAGGAAGACAAAACATGGCGAAACACGTTTGAACGGGAAAAAAGGCAGAGCAAAATTGAGGAAGGACTGAAGGAAACTACTATTGAGCACTAAGCAGACAGATTCGCACTATGGCGATTGAGACAGTTACACGGACCATTAATAACCAAAATAAATATCGTACGTAAGCCAACGATTAGGTTCATATGAAACAAATCCTCTAAAGAGATTTATTACCGAATCCATCATTTCACTTTAAAAATCTTTTTGTAAACACGAAGAAAAAGTCGTAACAACGACGAACGTTTGTGCTTACGTTGCAACTATATGCAGTCAACGCACGTGTATATGGAATAGTTCGTCGCTCCATCAAATCTACAACCATAACTTTTAAAGAACTAAAACTAAAAATTAAACAACAGAAAAGTTACTAGCATGAAACTTTTCGAAAGTCATTACAACTGTCTATAAAACGAATACCTGAGAGGTGTAACACGTGGACCGTAATAATTAATGATATAGCCTGAACCATCGGCTGGAAGTAGAAGCTGCAGAGCAATGAGAACAACATCAACCAACCACAACACGAATAATCCTCCCAATGAAAACATTTTAATGATTCCTAAAAGTTGACACTAGGTTTAACAGCTCCCATGAAGTTTCTGATGTATCAAAACCCACCAATGGCATAGTAACCAAGATAAATTCGGTCGAACCCCAGAAAACCAAAAAATAACGATAACAGAAGAGCATTAGAGTGATGAATATGTGCGTTATAACTGCAAAAGTTTGGGATCTGAAACAAGAAAAGAAGATTTTAATAAAATTTGATGACAACATAACTGCGAGATTTATCTAGTGCTATGCTTAACAAACATGTTTGCAAACTGGCACCCAAAAGCTAAGTTGTAACTTAGCTAAAACGAAAGCAAAAATAGCGCCCAACACATTAAATGTGAGAGAAATCCGGAATTTCCAGGAATAGCTTCCCATTTCCTCCCAACAGTTTACCGCCTCATCGTGGCCGAGAGGTGTTCCTGGGTGTCGGCCTGCAATGTACAACGGAGGGATTTATTCCCCAGTCTCCCAGGCTGAGAAAGAGTCCAGAGTTTCCATAAGATAGTTCAGCTAAGAGTAAGTCAATACCAAGATAGAATACCAAGAAGATCTAACACCGTCCTGGTATCGAACTAGTTGCATGATGGCAAATCTCCACCTGATCTACAACGACGGGGCTGTCCGTGGTGCAGCAGACTTTGGTTAGGCTGTCCTTAGGACTCCAGGGAACCACAATGGCTAGACCAACCAATCTCTGGAGAATGGAAATTATGCTGGGGCTTGCGCAATCAGTGAAGACGGGCCATCCAAATATCCAAGTAAGCTTTCCCTTGCATAAGATTTTCAGGCAACATAGTAGATAATCTTACAGTCAGTAATTCCTGCACAGATAATTTATCAACCACATAAAAATATTTGCAGCATAACTGCAATCGGAAGTGATATTGCCAAAATGTAAAAAAAAAGAAGACGTACTCTTAAATGGAAAAAACGTGTGTCGTTGAGTAACCCGAGACATTGAATGCCACTAGCCACTTTACAAGTCACTAAAATGAATTTGTTCATGTACAAAAAAAAACAGAAGAAAGACACCTTACCTGTTACTGAGTTGTCTTCATTGCAATTTAATGGCTGCTGCGTATCTAGATTTATAACAGGAGACTCACAGGCGTACCTTGAAAGTACATTCCATAGAATGCGTATGTTACATAGAAAAGAACAATTTTTGAGGGAACAAATCCTCTATTTAAAAGCAGAATTTAGAGATACACAAGTTTCAGCCTACTTACTTCTTACTGGAACATTCTCATGATGAAGTACGGGCGTCAAATTTACGAAACTCAATGTAACATACACTTTCGTTAAATCGCCCAGGTGAATCAAAACGCACCTACATTGCCAACCCTTCAAAAACGATTCGCTATATATATAACATAACTGGATTGAAAACTCTGCCTCTGAGCATTCAGATACAAATTCTCCGGGCATGCTTGCCGAAAATTTTTTTAAAGAAATCATGCACGCCCACGTAACTAGTGAAGCTGCCTTTTAATCATTCACTACATCCTTTTCTTAAGATTACTTAACCTACACCAGCAGAAATGTCATGAAAACGAAAAGAATGAATAGACTTTTCCACAAGACTCTTCATATACATCCGAAGATTGGAAATCTGGGCAACCCTTTTGTTACACACAGCAAATTAAAGGATAAAACAAAGGACAAAGCTCTGGGTGTTCATCGATCCCTGAGGGATGCGCTATGCATTCGACTCCATTAAGTATTGTTGGAAGCAGTTGAATGCATACCTAACCTCTACAATGACTCGCGGTGGTCTACCGATGTATCGAACCTATGCTGCTATCCACCCATAGAAGTATGGTATCTATTTGCCCTCCTCGGAGGGATTGAAGGCTTTGTGAGCCACGGGCTCGGGGCCTCCGACCACTGGGCTATACGCCCCACCATTTGCTATAAATAGCGAACTACTTCCCTATATAAAAAAGCTGACACGTGCTACACAGTACTTGATTCATCAGATTTACTACAAGACGTACCAGGAAGTCCGAATAATCGTGAAGTGCCTCGAGTTTTTCACATCTACACGCAGCATCCACAAAAGCTTATCACCACGTCCAATTATAAAGTGTAGACGGGAATGACAAAGCATCCGGCATTGACTAAATCCTTCATGATGCCACATGCATCCGACTTTGTTCAGTGCCGAAAGTGCTTTGGTATCCGCCTATAGAGGGACTTGCAAGGGAACACCGATATATCAAATTCGTCTTATTATCCTCCCAGATAAATCTGCTAGCAGTTTGCCGATGCTGGAACAATACTAGGGTTGGTCAGCCGCGGTGTGGAATCAAAACTACGCTTATAATTCTTTGATTTCTAACCAATACGCCACATTTGCCTCGCTAGGATAAAGCTTGCGGGAAGAAAAAGCAAAGTGCAATGCTTAGTAATACAACGGCGGCCGAAACATAGGCGTGAACACAAAAATGACGCTGATAGTAAGCCTCCATCTTCGAAGAAAACTAAATCTCAAGCGAAGAAGCCAGCTGTTCAACGTTTGAAAATGTGTACAATTTTTTTTAAAAAAAAAAAGGAAAGAAAAGCATAAACGTACTGGAAACCCCTCAGAAATTGGCACTCTTTCAAGCGACGTTGTTTCGAACGTTCACTTAACACTAACGATGAGGAATAAACAAGGAATATCCAGAATCGTAAGCGTAGGTGATAGGTGCTGACCATTGCATGGCACTGAAAACACTACATTTGCCAAGTTTACTCTACAAGAATGACAAGGAAAAGAACTCCAAAGAGAAGGCAAAAATGGAGCACACAACGGGGTTAAGAGATCTTGAAAGAGGATAGAACACACAAGAAGACACAAAACGGACCAGTAAGTTCCCCAGGAAACGCACAGGGCGATTCCAGAAAGCCATAGTACCCTTCTGCTCCCAGTTCCGAAGAATTTACGTTGGTCTTCCGATCGGGCCAAGAATTTTAGATGGAAGCGCGCTATTAGCATGCCTAAGGCGCGTGTGGCGCAATGGTCGGAGGCGCCCTGCAAAACACATGTAATCGATTCCTGAGCTCCAGGTTCACCAATCCATCTATCCCTCCGAGGTCGGCGAATTGGTACCAGACTTATCTGGGAGTATAGCAGCACTGGCTCGATATATCGACAGGCCACCGCGAGTGAGGACTAGATTTGCGTTCAATCACTTCCAACGATGTTTAATGAAGTCGAATGCATGATGCATCCTTCAGGGATTGATCAACGCCGAGAGCTTTACCCTCTATCCTTTATTAGCACGCATTGTATTATTGCACCTAGTCCATAGTGAGGAAGGAACTTCATAAGTCGAATGTTACTGTTCTAAACTCGTTGCGCAGTGGAAAATCGAGCAGTAGAGTGATCAGTAATTTCCTTACATGAATATTTAACACACCTACATCCCTTTCTGCTAGATAGATGGGCCAAGGAATCGTGCTCACCTACAAAGTTTCCATTTAGATGGTATTCTGCTAGTTAAGCAGATTCTTGTTTCTAGTGTCGAAATTGCCATACCATGGCTTCTACCACTATGAACCACAGGCAGTTGCCTATCCTTGTGGATCGTATGGAGATTTAACTCCTTGGTTACTAACAGCTACGCTGACGGATCGATTTCAAGAGAAGTGATTCTGTGTTCACTGGATATGTTATCAGTTTCCACTGATCTATCTAATGAGAGAAATCCTAAGCCGTTTCTCGCTAGGTCATTTGATGCGCCCTTAGACAGCTAATATGTAGTTAAACGTTGACCGAATGCCTAGACATTATGAATTAAGGGAAGAAGCTCTCCGTCCATTCCACTCGGGCGCGCCATATTGACTTATACCTTTCGCATTTACGTTACATATTCATGCACGCGCAAATGGATGTAATCGAGCGCAGGTTGGTGGTGTCCTCCTCGTCCACTCGGCAAGTGAATGGAAGGAAGATGACTCAACGTTGGCGAGGATTGATGTTGGCTCACTAAGCAACCCGGCCCTCGACCACTCGACCATGAGTAGCCGGAAGGAAGATGGAAGACGATTCGACGTTGGTTTAGAAAGAGCCATGGCTTCGTCCACTCAACCACTGTTGGATGGGAAGACATGGCAGGCAACTAGGCGTTGGCTCAGAGAGCAATCCTGGGCGGCATGACGAGTTCTTAGCAGGTATCCACATCCCTCGCACAACACAATCCGGCAAGCTGCACATGAGTCCAGATTCGCCACAAGCGGTGGAAATGATGAGTCTCATCGGAAAAATGTGATACCGATTGTGTAGCTCAAGTAGGATGAACCAACCGAACACATCTGACATTCACTACGAATGATTGACCTTACTGGTGCAAACTCGAGTCATTCGATGATTAACTAAATCAGAGATGATTTAGGTGCTTACGAGCTCTAAGAAGAATCCTAAACCTGCTATTTGTCTATCACATATCAAATTTACACAAAATCCGCATTTTCACGGGAAAATCTCAGCACCGTGGTTGACGATGTTTTGAAGTTTGATGATTCCTTGTTATTGAACTCCGTGTGATACCATCCATGTTGAAGTGATCTCAGAAGTGGAACCTTCTTGTGAATCAAAGTAGAAGACTGAAAAGTCAGAAATTACAACACTTTGAGTGTGTCCATGTTGTGTCGTTTATGTCATACGTCATGGATTTGTCAGAAAACGGCTTAATGCCGTATGACGGAATGTTGGGAAGTAAATGGTGGAGTCGTTAGAGGAGCACTGGAACATACACTGGATTGGTCATTAGTTCGTTACTGCACTCACTGTAAACTAAGAAAGTTCATTTATTTGGAGACTTAAATTGGTATCGAACATGTCTGAGGGGTTAAAAAGGACTGACTTTGTTCACTTATTGGACCTACTAGTCCTTGCATAAGTCAGATGTGCCTTCGACCATCTCTGCGATGTTCAATGGGGTAGCTTCTTCAAGGGGACCAGCACCGAACGCTCTATATCCGTGATCCTTCACTGTGGGCTGTGGAGGTCATTCACAACATCCGCGATCATAGCTGCTGATAATTGTACGATCACTAGAGTAATTGAGTTGAGACGTTCACAGAAGACACTCTTCCATATTCTGTAGGATATCTGCAGTTCTTACAAAGAGATCGTTTAAGTCCAAATTTTTTCTCTAGAATTTTTGACAACAAGGAGACGCGATTTAAGTTCCAAAGAATTCAACGCAGTAGTGCTGGATGGATTCTTACTTTAAAGTGTCCTGGTGTTCGATGTACGAGATTCAACGAAAAACGGCGAGAAAGTATATTTGAAGGCAGACTGTTTTTCCTCGACAAGCAACACGAAAGCCTAGTGTTTACTTACCGAAGAAAAGCAGTGAATTACCAATCAATGCCGAGGTTAATAGAAAGTCGGTCTTTTTAAAGAAAATTGCAATATTTGAAAATTGCAGAAAACAGGAACCTCGTCATGGTGGACTAAGATGACTCCTGTCTGTAGATTGAATCAGTTATTGGTGATGCAACTCATTAGCAAACGAGATGCATTGAGTTGAGTTTCAAAACAACCATGGTTTTTGTACCATATAAGTCATATTTGACTCATAAAAGAACAAGATGCCGAGCCCTTGGCGTTGGTCAATCCCTTGGAGGCGTGCCATGCACCTGATTCATTCAGAAATGAAAAGGTAAACGAATATTTGTCTGTGCTGTACAATGGCTAACGGTGACCTACCGATGTATAAAATGAAGCTATAGCTCACCCGGACAAGTCCAGTAGCAGTTTGACATCCTCATAGGGTTGAATGACAGTGGCGCTCAACGCGTGATACTGGACAAGTGACCGATACCAATGTGTACTATCCAGGGCGCCTATAAGCCCATCCTCACTGCGCTACAAGCACCTTCCGTCATGTTCAGTATGGTTTATACCATCATGAATCCGCTCTGGGATTTATGCAACTGTGTGGCTCACGTGAAGCCTTCTAACCTGCTGATGGCTTACTCTTCGCTCATCCGTGAAACTTGTTAGTCCCGCTGTCGGAGTGCATCCCATATAAATTGTCACAGCACCTACACACCGGAACATAGAGGTGACAGCGCACCTTCCTTGAGATTAGTCAATGCCACAAAATATTTGTAATGCCTCACTTTGAATGATTTTGGCTAATAAATGAGATCTCGCAAGAATTATGTAAAATTCATGCATGTATCTCTAGTTTTCTTGTAAACACATCGCTCATCAACCTTCTTTATCCATTGTTTTTCTTTTCATTTCGTGATCTTCAAGACATGTCAATCTGAACTCTTGTCACCTTGCTGGTACGCAGTAAGCGCAATATGACAAAAACTTATCTGAATCACAAGGAAAGCAACTTTCTGTGAAGAAGAGACGACAACACTCCAGTGCAGCTGTCGAAAAAGTTTTGTTCGAACTCACATTTACTCATTTGAGCTAATATTTGACCCCGTTTAGCTCGCAAAGTGATGAAAATCGAAATTGCATGTTCATAGATGGTCGGTCGTCCCTGATAAATGGTAACGTTGATAGAATCACTTTCACTTAATGAAGTTCGGATCGACTTGATGTTTAACGGTTCTCGTTCTTCATTTTTGTGACAACACCTATCGTCCAGTATGCATTGAAAGCAATGCGTTTCCTGAAAAAATGGTGACTGCTTTAAACTCCTAACCAACACTTCTCAGCTCATCTTAGTTTCTGTTAGTGCAATAGAAACGGTTAGAATCTACAGATCACTGCGTACGAGATAAAAGTAACTTTATTCTACGATGGTGTAGTTTTGATTTTCCGCAGCCCATGACACATTTTTCTTCTAGATTTTGCTTCAGGGGCCCGTATTTCGAACACCGAAGCAATTATCAACCGATGTTTCATCTAACGAGGCCATGTTCTCCAATGCAAAGTTCATATTTGCAGCGGTTGCGTTTTCGCCAGAGAACTTTGAACTTTGAATCTCGTTTGCAGTTTCTCGTGCAAAGAACTGATAAGTGTTCTTAAGTCGTTTGGCACGTAGAGCCAAATGATCCTCAACCTTATAATGTTTGCGACGGTCTTTTTTATTCTTAAGCGAGGGGTGGAACTTCGTAAGCCTAGTTTCACATTCTTGACCATTCCACCATTTCGATGGTTCTAGTTAGTCGAGATAACTGGCGTCAAGATTTGTTTAGACGATGCTCAGCCTACTATATTGTATCACGTTTAATCCCGCTAATCACCGAATGACACAGGAGGGACACACTAGAAGTGTCCGCACACAACTGTCGAGCACCAGAGCTGCTCAGTGGGCTCGCATTGCTATTGAGACACGTTGAGAATTACATCTTTGTCGTAAGGCCGTCTAATTTTACTGCTCACAGCAGGAAAGCAATCATTTGTAGAGTTCTGCACTCCACTGTGGCACAGATTTACTCATAGATAAACTCCACTTAAAGACCTGAAACTCTTTTGTAGTGCGCTTACGTGACCCTAGTGGAAAATAAAAATTCGCTCTACATAGCAATTCGATACCGAGGATAAAATTCGATTACTGTGTTGCAGGAAACGATCAAGTCTGAGCTCAGTCACTTCGAAATTTCTACTAAATAATTCTCATAGGAGAGTCGTCTTCAAGCCCTGGAATGTTCGGCCGCAAACCTGCAGAAAACGATTTCTTTCGGATCATTCCGTCCAAATAAACATAGAATATTGGCAAATAGAAGTTAATGATAATAATCCTTCTTACATATGACGGTTAGAAGCGGAAGATGGCACTTAAGGTTAGATGACAGGATTAAATGTGAGTTAAAATGGTAATTCGTTGTTAGTTTTATGGCAACGCATGCATCACTAATGTGTCGTCACGGGATCCTTTCTGCGCCGATAGAAGGAGCTTCGTAACTAAGTTTACGCTTATCCTCCTCAATGCCCTTGAATGTCGGCATAGTGATAACATAGATTTTCACTGAAATGTGATCTGACAGAGGACATGCAAAAACCATCTTACTCTCGGGTGCAGAGCAGAAAGCAAACTTCAAAGCGCATTGCGTATAAGATGCACGGATTTGACGACACCATGGCGTCCGACCTGCCATCGGTTCCCATTGGTTATCTAAACGAGTTGTCTCGTACCATTCAAGGCAGCATCCAGTATGCGTAGTAGTGACATTGTGTGCAAATTTTACTTTCCCGGATAATAGCGTAGTCTCTCAAGGCATTCGTCATCACGTAACCACAGACTCGTCGGCCAACGGAGATCGGAGATAAAGCACCTCACCCCACGACCAGGCTCCAGCCGGATGGCGACGATTCGCGAAGTTGGCTCACTTCTAAAGTGGTTTGGCTACGAAATTTATTTAATAACATGTTTTTTAAAATTCAGCGAGTCAGCGAGGACATATGGATTAGAGTTACTCTGAACGCTGTACAGATGAGTCCTTTTTTCGAATTTCTCTGATTACACATGTCATCTGTCTGTTTTTAGTAGCGGGTCCTGGTAGTTTATACCACCAGTATTTTTGTTAATCACCAAATGTTTTAAGCATCCATCTCAACTGAACTCTGTACTCGTTCTTATTACTCAGAACTTCCCAGTAGATTATGCCAGCTCAGAGATTTCTTAGGTTCCGTGGGAGTTAGGTAATGTTTACAGTAAACCTTTTTTGGCAGTGTCAAGCCAATTCAGCTCCCATTTACTTTCCATCCACTCGGCGACTTTTGGCCCATTCGACCGAGCAGGATGGAATCTGCTTCCGCGTGAGCATACCCACGCTCCTAATACGGCAGCACTGAGGCAGGCAGACCACCCCGTATCCAAATGAACCCCATAGAGGAGGCGAGGTGACTTTTTGTAAGAGTTTGATGCTTTTTCTAGTGATCTGGAACGCACACCTTACCATCACGGCAGCCAGTGCACCTAGGATTCCTCACATGAACAATATTAGTGGTAATCATGATTTATGTCTACAAAAATGTTAAAGCAGTCATATTTTTGGCTCCGTCGTTTTTATAAACCGCTGCGATGTTAGCTTTCGCTGATTCTTTCGCATGAGTCATAGCGGGTCTGTCAGATCTGGTGTCTGTATGACTCACTGAAGTTACTTCAGTATTCCTTCGGATAGCAATCTCCTCCGTTGTTATGTATACCTTTGTTTGAAGCTCCTCCTGTATCTGCTTCTCTTGCACCTTATCTTGATCATGTCAAGCACCGCTGCTGATTTCTTCTGATTCTGTTTGCTTCCACGTCTATTTTCTGAGTTCTACCTTTCCACTTTAGTTTTTCTTTTCAGTGTCCTTCTCCCCATTTCACAGGTTTCATCACACCCTCTCTTTTTATCGATCTAATTTATGGCCCATTTTCTCCGTCATTTTATGGCATTCTTTCCGTTTCTCTGCTTTCTGTTGCGCATTCTCCTCTCATTCATGCCACTCCACAATATGTGTCTACCCATCATTAAGATGACTACAGGATAGCATAAGATCAACTACCAACTTATTTTGGCTCTAGTGAACCACAATTCTTCACAAATAAACATAAGAGAAGAAGTAGTTGCTCTCAACCCACATTTAGAGCAAGGATTCAGTCCTCTCCACGCCTTTCAGTCTAACATTTCTCCTTCCTATGTGCTTAAATCACAAACAAGTTCGAGGATGTAGTAAAAGCTGTCTAGAAAATCGTTGGATCATTGTCTACCAAAAATATTCGTTTGACGTAAGCTGACATTTCTGCGGATTTCGTACTCCTCGTTAACTAAAAAATCCATGTTTGCCTCCAACATGTCTATAATAACACTTTATAAAAGAAAACTCGGCAACCAGCTATTCCGATAATTAAGTGATTAACTTCAACGAAAGTTCTTAAGCCGTAGACTAATTCATTTCCAGTTGCGTCTCAGTCAACACAACAGTTGTTTACCTCAACGACAACAGAGCACAGAATTCAGTTGATATGCTTCTGATTTCTTCAGTGGTATGTGCCGATGAACTCATCGGCGAGACGAAGGCATAATTTTGTTTTTTTTTCTCGCAAAAGAAGACATTTTGAATTAGGGCAGCTGGTCATTGATTACGCCTACGCATTGGCTACGTCTCAGCTTAAAAGTGCGCGGACACCAAAGTAGTGTCGTTTATGAAACACTTTTTGATGTAACCGAAACTCAACACTAGAAGATCTGCAATTCGAACTGGATATAATATTTAGTCAAGTCAGATACAGTACGTTCCTTTGAGAAGAAAAAACCTCACCGAAACACCCACCAAAGTGAAATAAATAACAAATGGACAGCTTTGTGTGGAGAGTGGAAAAACATGGGCAGAAGCAATCTTATGATTAGTAGAAAATCGGCCAGGTAGAAAATCGGTCAGATCAAATCAATTTGTTCACTTCCACAGCTGTTTTTACACTGTAGCATTGAAGGCAATCACTTATGGATATGGGAGTGCTATGTGGGTGTAGACCTATGTCATATGTGCATGTATATGTATATATGTATGTGTATGAGTTCTGTGAGTGGAGCAGAGTGAGTGTGCGAGTGGCGCAAGACGGACGACGGAGTGCTGAGGGGGGAGTGAGGGCGAAGCCTCCGCCGCGGTAGGGGCGAGCTCGAGCTTGGCGGCAGGCGAATCGATGTGGTGGGCCTGCTGACCAGTGCCTGGCTAGGCTCAGCCTCAGCTTGTCGGCTGCCTTCTATTCTTTTCGTCTGCACTTCACTAGTTGCAAAATGTCTCTCCGTCTATTACACGTTTCATTTACGAGTTATCTGCACAACTCAGCAGCTTGCGTCCCCCGCCAAGGGCGCTTATTGTTCGTCGAGGAGAAAGTGGCACGCCGTTCGCTGGGCATGTCGTCTCAAAAAGTCTGATTGATTCCCTTCGTGAACCCGATCTTGTCTTTAAAACACAAGTACACACTGTTCGCAGTCCGTTCTCGTGCTGTTTTCACACAAGCCACGAGAAGCCACTGACGTCTGCTGTCGTAATGATGTGAAACGTGGGAATCTGTTGTAAAAAGTCGAGCTGCCTATTCGCAATGCTCTATTAACTGACGCGCTTTCGTAAAGTTTTGTGAGTGTAGAGCATTCGTAGCCTAATGACTGTTGCCAGCGGACCCGCCGAGCCACGTCACTTCTGATCTGTTTGCACTTTCTCCATATACGCTAGAAAGCTGGCTCCTAGTGATGACCTCCCATGTACTGTCGCCAAATCCCAGTTTTCATAGTCGACTCAAGCTGAAAAGAACTCTGTTTCGGAGACATTTATTTCATAAGAATATCCTTAGTACTAAATTGCAAACATTGTTGGAATATTCAGAACCGTGGTGACGATAGACAGACCATGTGGAGGATAACACCTGAGAAGTTCAAGTTTCAAAAAGAACACTGTTCAGCTTCATCAAATCTCAGTTAGAAGACGTCTTGAGAAAACCAAAAAAGCCGCAATGAGACAGTCGAGAAAAAAACAAACTAATAATCGGTGGGCCGGCAGATGCGTGTCGACTAAGCAGCTATTGTTTCGAATCGCGCCGGCTAATCAGTGCGCAGTCTAAGGACGATCATTCGTCGTCCTCTGCTGACGGAAACTCCTCAATCACGGAAAAATCCGTCCTGTGACTCTTCTACTGCTCTGTTTATCTCGGTCTTCCCTCGAGAATCGATTGCTGTGTTTTAGTTTGGACGTAGTGTGTCTCTGGATGGAGAGTTCGACGGGTGTCACGTAGGGCCGGTGACATTCATAAGTTCCCACATAAGAATAGTCCGACTTCTCTTCCTTCTTTGTATTTTTCAGTTCTGAATTTTTTAATCTGAGTCCTACTAACATTTTCCCGTAGTTTTCACTGCTATGAAAATTCTGCTGCATGCACTTTTCGTTGATTTCAGTCGGCTTTCTTCGGGTTTACTAGCGTGAAGTATCTGTTACCTTTACTGTGTACAACTGTGCTTTGTTTTCATTTTATCGATTTTTTTAATCGCGTCTTCATCATTTTATCTTTTATCTTGGTGACAGTAGTGATTTGACTTCGAACCTCTCCGGTTTGCCTGATGCGTTCAGTTTTGCTCCATTTCTCTAACAGTCTCTCTTTGCACATGTAAAGGGATAATTTCCTCAAACGAGTGCCATTGACTTTGTTTAGACATGCACGTTGCCTTATATAAAGGCAGCTATTCAGAATCTCCTTTGACATATAGTTGCTATGGCAAAACAGAAAAGCATTTCGCGGCCGTCCAGGCAACGCCAACCAAAGTCAAAAAAATCCCACCATCAGTTAGTTGACGCAGTGATCAGAGGTGCATGAAGTAGCCACATGGTCATAAGATCGGTTTCCTCCAAGACTCGAAGATCACCCTTGCTCGACGGTTTAATAGCAGATTGAATTAGGAGGATTGAAACAGAGCATTGGGTTCATCAGTAAGACCTCACAAGTCATTTTGCAAGCTCATCACCTTTACAGTGCTTATTGCAGTCGATTACATAGCGGATCCTTAAGAGATTGATCAATGCCAGACGCTCTTTTCATTTATTGCACTGAACAGATTTCCTAGACTTTGCTTTTCTTCATTATCACTGGCATTGTGCACAGTGCACTTACCTGTTCTGCCTGTTCCTCTCAAACTTGTTGTGTTAATGTAATTCTTTTTCATTCAATTGAGAAGAAAATCTTATATGCTAGGGACCAACCAATCCCTTCAAGGACCGAAATCAACGTGATCGGGATCGCATTCGGTTGAAGTCATTGTGTCGTTGCGTAGTCCGGCAAAGAGGTTTTCGTCATTCTTCGGTGGCTTTCCGTCGTGCTGACGCCGTGGAACTCGTCCATATGTCATATGTTCGTTGAATATGTCTCCGACGTGTTCGTTTCATTAAGCGATTTTCCGAACCAAAACCATCTATCAAACGAAGCGCGTTCCAGTTTTTCTGTTGTCGAAAGCGTATCAGAAGAGATGAATGAGCCAGCTGTTCAATGAGATATGCCGAAATTAACTCTTATGACTATAAATCATTTAGTGTTCTAACGTTTAGGACTCCATAGGGATATCAAGACCTCCCTGTTTCCCTTTTCAATTCATCCTTTTTAAAATCCGGCTTGGTCGCAGTGGTGAAGATCAGACTGCGTAACTGCATTGTTGTGTGTCTTTGTAGGAAAACTAATAAGATGCCGAAGGTAAAGCTTTTAACTGGACAAACGCTAATCGAAAACTGAGCAGAGATAATAATCCACGGTTTTCCTACAAAATTGCTATCATAATTGTAAAATGAGGTACAAAATATGTTACTAAGTAGTAATTGTTAGGATGAGTAGTTGCTATACTGAGCAAATCACTCTGTATTGCGCGAAATCCTTGAGCATCAGGAGCAATAAAAAGGGCGCGTGAGGTGAAGTGGTCAGAGGTTCCCTGCAACACACGTAGAACCGTTCTCTGCGCCCATGGCCCATCAAGCCTTCCACCCCTCCGGCTTCGGCAAATTGGTGCCAGACTTGTCTGAGAGGATAGTAGCACTGGCTCGACACATCGGTAGGCCACCTCGAGTCACTGAAAAGGCCAGATATGCATTCAATTACCTCTAAAGGATGCTTAATTAAGTGCAATGCATGGCGCATCCCTCAGGGATTGATCAACGCTGAGAGCTTCATCCTTTTTATTCAGCAGGAGCAATCAAGAATTAACCTCATGCTTTTCTGTTCAACTCATCGTATGAGAAGTTTCATAAGTAGAGATTTAAGCTCTTATAGTTTGAATACATGATTACTCACTGGTGATGAGGATACTCACTGTGGTGGATATGAATGGTGTCTGCGCCTTTAACTCGGATTTATATTTCTCTGTTTGTTTACCTTTTGATTTTTCGACTCCAAGACTTCGTCTGCCTTAACGTATACGTCGAAGACCTGGTCGCTACGTAAACAGGATGAGAGATCAGTCAGCGTTATGGAAAGTGCAGTCGAAAGGACGATGCTAGAAGTATCTTGTATCACGCAAATAAGGGAAAGGATCCGAAGCTCCGACTCGCGTCAAGGATCAAAAATCAAAGGTACCATTCTGTACGCTAAACAGTCGAAGATAAGGAGGGCCGGACCCGTTATGCGTATGAACGACAAAGGAAGAACAAGAGCCGTTAGTGACCGCATTCCGCGGTATGTTGAAAGTCCTACAGGAAGATCACTGACGCGATGATCAGAATTCCTCACAGAAACTTATATATTCATAGCGAAACATAGATAGGCCGGTCACATAATGAGAAGAACAGACGACAAATGGACGAAAAGAACAGTAGAGTGGACTTCAAGAGAATGCAAACGTCTCCTTGGACGGCCAGTTACACGTTGGGCGGACGTGTTGGTAAACAAAGTTAATCAGCTGTACCCGCAGCTGCAGTTGTTTTACAGATCAGGGTATGAGACTCGCAAGCGCTACCATGCTCAAACAAGACCACCACCATGGACTACGATTGCGAGAGAAAGGAACGAATGGCATATGTGCTGGGGTCCGCACAACTCGTGAAGACGGACCGTCTAAGTATCTAAGTAACTAAGTATAAGCAGGATATGATGCTTAAGCGGCTCTAGAGTGTGCAGAATCAATGGGCTGCTATTCCACGCAACAGGGAGAAATGGAAAGTTTACTGGCACCCCCTCGATTCACCCGACAATCAACAGGACAGCAGTTGGTAGAGCTGGTACCTTTTCATGGTGGGAATGCTCACATTAGGTGGTCCTAAATGCTGTTTGCACCACCGGCTAAGGTTTGCCATGGATCTGGTGTGTCCGACAGCACCGAAGCGTGATTTCATACACGTTGCACTCTGTTGTTCATTTTTTGTTCTATTTCTATCTTCCTCCTTATGCCGAGCAAGCATTTCATCTTATGCTTGTCTTATCCTCTCATTAGTCCCTCTAGGCCTTCCTATGTATGATTGAACGTGAATAGCTCTCTCTGCGTCGTTTTTGGCTTTCTGTGTTTTTGTACAACCTTTTGCATCTACATTTAGCCTTGGCAAGCTTATTATCTTCATCTGCTAAATGTCATCGAATGCCAAACAAAAGTTTGGAATCCGTAGATCCGTTCACTACAGAAATTGGTTTTCTCTCTATTTTCTTTAGGTTTTAAGTCTTCTAAATACCTGCGATTTGCTTCCACATCAAATGAAAAATTGGCCTAGCATATTTTTTTTAAAAAAGAATCCACAGAAAGCTGGGGTCCAGTCGATTTGCCCGGTTTCCTTTCTTACATTTTCTGGGCCAAATTTTGCGAGGCGACTAAGAAGAATGTGTAATGTCAAAATTTCCGGAGAAAGTCCTCACGTAATGCTACCAATTTTCCATTCATTTCGAAAGGGAACGTATTCAACTTTTTCTCGTTTTTTCAATTTCTATTAAACATGGAAGTATGGCGAATCTTCTTCATACGTTTTATTTTTCGTCGGGTTGACCGTTTGGATAATCATGGACTGCTAATGAATATATTACTGATATATTCTCTTTGAAAGGGGAGTGTGGCGCAGTGGTCGGAGGCGCCTTGCAACATACATGTGGAATCGATTCCCGCGCCCAAGGCCCACAAAGCCCTCCATTCCTCCAGGGAAAGCAAATTAATATCAGATATGTCTGGAAGGATAACAACACTGGCTGGATATATCGGTAGGCCACCGTGAGTCGTTGTAAAGACCAGATATGCATTCAATCACCTACAAATGATGCTTAATGAAGTCGAATACATGGCGCATCACTCAGCGATTAATCAACGTCGAGAGCTTTATCTTTTTTCGCTTTATATATTTTTTGTTTGAGCATTGCTTTTGTGAATGATGTCCATGTCACCTACGGATTGCTGGGACTCAGGTGTTTCGTGCCAGTTCCGGTCAACGAGATTCGATGTTTTTCTGGTTGTATCGCTTTATCCGAACTGAAATCCCGAATCGATGGTGATAGCTCAGCTTTATCTACTTCGCTACTTCTATTTTTTCTGTTTGTTTATTATCGGCGATCGGCATTCTCTTTCGCGCTGGCTGCCGATTATTCCGAAGAGATCATCTCGAATGCAGCTGTGCTGCACCATTTCTCATATTTTCCTCTTCATCTATTCATCGACTTAGGTCAAGTTGAATATCTCGATCGCTCTTGCTTTTTTAGTTGACTTTTACAAATTGGACCTTTGTTTTTTGAAACGGTGCTCCGACACTGCAGCATGACGAAAAGGGACATGAATCTCCTCAGTCATTAGATGTACAGTCAAAGTGAACAGCCATACTTTCAACTATTAACAGGTTTGTTGTTGACGTGGACTTTTCTGCCAATGTCTATCGTCGCTCATCTGACGCCTACTTTTCTTATCTTTGTTGATAGGTTGCAGAAAAATATCTTGCGCATATGTTTCTTTTTCCATCGAAAAGCATTTCAACGAGATCTTCACCGATAAACTCAATGTCTTGAGCAGGTACGAACTCACAACAGGTGAATGCGGCAAGGCTGAGATAGAACTAGGTTACGGTCATGGCTAAACCATGTATTCTTGAACACCTTTTCAACTGTCACTTTTGAGTGTTTTATTGCTTGTTCGCGTTTATTTTCGTGGACACGTATGATATAAAATAAGGTGTAAAATAGCAATTTCAGAGCAAAATGGCAGATTTGGAAGCCGTACTGGCTGATGTCAGTTATCTCATGGCGATGGAGAAAAGCCGAAGTCAACCTGCCGCCCGAGCTAGCAAACGGATCGTATTGCCCGATCCGAGGTTGGTTCCTAGTAGCAAATATTGCTGTTCATCTATGTGTGCAACTGCAGTAACTGTGTACATTTTTACTTTTTAGGTTCTGAACCAGTTTTAGTAAAAGTAAATTCTTAATGGAGTGAAGTACAACCACAAGCATGCTGAGATATGCGCAAAACTCCAACCTCCAATTCGCTTCAAACCCGCGGTTACACTTTCTGGGGCACCACGTATTCTCCAGACTAACCGAGGCCCTTGTTTTACTTTTCTCTCAGACTGTTTTTTACTCTAACGTCACCGTGATATCAACAATCATCTGGGAATAGACCACACACAAAAGCTGAAATATTGTGATTTCGATACTAGCTTCAGCTTAACTAGGATCAATGGCGATTAGTGATACCCAGATCGTTCCCATCGGCGGCTGATTGGCGTTAGCGCCATCAGAGTAAGAAACTGGCTTAGGAAAATGCAAAGTAAGGACCTCGGTTAGAGTGATAGGAGTCACGTAAGACCTCGGAAAGGGTGATCGCGGGTTCGAAGCCCATCTGTGATCCCAAGTTCTGCTCATCTCAGAAACCTGATGGTCATATGTGACATAATACTTTTCCATGAAAAATAATACGCTGCAGGTAGTTAGGAAATTTTTCCTCTACTGTTCCGAGAAGCTCGTCAGCGGAAGGCACTGAAGGATATCATAGATAGAAGGGAGGCTTTCTATCTTGGAGGTGGTTTTCTTTCTAGAAGGCCGCTGTTCCTTGAAATTGGTTAAATTAGTCTGGTTAAAAGTAGCCTTGCAACTGCCTAGCTAAGTTATTTTTTCATCGATTTTGGCTCTCCCGTCTTAATTATGGAAGAGACCAAAAAATCTTTTTTGTATAATAATTGTTTCTTGTAAATGACGAGGAACGTTGTTTTGTTGAAATCCTTATCGTTGGTTTTTCATCCTGAAGCTCCAAAATTCCTATATAAAGGAACGTTTGGAGTAGAGGACAAAAAGGATAAAGCTCTCGGCGTTGATCAATCCCTGAGGGGTGCGCCATGCATCCGACTTCATTAATTATCGTTGGAGGTGATTGAATGCATATCTGGCCTTTACAAATGACTCGCGGTGGCCTACCGATGTATCGAGCCGGTGCTGCTATCCTCCCAGAGAAGTCTGGTACCAATTTGCCTACCCTGGAAGGATGGAAGGCTTGGCTGGTCATGGGCGAGAGGATCGATTCCACGTGTGTGTCGCAGTGGTGCCTCCAACTGCTACGCCACGCGTTTGAGGATGATGTCAAATTCATCAGAAAACACCCACTTTAATGTCTTTTATCTGTTCAAGTGTTTGCGCTCTCGACTTTCACATTGATTCCAATGTTTTCAACTGTTTTCCGAGTCCATAACATAAAATCAATCAAAGGCAGACCCGAAACCAGGTGGTTGCAATTGTTTGCGAACTTTCTACGTAATGTTTTACAAGCCAAACTGATCCATCCTATGAAGAGGAAGTTTCAGGTAAGGGACTTGGAGCAACAGCGTTCATATATTTTCCATCTTTCTAAAAACTACGAGCAATGGCTCCATGCTGCAAAATAGAACTTGATTTCAGTGTTCGGAGCATCATGCAAAAGTATCTGGAAAAAACGGGTGAAATCAAATTCGAGAAGATTTTCAATCAGAGACTCGGTTTTTTGCTGCTCAAGAATTTCGCCGAGAACATGGCTGAGAGCTCGTGTCCACAGATCAAATTCTACGAAGCGGTAGGTTTAGTCGTTTCCATTCATCACCAAGCAGAAATCGAACAGGTCCCTTCTCAAACAGTGTAGTACCTTATGTAGTTCACCAGCATCTGTCTTTTCTAACTCTCTGAGGGAGCTTTATCCTTGAAGTCTCTGAAACTCGTCCACATTGTCATATTCTCCTATTACTGTCGAGCGCTACAGTTATACTAGGCTGTGTTGTTTTTCCCAACGATATTTCCACTGAGTATGAGAATTATCGAAAGCACCCTTTTAATTGTTATGTAAGCTGTAAGCTCATGGGAATTTGTTGCTCTTTTTTTCTGATTTCGGATTGGTGCCTTTGAAAAATAACGGCTGACTGACTGCCATGTAACTTTTTGTTCTCGTTCTGGAATGGATAATCCGTGTGTCCACTTTGTCTAATAATATAATCTTTGTTCGTTGTTTTATTAATAAGCCTGAGCAAATGAATTCGCTAGCTTCCGAATAGATTAATCAGATTTGTTCATAGACAAGAATAACGTCGGCCAGTTTACTAGGAGGAGAGGGATTGCATATGTTGAGCAAATTCTACGAAGCGGTAGGTTTAGTCGTTTCCATTCATCACCAAGCAGAAATCGAACAGGTCCCTTCTCAAACAGTGTAGTACCTTATGTAGTTCACCAGCATCTGTCTTTTCTAACTCTCTGAGGGAGCTTTATCCTTGAAGTCTCTGAAACTCGTCCACATTGTCATATTCTCCTATTACTGTCGAGCGCTACAGTTATACTAGGCTGTGTTGTTTTTCCCAACGATATTTCCACTGAGTATGAGAATTATCGAAAGCACCCTTTTAATTGTTATGTAAGCTGTAAGCTCATGGGAATTTGTTGCTCTTTTTTTCTGATTTCGGATTGGTGCCTTTGAAAAATAACGGCTGACTGACTGCCATGTAACTTTTTGTTCTCGTTCTGGAATGGATAATCCGTGTGTCCACTTTGTCTAATAATATAATCTTTGTTCGTTGTTTTATTAATAAGCCTGAGCAAATGAATTCGCTAGCTTCCGAATAGATTAATCAGATTTGTTCATAGACAAGAATAACATCGGCCAGTTTACTAGGAGGAGAGGGATCGCATATGTTGAAGGGTTCATGAGGCTTCAACTCAAACAGTCGTTCCAGATCAAGGAGTATGAGAAGATGGAGACGCCGGAAGAGCGGCTGACCAAGGCCAGAGAGATCTACGACCACCATATTATGATCGAAATGCTTGCACATGCTCATGTAAGCTTGGTAGTTTCTTCATAAACTTATGCTGTTTATCAATTTTTACGCACGAATACTTGTCTTTCGGCAATGTACTTCTCACTATAAAGCAACTTGGTGCTTTCCCAAAATCATTCGGGATCACTGTTGGCAAATAGTAGCAAAAGATATTGGGTTTTTCGCAAAAAAAAAATCTAACTGTTAGGTGCCTCCCTTCAAGAAGCTATGGAGCAGGAGTGATATCAGTTTGGATAAACAACATGGGCCAATGAAGCATGTGATTGCAGGGGATTGATAATGAAACTTTACACCCGTCAGATAGAAAATGTTGTTATCTGACATGTCTTTTCAGCTAGTTACAATTGATAATAAGGTTACAATGACAGTTTAAGTTATAAGCTCCCATATTTTGCTTCTTTGCTGCCAAATTCAGTAACAAACCAGCCATTCCTTCTAGCTTGATGTTTTGTAAATTTGCTCAATCTCATATCAGAGCTGAATGTGCTCCTAGTTCACGAGACTTGATTCAAACGCCAACAACTCTTGGAAGCGTAAGCTATGGAGGACTTGGTTGATATGTGAATTCAGTACAACGCCTTTGTACTCCTAAGTAGCTGCTATTAAGTGAATTTTTCGCCAAACATTATAATAAGTGAAGCTTATAAATAGAACTAAATATTTGGTAGAGGAGTACACTTGCCTTTCTGATTTTAGGCATGTTAAGACCCCATTACGACTTCTTTTGCAGAACTACTCAAAAGCGTCGCTGCAGCACGTGCAGTACCACCTACTCAAGGGAAACGTACCGCCGGATCTGTTTCAGGTTCGTGAAATATTTCTTATGCAGCGTTTAGGCTGTCTATTCTGCTCAAGTGCTCCACTATTCGTTCACGTCGATTAACGACGATCTAAGTACCTTTATTAGGCGTGTAAACCTCAGGTTCACAGCCGGTTCTTCAAATGAGCTTGTTGGTCCCTTGTGTGAACTACTTGGTTTCGGAAAATTACTCCATATTAAGAGTTCAAGTTCAATGAGTGAAGTTATAAGGAACTTCAAAAATCGGTTCTCCTTTAACCTCGGCATGAACAATCAGTATGACTAAGCGAACACGATTAGATGACTAAGCGAAGACGAGGTTTATTTTAAAAAACCTTATTTGGCTAACGTTTCCGTTATTTATTTGCTTCGATCGCGAACGCTCACATCGAAAAATCCAATCACTGGGACAAGCTTCTCGAATCACCACCGTCCCGCTATCAAACTCGACGCATAGTGGCAAATCTCCTGATTTGCAACGACGACTGTCCATGATGGTGACAACCTGGGGCAGATTTTGACCAGGCTGACCTTGGGACTCCAAGGAACCCCAGTGGTGGTTAGACCAGCAAAACTCCGAAACGACGGAAATGGTGCTGGAGCCCGCACATCTACTGAAGGTGGCCATCCATGTATCCAAGTAAGTTTCCTTCGAATCAACCAGACTTTGAAGAAGAAGGCGCGGAGGAAGAAGGCGTAGAAACGTTAGCCGAATATAGTCTTTTATGGCCTCACGAGAGCTTAATCCCTAGGAAAATGTTGAGGTTACAACGCATTTGTGGAAACTGGACTATTCACTTGAGTCTTTTCGCTTAAATGATCTTATTTCGCTCAACAACTTTTAAGCTCTTGTTTAATCCAATCTTCTATTTAGATTTCTTTTTGAAATGGTTTTTATGCAGACGGGCAATGCGATCACCATCCACTCATTTCCTTTTTTTTTTCTTCACAAACTGAAGAAATGAGAGGTGAAAGCCTGATGTCATATTTCTGCGCACTTGATTGCTGATTCTGTTCTTGGTCGTGTGTGTTTCGAAATTCCTTCTCGGGAGAGCTCATTAGCCTCCTTCCGTCTAATTTGAAGTTTTCTATTGGAATTGAAGTTACTATCGTCATTATTCGCCTGCAATTCTTCAGCATATTTCTTTTTTATGGCCGATAATTAGACCTACTTTAACATTTGTGAGATGATGTGACCTCTATAGGAGTCATACAATGCGAAAATAATGACCGTTCCCAACTTTTCCAATGTAGCATAGCTTGGTGAGTTTTATTAGTTGTAACGAAAACAATTAAGGCCATTAAATCCTGATAACCTTCAAAATTTGACTACAGGACACAAGTTATCTTATGCCATCAGAATTAGATTGTGAGTTTCTGCAGTTCGTAGCGTTTATTTTCCACTTTATTGCTTCAAAAGGGGCGCGGGTGGCGCAGTGATAGGAGGCGCCCTACCACACACACGCATGGAATTGTTCCACGCGTGGCTCAAAAAGCCTTCGATCTCTCCGGGCTCGGCAAATTGGTACCACATCTCTTTGGGAGGTTAGCACGGGACTGACTCGTTACATCGGTAGGCTGCCGCGAGTCATTGTACACACCAGATTATGCATTCAACCAGCTCCAATGATGCTTAATGAAATCGAACGCATGTTGCATCCCCCAGAAATTGATCAATGCCCAGAGCTTCAAAGATCACATTTCAAGTATGAAAGCAAATTAGCAAGTCGAACGTCTTCCATCATGACACAGTGTTGTCCCCCAATGCACCGTTTGTTTGCATCTGCTGGTCTTCACGTCGAATATTTTGAGAACTTAAGCTTCGTTGTCACTTTCTTGAGAGATTTCATTCTAAACATTCTTAAAGTTGGAGTGTGTGTAAACAAGCTGTGTAAAGATCATATATGTGATTAGTGCTTACAACAGTCTGTTATACAAATCTGTAAAGTTCTGAACTCCTTAAACACTTTAGTGATCGAGAAAGTGTCGTCAGTTATCGAGAAACTGCTTCGTTGAGAAGGGATTAACCTTGTGATCCACATTCTCTGGATGAGATTGTGTCCAGTGCTCAGCTCTGGCACAATCATTGATTCTGGACGTGTTGACGATATCCAACGTTAAGCTGAGATCCTCCTAGAGGACACCATCGTGTGTAGCGTTCACCAATGCATTTTCATCGGCTATGTCGGCTTTCCACGATGTTAACTTCATTTCGTTCGTTTTCTGTTCTTCATTTCCTGTGAGGTATTCTGCACTGCAAAGTGCAGCCTTCACAAAATTGGCCTGAAGTGCAAAAATCGGGGCAAAGGAAATGCACTCAGTTCGCCTTGAGGGAACTTCGCTGTGTTAGAGTACGCAATCGGCCATTTATCCTCTTTAAAGGATACCCTTTTGCTTGGAATCATCCATTTCAACTCTTTCCTGTCAAATTCGTATTGGCTTAGGCTCCTTGAATTTGAAGGGCTGAGCATTATCCAGATAGAAAGATTTTATGACCACGCAAAACCATCTCTTTAGAAAGTGGAGTTCGTGCTTCATCCTTGCCTTGTGTTTATACAAGTAAAAAATAAAATGTTGAAAAACACAAAGGCGTAGACCATTGAATTGCTAAGGTGATTATGTTCTCCGGTTTCCCAGACAACTGATGTCTTTAACATCAAGGGAGCTCGTGGAAGCTATTTCTCACATCTCCCATGTGAACTTACCGCGAAAAACCCGATTGCGGAATCGCCATCCATTTCATCTTTTGTTAATAAAACCTAATCTTTTCTCTCATTTTCTCGTATACATGGGTGTATTTACAAAATATATACCAGAAAAACGAAGTGCACGTGCAGCGGTGCAGCGCCGTGGTTAGAAGAACCTTGCAATACACACGCACCTAGCTCAATCCAGTGTCCAGGCTCATCAAACTTTCCTTCTCTCCGGGGTCGAGAAATTGGTACCAGATCTATCTGGGAGGATAGCAGCATTGCGTCGATATATCGACAAGTCACTGCGTGTCATTGTATATATCGCGCGTGCATTTAATCACCTCTAGCGATGTTTAATGAAGTAGAATTCATGGCGTATCCCTCAGGGATTGATCAATGTCAAGAGTATTGTCCTTTATCCTTTAAACTCCACCTGGTTTAGTAAACGCGTTCAAGTACCTTTTTCGGGAACACACATAGAAATCCGTCGCCTGTTGACCTTTATCAATTCAGTTTGAACTGATCCATATCATTCGTACCTTTTAACTCCACCTGGTTTAGTAAACGCGTTTATGTTTACCATATGGGCGTCTTTATTATTCGTTTACGCCAGCGCCATATTGACCCTCACCCGAACACTCTATGCTTCCTTACTAAATTAGGACAAGGTGGCGAAGTGCTGCGTCACGGGTGGCTATAGAGTTTGTGAACCGAACTAAACTTTGGAAGGACAGAGTTTCTATTTGAATGCGTAGCAAGATTATATTAAAATATACAGGAAGAGAAAGAAGGCATTGAAAGAGTTCTGAACGGCCGAGAAGCGATTTAAAAAAACATTGAGTCTTAGGCTATCGACAGAATTACTGGCTGTTAATTAATGGGCTTCACCACCTTGTTGTGCAATGTCTAGGTATCGGCTGTTGCACTTAAATTACTGTAACATGGTATGCTACTCATTTTAGTCTCACTAACGTCACATTTACACTGATAGCCCACTTTTGTATATCAGGGCTAATTTTGCTATAGGAAACCAAAGCCGATGGTCATGGATATGGCTAATGTGCTGAAAGAATAGTTTTCAGAGGTACGTCGTTGAGATCTGCGATCAACTTAAAGGTGATATCTTCCAGAGATTTCTAGAAAGGTATGTTCTGTACTGCTTTTCCCAAAGAAAACATGAACTCCCAAATCCAGATTATATTAACACCAAGCAGTCGCCTCTGGGCTTGAAATGGGAACACAACTTCTCTTCTAATTGCAAGTGCTCAGAGAAGCTGTGTGGAAACTCTTAAAAGCAGCGATGAATGTTGTTTTTTGTGGAAGACATTTCCTTCCCTAGCTGATACTCATTCGCATGATGATTATGTAAATTCTTGCAAGGCTCTGAGAAATTCGATGAAAATGTAGATTTGTACGGGAATATGGGTAAGACTCACCGCCATAACTGCGAGGTGGATTGATCTGGATTGAGTAGCTTTGTTCTGATGTTAAATGAATTTCAGACGTTTCTTGCTGAGTTCTGGTTAACATCATAGGATTTAGACCATTGCGGAAGTTGCCGAAACAGTGACTTTTTTCGATTCGTTGTCACATTGGGACGTTATGACTTTTCATCCAATAGATAACCCGTGAGATACTCGTACTACAGCCATGATTTTATAGTTCTCATCTTCCTTTCCTTCAGTGATGAGTGATGGATTTCACACTTTTTATTTCCCGTAAATTCACATTTAATTTATGGAACAATCAGCGTTCTCCTTGTAGAAACTTGTTTATATTACTTTATCATTATTATTGTTGTTACCATTACTATTATTATTAGTAGTAGTAGTGATTACAGTACAGGGGCGCGTGTGGCGCATTCGGAGGCGCCCTGCAACGCACACGTGGCCCAGCCAGCCTTCGGTTCCTCCGGGGGTCGACAGATTGGTGCGAAACTTGTCCGGGAGGGTAGCAGCACTGGCTCGATACATTGGTAGGCCACCGCGAGTCACTTTTAAGGGCCAGATATGCATTCAATCACCTCCAACGAAGCTTAATGAAGTCGAATGCATGGCGCGTCCCTCAGGAATTGGCCAACGCCGAGAGCTTTTTAGTTTTTATTATTATTATTATTACCATTATTGTTATCGATAACCTCTTTATCTGCTTTTAACAGTCATCTATTCGCACTCAGTTTTGCTTAGCAAAGAAACATCGGCATTTTCAGTGACAAATTCACTCGATTTTGCCAGTGGAAGAATCTGGAGCTGAATATGCAGCTGACCATGAACGACTTCTCCGTGCATCGGATCATCGGAAGGGGCGGTTTCGGTGAAGTCTATGGTTGTCGGAAGGCCGACACCGGCAAGATGTATTTATTAGTTCTTTTTTTTAAGAAAAATTGCTTGTCAATATCTCTACTTGTGACGTTGGTAAGCGCCAGATTCCGCTTAATTGTTAGCGAAAGACAGCTGCATCTTTTATGAAAATCTCAGTTTCGCGCGCAAAAATATCTTTAGACAAAGTCAGAAGCATTTGTAGCTGGTTTTCTCGTGATTAAGCAGCATCACCACAATGATTACCAGATGGCAAGATGATATGCTCGGACCTTATGTCGATGAAAAGAAGTAGAAGCTCTTGGGTACAGAAAAAGATAGGGGATAAAATGAGAATCGATCGAGAGGTTAGTCATTGAGTTTCAGGTACGCGATGAAGTGTCTGGACAAGAAGCGGATTAAGATGAAACAAGGAGAGACGTTGGCGTTGAACGAGCGCATCATGCTCAGCCTCGTATCGACCGGGGTGAGTGCGGAGGTGATGAGTTGCCGACATCTATGGCGCTCGCGTGATCCGATCCTTAATTCTCTTTCGCTTCACTGCTTTCTTGAAACGAACTAGGGGCGACAGATCTCCTAGGTCGTATGGTTCGATCGAATCTTATCGAGCTAAGCAGTCTTCGAACTTGTAAAGGCTTGTGGCTAACACTGGGATTGGAAATTCTCCTCTTTGCTTTTAGACAGCATAAATAGACATCTGTGGATTAATGGCTTGATTTTCCTGTAGTTATAGCGAGGCATTCGCGATGTAAACAGAAATCGAAATAACGATGATGTGAAGAAATAATCGTTATCTCAATTATTTTGAAATACACAATTCATGAAACAAGGAAAGTGTTCCAAAGTTAGCATAGATGGTTTAAGAAAAACCTATTCGAAGCAACGATCACATCCTTATGAGCTACTCGGAAGTCTGGAACCTCATTATTACTCAAAATCAAAGGCCATTAACATGCTCTTACAGTAGCTGGCTAACATCTTACTCATTGCAGCAAGACTGTCCCTTCATCGTGTGTATGACGTACGCCTTCCAGTCATCAGACAAGCTGTGCTTCATTCTGGATTTGATGAACGGCGGCGACCTGCACTATCACCTGTCCCAACACGGCGTCTTCACTGAGCCCGAGATGCTCTTCTATGCTTCCGAGGTACGGTAAAGCCTTAAGAATCAAGTAGTCCAATGTCGTCGTTGTTGATTTTCTGAGAAAACCAAAATTTATAATCGATGCGTTCAACTGCCTTATAGCAAATCATAACGTCGTGTTGAATTATTTTAGAAAGATTAAATCACAGACAATATGTGTTGGCAGAGTTATGAGTTCTCATACGTTTTTCGCTCTCACGCGCAACAAAACGACGAGAAACTATCGGAGCTGTTGGCGTTGTTGCTTGTTAATCGCGTTATGGAAATCTAATATTACAGATCTTAAAGTTTAGACAACTACACAACTGTTTCTTATGAATTTTGGTTTGTATAGCGTATCGCAGGACTCCAGAGATTTCCTCAAATTCCTAAGCGTTTGCAATGTTTTGTGGCGGATCATTGGACGCTATGTAAACAAGAGAAAATTCCGTTCCTGAGAAGCAAATGCTTGCTTGTGTGTCTTAGGAGCAAAGTGGAACGGGGTGCAAAAGGATGAGGAAAGGGGTGAGGAGTGGAAATACTCTTGGAAAAAATTCTGACAAGGGAACTTTGGCATCCTAGAAAGTTTATGCATTTTAGCGCACCGTTTCATATATGAAGCATTCATTTTCAGTGTTTGTTCTCAAGCCACGTAAGCACCCAAAACGTAACCAATTGATCTGTTTGTGCTGCCGATATCCATATAGTGTCCTGAGTGAAATGACGTTCCCGAAAGATTAACGTCCATTATTGGACCTTTAAAGGACGTAGATAACAATTGCCTGCACCCGGCTACATGTTGCCCTTTCGGAACTAGCAAAAAATGTTACAAGAAGTTAGGTCTGTATGTCATAGTCTTTTTAAGCTGGCAGTTTTTCGAGAGCAAATCTGAGAGCGATGACCTATATGGGATAAAAAATGATGGGTGACTTTCCGAACGATGGGTGGATATCTGATTTCTGATCCCACTGATCCCATACGTTTTCATCGCCCTGGACCATCCGTGAGGGTTTCCAGTATCTCAGCATGAATGTTACAACACCTTGGTTTGGATTCTGGCCTATATCGTTTTCATTACCCGGTAGAGGTGGATTAAAATTGACTTTGCAGAGGACATGTGTTTTAACAAATACGCGATGACGTGACCTCTATTTGTGTCACAAGATGCAAAAATAATGCCTGCTTTCACTTTTAAACCAAAATGTTTTAGCTCCTAGTTATTTTTATTATTTTAACAATAACCGATAGAATCAAGAAATTATTCCCTGAAGAATAAAGGTTTTTACTGCTTTACGGCGTAGAAATCTTGATTTCCTCGACTCCATGGTATATGTTTCTTCCACTTTATTTCTTCAAAGCACTTATCTCAAACATTAAGGCAAATAGAAAAGAGGATTGTTATTGAAAATAACATGATGTTGTTTCCGAGTGTATCGTTTGTCTTCAGCTCTTTCTGTTCCGTTGGAAATTCCAAGAACTTAAATTTTTTTCCCACGTTCTTCAAGGTCCTAGATTTCAGCACACTTAAATTTGAAAGGACATAGTATAGAACTTATAGTTCTGTATGATACAATATACCGAACATTCCTTTATAAACCTGTGACATTCTGAACTACTGAAATGTTCGAATGGTCGAGAAAGTTTGTTGTGGAAAAACCAGCTTTGTAGGGAAACCTTGAAGGATGTCATGAAGTGCATAGAAGTCGTAGAGGTTTCATAACGTGTCTTACTCTGCTATTGGTCGCTGAATAAAGCGTATGAGGCTTCAGAGGCCTTTCCACTAACTTTTTAGCTGAAGTCTAGTCTTAGTTCAAGGGATAGAACTAGCACGTGAATAATTGCACACCTTCCTTAATGGTTCCTGCTACTAAGAAATTATTCTATTAATGTAAAGCTATAATTGCTGTCAGGGTTTTGCTTACAAAGTCAACAGAAGAATGCACTCTGAGGAGAAGTGAGCAGCCGGTATTTAGCACGTCAAGAATGGTTCATTCTGAAAATTCAAGAAAGCAGCACCGTTACTTTGTTGATCTCTTTTTGTTTTCGTTTTGTCTATCAGGACAAGAATATTATGGGTTATTTAGAAGCTGCATGTTTCCATAGAGTATCGGGTAATGACTGTTAACAACTGACAAAAAACTTCATCAAAAAATCTAAAGTTTTATGTAGTTGTGCAAAAGAGTTGATCATCGAGCACTACAACTCGTTCCATTCTAAACGCTCTCACACAACAATATTAGTAACAATAGTAAATTTCGACTCTGTAGAGTCAAGTACTGAGTTCGAATGAAGCCATACCTGAAGTGCTCTAGGTAATTCTTGGTCTGGAGCACATGCACAACCGATTCGTGGTGTACCGCGATTTGAAGCCGGCCAATATTCTGCTCGACGAAAATGGACATGTAAGTCGTCTTTCGTGATCGATGTACTAGTCATTCGTCATATAGTTGCTGGAATTCGCTTGAGTACAAATTAGGAAACGAGCGGAGACATTTCCGTTATTGATTATCCCATTTTTATCTCAGTACGACTTCTTCATTGAATTTCCCTTCGTGTTTCATACTCTTTACTAATGCAGGTACGCGTCTCTGATCTTGGCTTAGCCTGTGATTTTTCGAAGAAAAAGCCCCATGCCAGTGTGTGAGTTTTTTGCTTTATGCATTTCTAACTGTGAAAATCAGAAAATAACACAAAATGCTATTAAGAGACCTCGAGGAGGGCTATTCAACCTGTCCGTTTCTCAATGAGTGTTCCAAATTCGTCAATTTAGGTGACTTAACCAAAGTTGAAAACGAATTTACTATTGAAAATACGCGCAGAGTATTAATATGAAGAAGGAAAATGTGAAAAAACAACTGACAAATCTATGATCTAGTAAAGCATTTCAATTTTATCGCTTTTGTTTATGGTAGATGTGGTCTTCTTATGAATAGGCAGGTAGTGGGATGGGTATGCAAGTATAATCTAACGGGCAGGCACCACTCTTCATCGTCAACTACAGGAAGTGAAAAGTAAATAACTAGTTTCTTGGATAGTCGAATGGTTACTGTTCTCATATTGTTCGGGCTTCAACGTAGTTTCAACCTAGCTTGCTGCTTTAGCAATTTTTTCCCATGATCTCGACGTTGACGTGCCAGAGCTTCCCCAGGCGCATCACTGACCTTTCTGGATCGGAATGGATATTTTTAACCTTGTGACCTTTCCAATAACATTGAACTGTTTTTCAGTTTAGGACACTGTGCTGTAGATGAGAACCAATCATTTAAAATACGACGAAAGGAATGCGACAGATGTTGTAACGAAGTTTAGAAGCATAAAATTTAAAGGCAGTTGAAAAGTGCCAAATAAATAGCAGTGTCAACTAGAATGGAAACTTTTTTAATTGTTCAGATAGCTTTGCAGCTAATTCTTTGTTGACCGCAGTTTCTCGAAAAGCGATTTTCAAAGGCATAAGTGAGGATCGAACCCGTTTCATCTCATAAGATATGAAGCCAGAACATAATTGCGCTTTTTTTCCATCTGGTCTTCATCTCTTCTCATGCAAGTCTTTATGAAGCATCACTCACCAAACTCGGTGCATTTTTGGATTTCTACATTTAAGGTTTTGCTCACTTCAGCTTCTTCTTTATTTCCTCCAACTTTCACCTTCATGAATGAATGCATTCAGTGAATGGGTACCCACTTCGTGAGAGAATCGTAAAGTCAAAGGAGTCAAATAAACTTCATTGCTACTTCTTACAAGTCAGGTGGTAGTGCAATATGTGGGGAATGAATGAGGTACTGCATGATGTGGATACCAGGATTTTTTGCGAGAATGTTTCTTGAAAGACCGAATGGCGAAATAATGGCGTCAACATCTAACATTTGATATTTAAGAGGATTAAGAACTGTGTACATTTTTAAAGAAATTTTTGAAGGAAAAATAGTCGTTGTTCAGAGGTACGCACGGATACATGGCTCCCGAAGTGCTCGCCAAAGGCGTGGCCTACGACTCCTCAGCTGATTGGTTTTCTCTCGGCTGTATGTTGTACAAACTGCTAAAGGTATGGGGCAGTCCACTATAAACCAGCAGAATTTTTTAAAATTCAAAAAGTCGTAGTCGCTCTGAATGTTCATGTTGTCATTAGTTAGTTATTCAAACATTTTTCCTTTCTCTATCTGAATACATTCAACCCGATTGGATCACTGCAGGGCCATTCACCGTTTCGACAGCACAAGAGCAAGGACAAGAACGAGATCGACAAAATGACACTCACGCAGGATATCGAATTACCGAACGAGGGTCTCTCTCCCGACTGCCGAGATTTGATCGAAGGTCTGCTCAAACGCGACGTGCCCGACCGACTCGGCTGCAAGGGGCGCGGGTCAGTGACTTTTCCATTGCGCTCAAAATGCCACGTACAAAGGGATAGAATGCAACAACTGGTTAAAGCTTTTTATGGCTTAAGACACTAAAGTTGGAAAAACCGTAGAATAGTGTTGGGTATCTCAGGATCTGGAGTGTTGGGTATTTTGAGTGAGAAGTTGAAACCATTGAAGCCAAGTAATATGCGTAAAAAAGCTCTAGAACTATAGAAGCTCTCGGCGTTGATCAGTTCCTAAGGAATGTGCCATGCATTCGACTTCATTCAGCATCGTGTGGAGGTGATTGAATGCATATCTGGCCTTTACGATGACTCACGGTGGGCTGCCGATGTATCGAGCCAGTGCTGCTATCTTCCCAGACAAGTCTGTTACCAATTTGCTGACCACGGGAAGATGGAAGGCTTGGTGAGCCATGGGCGCAGGGATCGATTCACGTGTGTGTTGCAAGGCGCCTGTGACCACTGGACCACACGCGCCCGTGAGTAATATGCACATTCTAGAAAATCAACCAATACCCTTTCTTCCTTCAGTTAGTCACTGAATCAATATTCCCATAGCGTGCTTCCACGGCAGTAAAGTTGATTTTGATCTATCTAATTGCTTCGAAGGTTAATGCGATTATTTCCATCGAACTTCGGCGGTTACCACCAGAGTTCATAGTGTTCCCTTAAAATTTCGTAGTGTTCTTTTAAAACGACTGGTGCTTCTGCATTCTTCGTATCTACAGGCCATCCGAGGTGAAGGAACATCCGTTCTTCCGCGATGTGGACTGGCAGACGGTGTATTTACGTCGAATGACTCCTCCACTGATTCCGCCAAGGGGCGAGGTGAATGCCGCCGACGCCTTCGACATTGGCAATTTCGACGATGATGAAGTTAAGGGCGTCAAGGTGAGTTTCTCTTTGCTGTCGAATTCTAGCATGTGTAGTTTCACCATTAAATCGAACACGGAGTAAATTTCATCATTCCAAGCATGTGCGAAAATTACACTGTATTTGCTTCTTATTAGTCTTTTTCTCAAGTTGTGACCATCAACTCTTGGTAGCCTAAGCCCAGGATATAATGTTTTAATAATGGGTCTTCAGATAAAAGTATATCGATGGAAAATCAGTAGCTCAGCCTTTGAAATTTAACTAGAGATAATGCGATACAACTTTTCAGCTATCCGATTCGGACAACGAATTGTACAAGAACTTCAACATCGTCATCTCGGAGCGGTGGCAGAATGAAATCGCCGAGACCATCTTCGAGGTTGTTCCGCTTTTTCATTGACGAGTATTCATTATGCTTTCATTTTTGAGTGAATCGCAATTTGTGAAAAAGCTGCCAACATGAGTGCTGCGAAACACCAATATCCACAATACTGTTATTCTTGCGGAAAAGTTTACTGTACCAATTTGTCTGGACTGAGGTATTGTGCGATATGAAGGTGAACCAATCAGCCGAAAGCATTGCAATACCTAAGAACAGGGCAAAATATTAATCTAACATATAGGGAAATGAGGGGCGCGTGCGGTCAAGTCGACGTTCTTTATTCTCCCAAACAAGTCTGGCACCGACCCCGCAGGGATGGAAGACTAATAGACACCGGAGCGCGAGATCGAGTCAGCGATCTATCCAGCATGTATTATTATTGTAGGGCGGATGTTGTTTCTGCACCATACGGACCCTCTTAAAAGTATTAGTCCTTTAGAAAGCGATCACAACTACATTCAAGGATTCTGATGCATTCAAGGTGATTCTTAGGTCTATCGGTTACCTTACCAAATGATCGAACAACATCAAGACCAGTCTTACGCGAGCAGAGGTTCGAATCGATTCCATGCCGAGTTGGTTGCACTATGTCGCGGTCGGCATTTACTGGCCAAAGTAATTTTCAGAGAGAGAGAGAGAGAGGCCGTCCTGAGTAATTCGTCGAACGGAAGTGAGAGCACATTTGCGGCAGCCTACAAATTCGTGGAATTTCATTTGCCGTCGCAATTTCTGCTTTTACAGCTTCCGTGGAAAAAGAACAAAAATTGAAAAAATTTTTAAAATATGGTCTAGAAACTTGGCAGAAGACCTTCCTAGTCACGTTTGCTCACAGTCGTTTTTCGTAGAAAGTTCACTTTATTGGAATTATGTGAATGTTTCAAGGTTGTCAACCAAGACGCGGACAAAGCAGAAAGTAAGAAGCGGTCAAAACAAAAAGCGAAAATGAACGTGGACGAAAAAGGTGGATTTTCGCAATAATTACTCCTGAATCCATGAGTGTTTTACACGATGTGCGATTGTCGTGATGGAGTAGGAAAGTATTCTTAGTTTGTATCAATAGATCCACTTATAAAACCCGATTCTATGTGGAGAATTCCAGATTCTGACGTAATCGTTCATGGCTATATCAAAAAGCTTGGCGGTCCGTTTACATCAGCATGGCAAACTCGGTACGGAAAGCTCTATCCGTCTCGGCTTGAGCTCTACCCAGAGTCACTTAGTGGCAAACCTGAGGTTATTCTTTCTCAGTTGTTTATTAGCTTAATTAGAACATTTTCTTTGTCAAACAGTGGTTAAGGATGTTATTCTGATTTCAGTTAGTATTCATGGACCAGATAGAAGATGTCTACGCGGATTTGCAAACTGTTAAAGGTGAAAACGCAATCGTCGTAAAACTACGGGATGGTTTCAAGGAACCAAGGATTAGTTTGACGAATTCGGTGATTTGAGTTTTATTTAGAATTTGACAGCCTAATTTGAAAATCCCTGCCCATGCGAATTTTTTTTTGTATCACAATGGAAGCATGCGGTAGCATCAAACAAGTCAAGCTTTCTGTAGTTGACGAAACTGACGAACGAACACTTGTTGAAGTGATGCGCCGCGGAAGAACAAAGCACTATTCAGTACGAAGATTAACACTATTGTGTTTGAACTGCGTCTTTTTGTCTTCCTAAAACTTCACTTAGAGGAGGAAGGGATGAGGACGTTGAATATAAGCTACTGAATATAAGCGAACATGAGGAATTCTGGTAGAATGAGAAATTGCGATCGATTTCCACTCATTATTGATAGATCGCCTTTCTGCTGTTGGACAATTTTACTTCATCTATATCAGTACTGATTGGAAGACTTTGTAAAAACTGATAAATTGATATCGCATGAAAATTCAAAGCACTAGAAAATTTGAACATTAGAGGAAGAACGGGGATGATCAGTTTCAATATTGGAGCGCTATTCTATAAAAATTTCTGTTTTCAGGACGAGATCTCACTGAAGGAATGGCATACCTCACTGCGAACAGCGCACAAAGTTTCATGTGAGCTTTTGCAACGGATGGGACGAAAAGCGATCAAAATCTACGGCGTGAACCACGATCCTATGCTAAATGAAGCCGATAGACCTGCATCCGTTTCCAAATACATGAATAGAGCATCCAGCGTAGACTCTACCGTATGACGCAGTTACGGTTGCATCAGGCTGAGTCCAGATTTTTTCCTTGGAGGACCAGGACGGGTATGAGTGACTCATGGAAACTCAAGCGTGGAACAAGTAGTTATTGGCTGACCCCGCCATGTTTGCCTGCTGTGCAATCGTCATTAAATTTCGATTGATTCATAACTTTGAAGTGTGCATTGTATAACTGCACGTTTTTGACACCGTAGTACCATGCAGTGCAAGTGTTCTTCGAAATTAGCTAGTGAATATGGTGTTCTAAATTCGAACTTATGGCTACGTATGATGGAGCGGTCGGAACTGCGCGGACAACGGTATCAAAAATGTCAGCAGCTTCTCCCTAACAAGTGTGAATTAGTTAGTGCATTTTCTGTTCGTGTAGGTTTAAGTAGCCCAATGGTATTAATCGTGTCTCATTGTGATTTCCGCTGAATAATCTGCTATATCGATGACGGGAATATTCTTCTTACGATCTGCCTCCTATAAAGAATTTTTATGACCGGGCTCGACGGGCTGTCTCATCTGACAAAAACTGTCAGTTCGCGATTCTCCTTTTCTGAGTTTTTTTTTTGATATGGATCACTGCAGTTTTGCCATTTCGCCTCTGGACCACTAGGGTATTTTTGGACTTCTTTTTCACACCAGAGGAACGAGCATCGTAATGTAAATATGCTAAAGCTATAGTCCTTAGATCTACTCATATTACTAAAGGATAACTGATCGCTACTCCTCAACATATCATAAATATATGTATATATTTTGTGTAGTTTATAAGTGTACAACGTCTTTCTGAACTCATCTGTCTGATACTCATCACATGTGTGTAACAAGATCTTTCGAGATCTCCGAGCTATGTAGAGACTATTGATAAAGACTATAATGTTGAACACTGGTTCTGTTCGTTTCTGAGAGGACACGGTTCTAAAAATTATTTAAAAACTTGCAAAGGTGATAACGGTGGAGCAAAACATATACATAGTACCATGTAAAAAAAACAATCGTGATATGGTGATAGCCCTCCTATGGAGCTGTGGAAGGACAAAAAATGAATAACACCAGTGCTGAGAAAAAAGCGCTCAAATTTGATCAAGTTACGATGTACGTAATCCAAAGAAGGCGAAACACAATTTTGAGGTTTGGTACCAGAGTGGTGCTAACATACCTTACGGTGTTAGAACCTTAGTGACGAATAGCATTTTCGAACCATAGAATTCATCGTTTAGTTAGAGCAGTTCTTGTCGCAAAATCATTCCTAGATGGAAAAGGGAAGATTTTAGAACTGTGTCCGTATTTCTAAGCTTATTAAATTCAACATCAAGCGAGTTTTTCGATACATCAATGGTTCGTATTCGGGAGTCATGAAGAGTCTCTCGCGCTATAATATATTCTGCTGCAGTCCAGAAACATGTGGTTGGGTATCACCAGGTTCCTATCACTTTCCAGCTAACGTTTTTGTTAGGATGTCAGTTATTCATGGCAATGGTTAACTCTTTTCTCAGTTCGAGATGGAAACGTTAAGCTCCTTCTGAACTTGGAAGACTGGTGGTTGTAGAACTCCGTTGTACATTACTGCTCGACACATAAAAATATCCTATAGGCGAGGTGGGACATCATTATGGGGGTGAGGTTTCGATAACTGTCCATAATTATTCGAAAAGTAATTTGTTGAGATCATGAGGACTTCAGCAACTCTACGGCTGTGCATCACCTGCATCACCTGTAATCCCGTTGATCGTGGAGTGACTGAAGTGGGCGCCAGTAAACCCTCCATTTTTCCCTGTCTCGTGCAACAGTAGCCCAGTGGGTTCTACTCGCTTTAGGGACTCGTCGAGCATCATATCTTTCTTCTAGGCTTTTCGTGAAGAACTCTGACCATCGGGTCGGTGGTCTTTCTGCAGTACGTTTGACATCCCAAAGAATCCAGCCACTAACAGCTCTTGTCCATCGGTTATCATTCATACGCATTACGTGTCCGACCCACCTTATCTTCGATTGTTTAGCGTATAGAACGGCATCTTTGATTTTTGGTCGTTGACGTAGCTCGGAGCTTCGGATCCCATCCCTTACTTGTGTGAAACGGGATACTCCTAGCATCGTCCTTTCGACTGCGCGTTCGATAACGCTGAGTGATCCTTCATCCTGCTTACGTAGCGACCAGGTTTCTGACGCATACGTTAGGGCAGGAAGAACCGTTGAGTCGAACATCCTCGATGCTCTTGAAAGCTCCCCAAGCCGCTCGCTTCTTTCTGCTCAGCTCTGGAGCTAAGTGGCTCATCATACCGATTTCCCGACCTAGATAGACATGACTGGAGCATTGGGAGATACTCGTTCCGTTGAGCGTGAATGGGGCAAATGAAACCAATCCGTTCTTCATGAACATCGTTTTCTTGAGATTGGCGAGAAATAAAATCTTGCACGAAGGAGACGGTGATCTGATCCCGCTTAAAATTTTAGGACAACAGCGACACTGGCTAGGCAAAACTTCCTATTTACTATGATGTGGTCTATTTCGTTATGCTACTCTCCACTGGGATATTCCCACGTCCATCGTTGACGGTAAGGCTTCTGGAATTGCGAGTTACCATGGATGGTCTTGGTCGTCCATCGTACTAAATCCTTTTCAAAACCCTGCTTGCTCGCATGGCTGTCCTTCGTCCAGTGTTCTGTCAATCCTGTTTAAGATGACTCGAGTAAGAAGTTTGTAGACGATAGATAACAAGCCGATTTGGCGATAGTTGCCTATATTGTGCAGGTCGCCCTTCTTGAACAACAACACGGCCTTGCTGGTCTTTTTTTTTGTCGCCATGATAAACTCAGAGAGCCGCTCACCCTGTTCGTTCCATTCTAATCCGTGGGTCCCAATGTGACGTTCCTCAGACGGTCTTCTTGGTCCAATCCTGGCAGTGAAATCTCTAATGATGACCTTGAAGAATGTATGGTCTCATCTGTAGAACCTCTCCAAGTTTCGTCACTATAGTTCTTGATCCAGGCAGCTTCCATTGGCCCTGAGATTTTAGCAGCCTCTCCGCACTCATTCTACCCATCGCTGCGAAATTGGGGTCTCTTTCGGGGTTAGAGAAATGCGGCCCGTTTTTTTTTTACTGTACTTAGCATATTTGATACCCACGTATAGCTTGCTGGGCTCTGAACGTGGGGCTGGTTATACTCACGGGTATCTTGCCAGGCTCACCCAGAGTGGACATGGAGCTTACTTGTTGAAGGCGACTCGTAACCGCCTCCCATATACTTTCCTGTCACTTGATTGCAGGCTTTTGGCCGAATTGATTCGTAGAATACAATCCGCATAAAGCGAAAACGCACCCACACACGCATGCATGAATACGCCTAGCAAATACAAAAAGTATGTGCCAAATCGGCGCAGCTGAAACAGGGAGTCCATCCCCTGGATCCACCTGCGTCTCAGGAAAGCAAATGTCGCTTTTGGTCCGCGATTATCCCCCTATCCGCCACCTGGGGGACGCGCCTCGTAGCCTCGCAACTAACCGGGTCGAGATCCCTCATATGAGGGCGATCGGCGGACGGCTGTGCATAAATAAAAATAAACAATAAAGTTCTCCACGTTGAGCAATCCCTGAGAGATCAATTCCTTGGCTTATCACGACAGGTACAATGGTTGCCGTACTGAATCCAATAATCTGATCAGAAAAAATTCACAAAAAGTTTGCACGACAAAAGAAACCATTGAGCCGAAAGTTCATTGAGGTCAACACCTATGCTCGCAAATGTGCTATCATAGGTGAACTGAATTAAACTATTGGATGAGAGTTCATGGATGATTGTTCTCGAAATTACGACGAAAGCACATTTCCCAGTACATCCAGAGCAAGTAATGCAAAGTGTGGAAGACTAGTATCAGCTATGATCTAAGAAATATTACGACACAATACAGTGGATTTGAACTCTTCTGAGTCTGTCTAATTACCAATGAATCGAAGATTTTATTGTATCATTGATGCCTCTGTCGTCGTTTTCACGTTCAAAGGTTGTCCAGCACTTCAAGTACTCATCCATAGATGCCCTATCCGAAAGCAACAATTCAGTGTAAATGACATAAATTGGAGAAAATCAAATCGTTTTGGGACACGTATCCCTGGTTTCCACGGGGAATCACGGTGGACCAGCATGAAACGTGTCAGTTTGGTAAGAGTAAGGATTCTCAAACTGCGGCCGAATCCACATCCAAACCCAATGATAACGGTCATGCTTGCAGGATACGTGAAGACTTGCCATCAAGGTATTTGAGTAGATCTTATCCTCCTCGGGAATAGTCCAGGACTTTTAATTTTGTTGTTTAAATACATAATTCATTAATAATTTTGTTTCGAATGCTATATTGTTATGTAACAGTGCAATGCCTATTTTATCCCCGTTCACTCTAAATAGTCGAACTACGAAAAATTACCTTTTTATCAAGTTTTTAAAGCTACAGTTTCAGATATCCACAAAGAAATTTTGACAAATCCACACTTCTACGCGCTCAAACTCAGATCAGATGCAGCGCAAAAGCCTCGAAATATTATTGGTGTGTGAGGACAAGTTAGTGTTAAGATAGACCTAGTGCGATGTTGACTTAGAAAATTTCGTCGTGACAAACTGCACCTTGAAGAAGAGGGAATCAAAATGACGACCGGAAAAGGTTGTCTCACCATTCGGTCTACAGCTGGTTTAATCCATCACAGCATCCGAAATCAGGATAGAATACGGCCTACGTAATCGAACAAAATGGACAGGAAACTTTAACGGGGGTCCTCGTCAATGGTGAACAAAAAAGGGCCAGTCCTTCCTATGAGAACGCGTGGCGAGGGCCGTACCACCAACGCCCGGTCTGAGTTGCGTAGCTTTGCCTCATCCATCGAACTCTGTAGGTTTCTTGCCTATCGAATATACCCTCCAAGCATCTCGATAATTTCCTATGCGAGAAATGGTTCAAAAACAAAACGCCAAAACACTCTTCTACGACTTCGTCATCTCCAAAAGTTCAACTTTTTTCTACCCATAGAATTAAATTTGTTCCTCGTTGGCAAATCTTACATGTTGATCTTACAGTTTTTACTTGGAATCATAGCGTTTATTTTGAGTTCGGGTATGCCACTTTAAATATACAGGTTGGAATTTGCTTTGAATTTCCGAAGAACCTATTATCTAACGTGCTGGAACTTCAACTATCCCTGAGTGTCGACTCTCTTTCTTTTTTATCACTTCCAAATCCAAACAGAAAATAAAGATTTAGTGGCTCTCCTCCAGCTTTCGAAGATGGCAAGAAGGAAACTGCAACGAAACTGTCTTTTTAACTAAGAGATAAGATAGTCGTACTCTGTTGTCTTGATTTGACGTTATTATATTGCAGAATAACAAGACAGAAGTCCATATTTCTCTGTATATTGAGCCAAACTTTAGCCCTCTTCATAACATCATCTTTGGTATAGTACACAAGCTGTTGTTCTCCGTTTCCTGCCCCCATAGTGGGACACTGCATTCCGTTCTTGTTCACAGACAAAATAAACACAAGACTAAAACGAAACCGGTGGTAGATGGCACAATAGCTTCTTATCAATTTCCGCATTACCCACCACACGTAGAGTTATCCCACAGACCAATAAGATGGTTCCCAAAAAGGGGCTTGTGAAGATGACAAAAACTGCGCGATTGAGTCCTCACTTCTGCGTATATCACTTTTTCCGCTACAACACAAGTTCCATAGTCTTAATTGTTCTGCAAATACAAAAAAAAATCTCTGTAGTTGAGAATTGGGAACGCCACTGTCGATGACATAGTTTCAAAAAATTGGTGTGCTAAGCAACGATGACCGTTGTGTGGGCAATGTAATTGGGAGACTTCCATCTGAAGACAACTGACCAATACAGGATCCAGCAATACGGTTGGTACCCTTCATAAGAACCCGAAAGCGAACTATGCTGTTTCTTACAGCCAAAGGATGAAGAAATTGTACAAGGGGATCCTACTAGGACAGGCATCAAATGGAGGCGTTGACGGCTCACTGACCAGCACGATGCCGTTAAGTTTTTTTTTATTTCGTCCGTTTTCACGTCTACCTTGAAAATCCCAGCACTTCTCACATTCGATTCGTCTCCTGGCATCCATTACCAACTTTTACGTGTGAATTCGGTTGTCCCTTGAGAATTTCCACTTCATCTCGAATGTCGTAGAATGCTGGTAGACCAGTTCTTCCTGGGTTCCTGAGATAGCCAGGCTGGAGAGTTCACAATTGGATTTCAGAGAGTGATTTTTTTCCTAGACAAGTCCGGCAGCAATTCCCCGAACCCAGAGGGATGAGAGGCTTGGTTGGCCAGGAGTGGAGCCGAACTAGCACCATGCTCGTGATGACGGACATCAGTGCCACTGTGCTATTCGCCCCCTAGTATCACATTATTTAACTTTTATTTATTGCCTATTAATTCGTTAAAATTCGGTCCTATGTGGAATACCATAACGATGCTGAGATTTGTGGAAAACTCGGGACTTCACATGAGCTCCGAACACGCGATAACCCTTGTTGGGGTCTCACGTATTATCTACCCCTTGTTTGCCATTCTCGCATGATATAGTATGTTGCAGTGTAGGGTACAAACTATAACATTAAATGAAATAACGCATTCATTACGATAATAGTTCATCGGTATTCTCTTATAACTTTTTAACAACTAAAGCACTTACGGACTTGAGGAGTTTACGGTTGTATAGAACAAAATTCGCCCCCCCCACCCCAAATGACACATTTCTTCTATGAAAATATCACTTCTATTCTATGGTTAATTAATTGAGGATGAAAACGTGGTGGCATAACCATTAGAAACACTTTAAAATTCTCAATGCTGGTGCCGGCGTCGTCAACATTCATGACTGTTCTGAGAAAGGGCATCGCGTTGCGTTTCAACAAATCGCGCTTGACCAGTAGATCCTGACCTAGAAATAATACCTACGATAAAAAGGTAGAAAAAAAGGTACGATTTGTTGACTAATTAGGATTTTATCATGGTAAGATAAGAAAACTGAGCTTGTGGACAAAGATTAGTCGATTGTAACGATTTTCATTTCAGTTCATAAAGCTCAGTGATGAATGAAATGTGCGAATGCAAAGTTGAAACGCTGAGTCAGTTCCAGCTACGTATTGCATTGAGTTCCATGCGTATCTTCAGAAATGCGGTAAATGTTGTGTACCGGTTCGAAAGGCAAGAACTGACGCAAAACTTCCCAAGCAATAAAACCACCAGAGCTTTTTAAAGTTTTTCTGTTTTTTCGCTGCAACACTTCTAAAACAATTGCAGAACAACATGATTGGATATACGCTAAACATGTAGACAAATGTTCTTCAGCTCGGTGTGAAACCCTAGCAAGACACATTGTTGGAAATGTTATCAAAGGAGTGAAACGTAGCTGCTTACGAATTCCAAATGAATCTTCATCAACCAACAAACCCAAAGCGCCGAGCTCATCTATTCTATTCAATAGGCCTACCACTGCGTTACTCTCAGTGTCCAGAATTTCTAGTCATCACAGAACAGAAAAGTTGTTTGAACAGGCCATCTATCCATCTACAACGATCTCACGACAATACCACGCTTGCTACTGTTTTTTACCTGATGTTGCCACGCAATACATTGAGAACCGTACAAGGATGAAGTTAAGTAATGCTTTGAGAGAAATTAAGATTGTACGAAATGAATTCAACGTACGCCTGCGCGAAGACAAATTGGACCGATATGTAAAAATGTTTAATTAGCTGGGCTGGGAACTTGACAGATTACAAATGAAAATAGCATACAATGACAGCAATTGCTTGAAATAATTTATGGGACTAATGAAACAACTATTCCTCATCACAGCGAAGACGTGGAGAAAGCCGAACTCATTTCCCGAGTTTTTTGAGTCGTTCTTCAAGATTAGTGATCTGACGAAGAACGGCCGTGATATCCTCCTTGGCTTTCACCTAAAATCGGTATTCGAAATCATTTTAATCGTATTAGACTAACCATTTTCAGCAAACCATCTCCTCTACGCCATTATTTTCGACCATAACGTTATCTGGTCAAGTGTGGAACCATTAATTTAAGACATTACTTAGATCGTCAATACATCCAATGATAAGTTCAAAACACACACAGCACGACCTTAGATGAAAAGCATAAAAGTTAAGTTCGAACAATGGCAATTATAAAAATCATCGAGATTTTAATCCTTTCATGAGCATGTACACTGGTTTCAATAGGTACGCCGGTGTATGTTTTGGACCCTACATCTTTGAATTCTATGCGCATTTCAATTCCACTCTAATGATATGCGGTCTTAAGAATCCGATAATGAGCCAGATCAACTTATCAACTGAAATAGCCAATTAACCTATGTGTAGACTGAACGGATGGCTTCCTTACAAACCTGTAGCTCACACATTGCCATGCGATCAGCAGCAATAGCTTTTTCTATCTGGTCACGAACTCCAACTAGCTGCGCTAATCTTTCCGAGAAATGTTGAGCTAAAGCAATTCGAAAATACGAAAACAGGAATCAAATAACCTCAGAAAATGCTTTAAAAAACATATTTTTAGATCAAAACCTTGCTCGTGGAGTCGATGTAATCCCTGCAGCCTCTTTATGTTGATAGGCATTGCAGCACAAGCAACATCCCACTTAGTCATAAGTTCCAGCAACTCATTGACTTTTGTTTCTATTTCATCGTCGAGAACTTTACGTCTTTTATCATCAACCTGAAACGAGCACAACGTCCTTATTTTTCTTTTCTACATAAAAGATAGAAACACAACACTCTAAAACAAAACAGTTTTCATAGATTAATCTGTTACTATAGTCATTTCGAAGTAATGTACGGTCGATCATTTTCTCACCTGGTCAAGTTTTGACAACAACGCATTTAACTTCGATTCCATTCCATCGATATAGGAAGGATTCAAAGCTTCCAGACGGAATCTAGATAAAATAGAATTTCACAAAGACTGTGATGATCTGCTGGCAACTGTTAACTAAAATATCCCTTTTATGATCAAATGCCCATATATTTTCATCCCACATCTCTGGACTACAAAAAAACATATCTACTTCATATCGGGTGCAACTCAAAACAACACCATGTTCTGGCTTAGTGGACAAACCCACTTAATGTCTTCAATAGAATCTGCAATAGGTTGATGAGCTGTGTCCACCGACCCGATTAAAGACTCGATTCTACGTAAGCGCTGTTCTAGCGACAAGAGCTGAAAAACGTTAAAAAAAGTATGATGGGATCGTTTGGTAGAAAGAGAAACCAGAGTAATTTTGGAATGACCTCTCTAATCTCACAAATTTGGCATGAAAGTAGTCAGATCTAGCATCCTGAGTTCTGCTACCGCGTAAGTTTTTCCCCTCATATGGACTGAGAAACGGAAGAATCGACTCCTTCTCAGGTTAAGTTCTCTCCTAAAGGCGATCCCCAACTGCATTGTACATCTCAGTTCGACACACCAATGCAATCACGATGAAGTGGGTACAACTGCCGCAGTGTTAAGAGAAACTTAATTGACAAAAAAGGGTGCAATACGCTCGAGTCCACAGATATCAACAACTGCTTGTAGTGACGAACTGGGATCCGCCACTTGCTTTTTTTCCACCAGGAAAATGTTGGCAAATCAGCAACATTCTCAACGGATGGGAAGCGCAATGAAGATAGGTCATCCAAATATTATCGTTAAGAAAAAGAAAATGAAGAAAGAGGAAACAAAGTAGAACAAAACCAGCTGATTTTAAAATTTACCTTCCCACTTTCCGAAGTGTCAGCATTAATCGAAGGAGTTTTCTTGTCTTTATTCTTGGGAAGATTACCTGACGATTTCGAAACTTTTACGGCCTTAACTAGGTATACATTTGAGTAAAAGAAGGTGTAGCAAAGTGGCACAAGCAACTGAAACGGAAAGAAACAGCGAAGTGAACGTTCACCTTCAATTCATCTGCAAGCTCGGCAACTGACGAATCATTAACCAAGAGAGTAGGCTTCACAGTATTATCCTACATCAACAGCAGTTGTAAAAGATTTTATAGAGTGAAGAAGCTCAAAAGAATATTTCGAAACCTACCTGTAGCTGCTTTGCCAACTCATCAATCTCGCATGATAATCTGTTGTACTTCTGCTCTATCGTTTCAGGTTCATCGTATTCTGTACACTTTGAAGTTAAAACTGTTAATTAAAAAGTGAGAAGTAAAGAAGACTAAGAAGTCAAGCTTGAAATTAACCTTTGCCCACAACTTCAAGTACATACATGGAACTCCCATACGACTTTCCTCGTTTCTTGGCAATTGAATCGGAGAAATCTTCAAGACGACTGGTGAGAAAAGGAGTTCAAAGTCGGAGAAATATGACACACGACTCACCTATATCACGGGTATTTAAAGTATGGTCTTTGAATCGCTTCCGAGCTGCATCAACATCTATATGGATCTGAACAAAAAAACTGGAAAATTCGAAACATTAGTATTCAGTAATCCATCAATTCACCAGACTGACACTTATTTTTAAACACGTATCAAAGACTCAGTACGAAATTAATATTCTGTCAAAAGTTACTGCATTGATGTGTATGGAAAATGCCAACCAGTTCTATGTTCTCTCGATCACTTGGCTCCTCAATTGTTCTCGCAGAAAATCTGCTGATGAATTGCTCCGATTCGGGCAAATCCTCGCTTTCGTACACATCCTCTTTGCCGGAAACGGACATGAACCTGAAACACAATAGATGCTGCAAGCATTACGCAGTAAGGAATACCTACGCAGCAGCTGAAGAAACACAATGATCAAAGGGAAATTCTCGAGCCGATACCACTACATAAGCAACTAGACCCAATGTTTAGCCTTGTGCAATGAGCACTTGGAAATTCGTCTGGAAAAAGCTACTTGTAAATTGTTATTTAAAGTGCTGGTTCTTCCTTGAGTACGTCTGGGGTCTCTGCTTTGGTTACGTTATCGAATAAATGTAAAAAGTACAGCAAATAAACTCCTAGCTGCAAGATAAACAGTCGAAAAGAGAGTGAGCATTGAAATCAATACGTATGGTCACCTGTGCGACACAAATATTTACATATGCGGAAAAAAACCAATTAATATACGCCGTACAGATGAGTAATTTGAATATAACTAGTGCATGCTAATTAATTGTGAGAGGAGAGTTTAGTGTTCACCACGTAATGCGAATGGAGCGCGGTGTGCTCCATTGATGTTTGCGAATGGAGCGCGTCCAGCGGGATATATGAGAAGCCGATTCTTTCGATCTCTAGTGAAGACGATACTTCAAAGAGAGTATATAGACGGTTAGAACAGTAGAGTGCAGTCTTTTCTCTAAGGTCATACCGATTCTTCAGGTTTTCAAGTATTCCAGTCGTCGAGAGGACAGTTAACAGTCGCCGGGAATCTCTTCGAAAACGCGTCGAATTTGTCCTGAAAGTCCACCCATATAAACTAGTTGTTATTACTGGTGTCAATGAATCTTTTTCTCGGTTCTAATGTTTTTTCGCTTTTCGTCACTTCTGCTTTTCATAACATCATTGCTGGCTGCTTTATTTGTCGCTCAATCTTTGGTTGCAAGTATTGAGAAAAGAAGACCTGTTTGAAGCTTTTCACAAACTTTGTCTCGTTTAGCCCTTGGCTGCAAGTATTGCGCATCAGATATTGACCAAATTGGGCCAGTGCCTCCTTCACGTATGATGATGTCCGGGGATTTCTGGATGCGAATTTTGCAATGATGTCGTCGTTTTGTCGTTTTGATCTACTCTATGGTTCCAGCGCTTTTCAGAAATGTCTTTAGAGGAATTCAATCAGTTCAGACGACAGCTATTCGATCACGTTTCGAGGCTGGAACACACTCGGGCACAGAGTTCGCTCTTCCACACCGATAGCTCGTCTCAAATGTCTTATGTAAGCCTATTCGGCTTATTTTATTTTCACTGTCCTATTACCATTTCCAGTGGAATACTACTTTTTATGCAATGCAACCAGCCATAGCACCTCAAAAACCAAATCCCATCATTTTAGGGAAGTGAAACGGAAGCTAGCGATCATTCGAAAACAGCGGACCTTCATACTTGCGATATGTTGGTTTGTATTTTTTTTTCTTTGGATTATACTTCTTTGGAACCAAATGCCATTGATTTCGAGATCTGCTCGGACGAAGAAGTCAATAATCCTAACGTTATCCTTTAAGCGGACTTATCTTTCAGTCGTCAGAACAATGTTGTATAGCAGATAGAACAGCTGGTGGTTGGCAGCGATGCCATCGTAGACGTTCTAAGAGACTCACTATCAGTCTTGAACGGATCGCCATGGCGAAGAACTTAGACCTAGGTGTGACAGATGAGGTTTGTTGTCTTTACATTATGGTTACACCATTGTCTTTTACATTTCTTAGCCAACAGGACTTATTGTGGTGAAAAATTTGACCTTTGGTTCGATGTATTATACACTGCTAATGGCAGCATTAGCTTAAAAAAAAGTAGCCGAGAGAAACGTAGACTAAGGGCCTCCGTGGTGCAGTGTGTAGTACGCGAGCCCCTGAAAGGGTAGTCCTAGTTCGATCTGGCCCGGAACCCAAGTTTTGTGAATATCTCAATATCATTTTGATAGTAGTGCACATTGCTTTTGAAATACTATACATATAATTCCACCCTAATCGTTTCCTTACCGGATATCTCTTTTCTTCCCTAAGACTACTAGTTTATTACGGAAGAAGCAACACGAAAATTACTTACTGGAGTAGACAAGTCGGCTGGAGCCTTCCCAAAATAAACCTCTTTCATTGAACTGTTTTACATCACGAGATTTGATATAGATGGAAATGGCTTGGTTTATTCATCTTTTCTTTCCATTATTGTGTTTTAGAAAGCGAAATCCAGATAGCCGCTATCAAGCTCAGAACACTAGCCGATAGGGCGCTGATTCATTTTGTAACTATTTCAGCCACTTAAAAAGGTCCCTTATTGGATCTCGATTCTGACCCCATGTGTATTACAAGGCAGCTCCGACTACTCCGCCATATGAGCCCCTCTAGTTGTTATATAAATGCTGTTCAAAAGTTCAACGTATATCTTTTCACATCTTTTCATCATTTCTGAAAGAGATACTCCTATGAGCTCGCTATGCCTGTTTGCGCATGATACTGCTCTTCATTGGTTTCCTTTCAGGATCCCCACATGGGTATTTGTCTGTTCCATTGGCGTTTAATTAAATATGGAAAGTTGGATGATCTCATAAATGATGAAGAAGTGAAATTTCATGAAACCGGTGAATTTCAATATGATAAGATGGGAGGTGGTGAAATGGTAGGCGAATACGGATTTACATACTTGTCAGAACACGATTTCTCAATGATTAGTATTAATGCACATTGTATGTAATACACTGACCTCTACCAATACTTTGTCTTCCAGAAATACAGCATCGCTGCCGAGAACCATGCATCTTCTGGCCACGAGGATTCTGATGAAGAAGTGGACAGCGCTGAAGAGAAAGGTCTGTGTGATGCCTCCTGTTTAGAACATTTTCTGCTCTTTTTCAAAATCCTTTTTACTATTTTAAATTTGTGAAGTTGCGGGAAGATTTAGCTATGCTATTTAATTCAATTTCCGATTGGCAAGATGTGGAAACGAAAGATGCAAAAACATTCCCAGTCGATGACAGCGATGATGAAGAGGATCAACGGGATAGTGAAGATGACGAAGAAAGTTTTATCAAATTCTATTTGTTGTTTGCATTATTCATTAATATTATTCCCCTTGGGCCAGCATCTCATTGAAAACATTACGTCCAACTTTGTTAAATAACATTTTGGTTATAGCATACTTCAACTGCTATTTTATGAAATATCAATTATAGAGGTGCGGTATGTATCTGCCACCCAACGGTTTGCCGCCTCTTCATGGCTAAGAGGTGTTCCTGGGTGTCGGGTTGCGATGTACAGCGGGAGGATTCATCCCCCTAGCACGATCTCCCAAGCTGAGGAGTTCAGCGTTTCCATTAGGAAGCCCAGCTAGGAGTAAACCAATACCAGGAACCTTCACCGTCCTGGTATCAAACTAGTCGCGTGGTGGAAAATCGCTCTAGTCCACAAGTGCAGCGACTGCTTGTAGTGATGACGACACGGGCAGACTTTGGCTAGGCTGACCTCAGGACTCTATGGAATTACAATGGCTAAACCAGCAAAACTCCGAAAAAATGGAAATTATGCTGGGTCCCGCACAACCATTAGGGACAGGCTATCCAAGTGCCCAAGTAAGTAGATATGTATGTGACTTCTGACACCATAATGAAATTTTATTTAATTAATGAGGTGAAATCTCCAACACAGGTTTTCCAGAGTGGCTTATGTGCACTCTCTGCTGCGAGTCTACGGAGATACAGAAAATTTTTTATGATTCCTACAAAAGCCAGCGCCAGTAAACATGCGGTTTGTACCCGTTTATTCGTCCGCTAGTAACAATGATATCTGTGTAATCTGAATGTCATCAAGCGATTGTTTGATGTGAGCGATCCATATTTTAGATGTTGGAGGGTGTCGAAAATCATTTTGAAAGGCTTCCAGTGGAGTCAACCGATGCTATCATGCACTTCGTATACACGGCAAGAAACCGAATAAATACCGTTGAATAAAACCACCTGTGTGTCTGTCATCTGGTGAGAGTGCTGCTTACATAATGTAATCTCAGATAAGAATTGCAGAGTTCGTATTATGAAACATGGACACACAATGTTGTAAACTTGTCCAATTTGTTGTGATCAGGAGAGAGCAAGGGACTAGTTCGACTCTGCGCAGTACCACTAAACTCATCACCCTCTGAAGTGCTGCTCTCTCCAGTCCATGTGGCTCCAGAACCACTGTTCCAAAATTCCAGATAAAGACTTGACCAGAATTCAATGGCATTCGCGACAAGGTGGAAGAGAAATTTTCAAGCAGCAGTCGAAGCTACATGTAAAAAACCTCGATGACCATCACAGACGGTTGATGCAGGTGAACGAATTAAGTCCAGAAGCAGTTGCTATCGCACGTTTTACATATGTCGGGTCATAACAAAACCCGGTCTCACACGAATATTCTTGGTAATTCCTGTTTCTCACGTCCTCCATAACGTCTATACTTCTGCTTGCATTCCAAAGTTCTTGAAATATGTAATTCCAATATGTAGTTTAAGAAACTCCTACAGCAATGATTCTAATCAGTTTTAGGTAAGCTTTTTGACATAAATTTATTTATCCCTTTGATCTCCACAATACACAGACCTATGAATTCACGCCATGGCAAACTGCTATATAGAGAATAGTTAGTTAAAACCAGAGCAAGAACACACTGTCATATCAAAACCATATAGTCCATTCAAGTTTCTAATTTGTCTGATATTCGTCACCATTAGTCACGATTTAATGATTTTCACAACATACTTTAAGCGAGACACAGAGCCAAGGCATCTTAAAGAACTTTAAGGTGCTGAGATGCTTTTATAAAACTCCGCACCGCTGGTGTCTGCCGTAGCAAACGAACACGCTATTACTTTTTCTTAGGGCAAACGCGTTTACCAGCCCGCTATGCAAGTACTTCTCTTCGCCTTTTTCTTAACCGTGTTATTGGCCTGCTGGTGCTATCAGCAATTAAAGAACTTTGAAAGATATTATGCACTGCATCTATATGGGGAGAAGTACAATTGGATTGTCGAACATTGGAAATGAAATGACGAGAAAGATCACTACGTTGAGGCGAATTTTTCTTTCATCCTGTTTAAAGCAGATCCTGCTCTGAACCATTCGATCTGTTGCTCGTTAAATGAGTGATTGAGTTAAATTTCGATCTGAAATAATAAAATGCTAAGATATTCCATGAACCAAAAACTATGAGAAATCGGATATACATACATACTTTAGAACTATCACTCTTTTTAATGACTGCCTGAAGTTGCTTTCCTGGAGCAAAATCTTTCAATCCTATGATGGAAATTTTATCATTAGAGTCGATTTTGTCGTAATCAGTAGGATCTGCGAAAGTCAATGGGAGCATTCCTTGCTTTTTTAGGTTCGTTTCTGCAAGCCTTTCAGTAATAGTAAGAAATCCATGTCAAAGAATAAAGACAATAATCGAAGGTCAGCCAGAAACATACCATGAATCCTAGCAAACGACTTCGTGATGATCGCTCGTCCTCCAAGATGTCGGGGTTCGAGAGCGGCGTGTTGACGATTTGACCCTTCACCATAGTTTTCGTCACCGATCGCTATCCAGCTAACTCCTTTGCCTTGTAGTAGCGTGAAGTTTCAGGAACAGTTCCAAATGCATCTGTGAGATGATTGCGGACCTAAACAATGAAGGTATGTGAAACTAGAAATCAGTTCTAGGAAATAACATGGTAGGAATAAAAAGCAAACATGTAAAGGCAGAACTTTAAACTCACCCTGTTCATTTCTCCATTTTCAGTATTGACAGCTGTCAGAAACAGGTTGTTTGATATATTATCAAGATGACCTCGATATTTAAGCCAAGGACCAGCAGCGGAAATGTGACCCGTTGTGCACTTTCCCTTTACTTTGCTTTGCCATCCCACTTATTAAAAGGTTGAAGGAGTTGCAAACGCTCTGATTTGGGATTGACTTCAACCTGAAATGTGGTGAAACCGCAAAAATTCTTCAACCCCCAGAAAAGCTTATTATAACTGACTTCTCCAGAATTAGATGGTGGTTGGTATGTGTCCTGGCCAGGATTGTATCCATTCTTTGGGAGATCTACTCCTGTTGGAGGACTTAGAACGAATTTTGAGCCTTAACCTCGGAAAATAGAAACAATAACAATGTGGATGGAATGCAATCCCACCATCAGGAGCTGAAATTCCGTCTTTCCGCGGGTCGAAGTCGAGTGTTCCAACAATGGCCAGAGCAGTTACGATGTCTGGTGATGTGACAAACGCATGCGTAGCCGGATTAGCGTCGTTTCTACCAGTAAAATTTCGGTTGTACGACGTCACAATGGTGTTCTTCTCTCCCTTTTTGACATCTTGACGATCCCATTGTCCTACAACAATGGCACATTGCAAAATCAGGAAGTAAAGCTGCAGGTCATCTACTTTTCTAAAAAAAAACCACATGCAAAAAGCTGGATTGAGGAAAAATTGAAGAAGCGCTATTTGCGTTTCTTGCATTCAAGAAACCTATGAATCTATGACCACATTTATGACTTCACTTAAACACTGAACACAGTTGTAGCTTTAAACAAACATTGTTACGAATGATGGCGACGAAATGCAATCTTTAACGTTTACTTAGGTACCATTCTTTTTCACAAGACTTTCTGTGAAATATAACTGTAAGAATGCTGATACATCAGCAAAACAGTGGGAGTGGGAGATTCATCCCTTGGCAGTCTCCCAAGCTAAGAAGATGGTGGCAAATTCCCCACTGATCCACAAGGGCGACGGCTGTCTGTGGTAGTGACGACCTGAGGCAGACTTTGGCCAGGCTGACCTCGGAACGCCAGAGAAACGCCATGCTAAACCAGCAAAAGTCCGAAAAATGGAGAGTATACTGCGGCTCACACAACCAGTGAGGTCGGACGGTCGAATTATTCAAGTGACCAAGTAATATGTTGCAAACCAACTTTAATTTAAAATTGATATGAATAGAATCTATGTACACCTCTTCACTGATAAGCTAACATGAGGTTGTTACTAAACAATTACTCGGCTAACGCTTCGACGTCTTCGTCTTCTTCAGAGCTGATAATCCTTGTCGATGAACAAGTCGTTCGTCGTCGCGATGTAGATAACAACCACCTCGTACAAACCGGCATCGCTGAGTGAGGTTGCTTCATGCGAGCAGTGCTCCACTGAAGGAGATTCGAGTCGATACGACTACGAAGAACCCACAATGCAACGACGAACGACTGTGGACCATCGATTGGCCCCTTCAGTTCTGTAGAAGACGAAGACATCGAAACGTTATTCGAATGAATGTTCAGTAACAACCTCGTATTAGCTTATTAACGAAAGAACACCATTAGTCTCTGTTCTACTCACTGTTCTCTCGCGATCTTAACATTCTGCGATAACTTCTCGTACGGCAAATACACATCCTTATCGAACTTGCTTATGGGTACGTTCGCCTGAACGTGCTTCAGATTAATTCTATGCTCTCCAGAGTCTCCATCAATGACATACCCAACATAGATTCGACGAATGTAAAAACCTGACTTGAGCTGAATCAGCAAGCCTACGTGACCGTAGTGCAAACATCTCCAGAAAGTATTTTATCGATTAGAAGTACTTCAGACTTCAGAACAAGTAATGATTACGGAGGCTAAAAGACGAGGGCTACGTGAACACATGGTCCTCGTCACTCCGGGCCTGAACGTGCTTCAGATTAATTCTATGCTCTCCAGAGTCTCCATCAATGACATACCCAACATAGATTCGACGAATGTAAAAACCTGACTTGAGCTGAATCAGCAAGCCTACGTGACCGTAGTGCAAACATCTCCAGAAAGTATTTTATCGATTAGAAGTACTTCAAACTTCAGAACAAGTTATGATTACGGAAGCTAAAAGACAAGGGCTACGTGAACACATGGTCCTCGTCACTCCGATGAAATCCGCACGGCCGCCGTATGGGGACGACGTCTGGTTGCGTGCCGCCTGCACGAATGCGGCGCGACCCGACCAGAGCGAGTTCGACAACCATGCCGCTTGTGGCGACATCCGTTCTTCAGCGTTTGTGGATTTGGTGGTTTTTCGATAATAAGCAATAGCTTCGCCATAGCTAGTAGGCTTGAGTGGTTGTGAACCTGAACGGATTGTAGAAGAAACCTCTCCGTACCGTTCTGTGGGTGTGCGGAATACGAATGTTATTATTTACTGTTATCTGTTACCATGGTCAATCAGAGCAGTCTGATGTTAGCATCTGAAAGTGCATTGCAGCTTATTTCGACTTCATCTCAGCATTTTCACACCCACACATTCCATACCATGACTATGGCTCATGTTGCTTGTCTCTAGGGCGCGCGTAGTGTAGTGGTCGGATCCGCCCTGCAGTACACTCAGGATCGATCCCCGCGCCCAGGCCCACCAAACCTTCCATCCCTCCGCGGTCAAGAAATTGGTACCAGACCTGTCTGAGAGAATGGAAGCACTAGCTCGATAAATCAGTAGGCTAGTGCCAGTCATTCTGAAGGCCAGATATGCATTCATTGATCTCCAACGATGATTATTAAAGTCGAATACATAACGCATCCCTAAGGGATTGATCAACGTCGAGAGCTTTGTCCTTTATCTTTTATGACGATATGTTACAAACATGTTCTTGATTTAAAGCAAGTCGTCCAATTTCTGGAGCATTCCCAGTTGGATTACAGAGTTTTTTTCTTCCCGGACAAGTGTGGTAATAATTTCTCGATCCCAGGAAGACAGACTTGGTGGGCCCGGGGCGGAATCGAACCAGCACCATGCTCGTGATGATCGGCATCGTTACCACTGTACTATCCGCCCTCTATGATTAATTATAGCTATTTGAATTGAAACTGCAGTGGATTGTCTGTAAAATTACCCATCAATGAACTAGTTCGAAGAGAGATTTTTGCGTGGGTTTAAGGGGTGGGCGACATGACATTGTTACATAAAAGGCTTTGCTTTATCGATTTATCGATTTTGTATATGTTACTATTAGTTACATTCTCCTGCAGCCACAATCCAAACGTGTCGGTGTAACCATTGGTAAGTGTGAAATACAACCCAAAAGACCAACTTTCTATAAACCTCGCCATAGATAGTTGATATATTTGTTTATATGATCTTACAAACTGATCTTCTCAAACTGATGCGAGGTTGGCATAGGTCTTCGTTGTCGTTGTCGTTGTCGTTGTCGTTGTCGTTGTTGTCGATGTCGTTGGCTGACGTTTCGGCGATCTCATCTTCCTCAGAGCCTGGACATATTTTATACAAGAGTACTTCAATTCGGTGGAAAAAAACTAAAGTATTAATGAAGATCAAACTTAATAGATGCCATGTTGGCCAAAAACGCTACTCATCGTGCTGTTACGAGTAGGACTGGCCCACGCGTTGTTCACGTGGGGTCGCGAGCGAGACCCACTTAGGGGTCAAAATATCATTTTGAAATAGGGCGCCAGGTCACGTGTGATAATGAGGCATTCGTCCCTCCGGTTCGTCTTTGGATTTTTGGAATTTATCCAAAATGCCTCTAGAGTTTTGCGCATTGATGTTTTCGATTGCTGCGCTAGGATCCGCACAGTCACTTCAAAATCATCGCCATTGTGCTTCTGTGCCCTATGTGTACCTAGAGGAGTGCTTTGACGAATCTTAACTTTCCCATCTGGATGTTCTTCTTCGCGGACACAAAGTGATCCACCCGTTTCCGCAACGTAGTCCTCACTGCATGCCTTACACGAGATCAAGTATATTGTAGTTGAACTCATGCAATCTTCGTCTCTCCTGTTAGGACAGATCACGCAGTTTCCTGAGGTGCACAAACGATCATAGAGGCAGTTGTGGACTGCGTAGGGTGTTGGGTGGGAGGCCAATAATCATCACATAATTTCAGTTAATAATTGAGCAGCTCTTCTTCGAAGAACCGTGGGCAATCGGCTGGGTTCGCCGGAGCTGATAAGACAAAGACATCGAAATGTTAGCCGAATAAAAATCGTTTATCAACATCGTGTAGGCTTATCACATGAAGAATAAATATTGATTAGTAATGCCGAGGTTAAAGGAAAGTCGGTTTTGCGCATTCGCGACGCTCAGTGTTCGACAACCATGCCGCTTGTGGCGACATCCGTTCTTCAGCGTTTGTGGATTTGGTGGTTTTTCGATAATAAGCAATAGCTTCGCCATAGCTAGTAGGCTTGAGTGGTTGTGAACCTGAACGGATTGTAGAAGAAACCTCTCCGTACCGTTCTGTGGGTGTGCGGAATACGAATGTTATTATTTACTGTTATCTGTTACCATGGTCAATCAGAGCAGTCTGATGTTAGCATCTGAAAGTGCATTGCAGCTTATTTCGACTTCATCTCAGCATTTTCACACCCACACATTCCATACCATGACTATGGCTCATGTTGCTTGTCTCTAGGGCGCGCGTAGTGTAGTGGTCGGATCCGCCCTGCAGTACACTCAGGATCGATCCCCGCGCCCAGGCCCACCAAACCTTCCATCCCTCCGCGGTCAAGAAATTGGTACCAGACCTGTCTGAGAGAATGGAAGCACTAGCTCGATAAATCAGTAGGCTAGTGCCAGTCATTCTGAAGGCCAGATATGCATTCATTGATCTCCAACGATGATTATTAAAGTCGAATACATAACGCATCCCTAAGGGATTGATCAACGTCGAGAGCTTTGTCCTTTATCTTTTATGACGATATGTTACAAACATGTTCTTGATTTAAAGCAAGTCGTCCAATTTCTGGAGCATTCCCAGTTGGATTACAGAGTTTTTTTCTTCCCGGACAAGTGTGGTAATAATTTCTCGATCCCAGGAAGACAGACTTGGTGGGCCCGGGGCGGAATCGAACCAGCACCATGCTCGTGATGATCGGCATCGTTACCACTGTACTATCCGCCCTCTATGATTAATTATAGCTATTTGAATTGAAACTGCAGTGGATTGTCTGTAAAATTACCCATCAATGAACTAGTTCGAAGAGAGATTTTTGCGTGGGTTTAAGGGGTGGGCGACATGACATTGTTACATAAAAGGCTTTGCTTTATCGATTTATCGATTTTGTATATGTTACTATTAGTTACATTCTCCTGCAGCCACAATCCAAACGTGTCGGTGTAACCATTGGTAAGTGTGAAATACAACCCAAAAGACCAACTTTCTATAAACCTCGCCATAGATAGTTGATATA